>JAKFGQ010000123.1:0-54058 GCA_021498475.1 Saguinus midas | reverse complement strand
TATTTATATATTTTATTTTTGAGTGAAAATTTAATTTTAGCATTTTACTGTGAGAGTACATCCTCATGGTTTATATATTTTTATTTTTGAGTGAAAATTTAATTTTAGCATTTTACATGTGAGAGTACATCCTGATGGTTTATATATTTTACAACACAGTAGAAAAGGACATTTTATGTTTTTCTAAAAGAGTATTGTGAGAGTTACTTGTTTTTTACCAATTGGAAACCCATAAAATATTTATATTTTTATTTTTGGTGAAAATTTAATTTTAGCATTTTACGTGTGAGTACATCCTCATGGTTTATATACTTTACAACACAGTAGAAAAGGACATTTTATGTTTTTCTAAAAGAGTATTGTGAGAGTTACTTGTTTTTTACCAATTGAAACCCATAAAGTATTTATATATTTTACAACACAGTAGAAAAGGACATTTTATTTTTTCTAACAGAGTATTGTGAGTTACTTTGTTTTTACCAATTGGAAACCCATAAGTATTTATATTTTTATTTTTGAGTGAAAATTTAATTTTAGCATTTTATGTGTGAGAGTACATCCTGATGGTTTATATATTTTACAACACAGTAGAAAAGGACATTTTATGTTTTTCTAAAAGAGTATTGTGAGAGTTACTTGTTTTTTACCAATTGAAACCCATAAAGTATTTATATATTTTACAACACAGTAGAAAAGGACATTTTATGTTTTTCTAACAGATTATTGTGAGAGTTACTTTGTTTTTACCAATTGGAAACCCATAAGTATTTATATTTTTATTTTTGGTGAAAATTTAATTTTAGCATTTTACATGTGAGAGTACATCCTGATGGTTTATATACTTTACAACACAATAGAAAAGGACATTTTATTTTTTCTAACAGTATTGTGAGAGTTACTTGTTTTTTACCAATTGGAAACCCATAAAGTATTTATATTTTTATTTTTGAGTGAAAATTTAATTTTAGCATTTTACTTGTGAGAGTACATCCTGATGGTTTATATATTTTTATTTTTGAGTGAAAATTTAATTTTAGCATTTTATGTGAGAGTACATCCTGATGGTTTATATATTTTTATTTTTGAGTGAAAATTTAATTTTAGCATTTTACTGTGAGAGTACATCCTGATGGTTTATATATTTTTATTTTTGAGTGAAAATTTAATTTTAGCATTTTACGTGTGAGTACATCCTGATGGTTTATATATTTTTATTTTTGAGTGAAAATTTAATTTTAGCATTTTACGGTGAGAGTACATCCTGATGGTTTATATATTTTTATTTTTGAGTGAAAATTTAATTTTAGCATTTTACTGTGAGAGTACATCCTGATGGTTTATATACTTACAACACAGTAGAAAAGGACATTTTATGTTTTTCTAACAGAGTATTGTGAGAGTTACTTTGTTTTTACCAATTGGAAACCCATAAAATATTTATATTTTTATTTTTGAGTGAAAATTTAATTTTAGCATTTTACGTGTGAGAGTACATCCTGATGGTTTATATACTTTACAACACAGTAGAAAATGACATTTTATGTTTTTCTAACAGAGTATTGTGAGAGTTACTTTGTTTTTACCAATTGGAAACCCATAAAGTATTTATATTTTTTATTTTTGAGTGAAAATTTAATTTTAGCATTTTACGTGTGAGTACATCCTGATGGTTTATATACTTTACAACACAGTAGAAAAGGACATTTTATGTTTTTCTAACAGAGTATTGTGAGTTACTTTGTTTTTACCAATTGGAAACCCATAAAATATTTATTTTTTTATTTTTGGTGAAAATTTAATTTTAGCATTTTACGTGTGAGAGTACATCCTGATGGTTTATATACTTTACAACACAATAGAAAAGGACATTTTATGTTTTTCTAAAAGAGTATTGTGAGAGTTACTTTGTTTTTACCAATTGGAAACCCATAAAATATTTATATTTTTTATTTTTGAGTGAAAATTTAAGTTTAGCATTTTACGTGTGAGTACATCCTCATGGTTTATATACTTTACAACACAGTAGAAAAGGACATTTTATGTTTTTCTAACAGAGTATTGTGAGAGTTACTTTGTTTTTACCAATTGGAAACCCATAAAGTATTTATATATTTTTATTTTTGAGTGAAAATTTAATTTTAGCATTTTACTTGTGAGAGTACATCCTGATGGTTTATATACTTTACAACACAATAGAAAAGGACATTTTATGTTTTTCTAACAGAGTATTGTGAGAGTTACTTTGTTTTTACCAATTGGAAACCCATAAAGTATTTATATTTTTATTTTTAGTGAAAATTTAATTTTAGCATTTTACGTGTGAGAGTACATCCTGATGGTTTATATACTTTACAACACAGTAGAAAAGGACATTTTATGTTTTTCTAACAGAGTATTGTGAGAGTTACTTTGTTTTTAACAATTGGAAACCCATAAAGTATTTATATTTTTATTTTTGAGTGAAAATTTAATTTTAGCATTTTACGTGTGAGAGTACATCCTCATGGTTTATATACTTTACAACACAATAGAAAAGGACATTTTATGTTTTTCTAACAGATTATTGTGAGAGTTACTTTGTTTTTACCAATTGGAAACCCATAAAGTATTTATATATTTTTATTTTTGAGTGAAAATTTAATTTTAGCATTTTACGTGTGAGTACATCCTCATGGTTTATATACTTTACAACACAGTAGAAAAGGACATTTTTTGTTTTTTCCTAACAGAGTATTGTGAGAGTTACTTTGTTTTTAACAGTTGGAAACCCATAAAGTATTTATATTATTTATTTTTGAGTGAAAATTTAATTTTAGCATTTTACATGTGAGTACATCCTCATGGTTTATATACATTACAACACAGTAGAAAAGGACATTTTATGTTTTTCCAAAAGGGTATTGTGAGAGTTACTTTGTTTTTATTAATTGGAAACCCATAAAGTATTTATATATTTTTATTTTTGAGTGAAAATTTAATTTTAGCATTTTAATTGTGAGAGTACATCCTGATGGTTTATATACTTTACAACACAATAGAAAAGGACGTTTTATATTTTTTCTAAAAGGGTATTGTGAGAGTTCTTTGTTTTTACCAATTGGAAACCCGTAAAGTATTTATATTTTTCATTTTTCAGTGAAAATTTAATATTACCATTTTACCTGTGAGAGTACATCCTGATGGTTTATATACTTTACAACACAGTAGAAAAAGACATTTCATGTTTTTTCTAGAAGAGTATTGTGAGAGTTACTTTGTTTTTAACAATTGGAAACCCATAAGTATTTATATTATTTATTTTTGAGTGAAAATTTAATTTTAGCATTTTACCTGTGAGAGTACATCCTGATGTTTTATATACATTTCAACACAGTATAAAAAAATATTTTATGTTTTTTCTAAAAGAGTATTGTGAGAGTTCCTTTTTTTTTCCAATTGGAAACCCATAAAATATTTATATTATTTATTATTGAGTTAAAATTTAATTTTTGCATTTTACATGTGAGAGTACATCCTCATGGTTTATATACTTTACAACACATTAGAAAAGGACATCTTATGTTTTTTCTAAAAGAGTATTGTGAGAGTTACTTTGTTTTTACCAATTGGAAACCCATAAAGTATTTATATTTTTATTTTTGAGTGAAAATTTAATTTTAGCATTTTATGTGTGAGAGTACATCCTGATGGTTTATATACATTACAACACAGTAGAAAAGGACATTTTATGTTTTTTCTAAAAGAGTATTGTGAGAGTTACTTTGTTTTTACCAATTGGAAACCCATAAAGTATTTATATTTTTATTTTTGAGTGAAAATTTAATTTTAGCATTTTACGTGTGAGTGTACATCCTGATGGTTTATATACTTTACAACAGAGTAGAAAAGGACATTTTATGTTTTTCTAACAGAGTATTGTGAGTTACTTTGTTTTTACCAATTGGAAACCCATAAAGTATTTATATTTTTATTTTTGAGTGAAAATTTAATTTTAGCATTTTATGTGTGAGAGTACATCCTGATGGTTTATATACTTTACAACACAATAGAAAAGGACATTTTATGTTTTTCTAAAAGGGTATTGTGAGAGTTACTTTGTTTTTACCAATTGGAAACCCATAAAGTATTTATATATTTTATTTTTGAGTGAAAATTTAATTTTAGCATTTTACGTGAGAGTACATCCTGATGGTTTATATACTTTACAACACAGTAGAAAAGGACATTTTATGTTTTTCTAAAAGGGTATTGTGAGAGTTACTTTGTTTTTACCAATTGGAAACCCATAAAGTATTTATATTTTTATTTTTGAGTGAAAATTTAATTTTAGCATTTTACGTGAGAGTACATCCTGATGGTTTATATACTTTACAACACAATAGAAAAGGACATTTTATGTTTTTCTAACAGAGTATTGTGAGAGTTACTTTGTTTTTACCAATTGGAAACCCATAAAGTATTTATATTTTTATTTTTGAGTGAAAATTTAATTTTAGCATTTTACGTGTGAGAGTATATCCTGATGGTTTATATACATTACAACACAGTAGAAAAGGACATTTTATGTTTTTTCTAACAGAGTATTGTGAGAGTTACTTTGTTTTTACCAATTGGAAACCCATAAAGTATTTATATATTTTTATTTTTGAGTGAAAATTTAATTTTAGCATTTTACGTGTGAGAGTACATCCTGATGGTTTATATACATTACAACACAGTAGAAAAGGACATTTTATGTTTTTTCTAACAGAGTATTGTGAGAGTTACTTTGTTTTACCAATTGAAACCCATAAAGTATTTATATTTTTATTTTTGAGTGAAAATTTAATTTTAGCATTTTACGTGTGAGAGTATATCCTGATGGTTTATATACATTACAACACAGTAGAAAAGGACATTTTATGTTTTTCTAACAGAGTATTGTGAGAGTTACTTTGTTTTACCAATTGAAACCCATAAAGTATTTATATATTTTTATTTTTGAGTGAAAATTTAATTTTAGCATTTTACGTGAGAGTACATCCTGATGGTTTATATACTTTACAACACAATAGAAAAGGACATTTTATGTTTTTCTAACAGAGTATTGTGAGAGTTACTTTGTTTTTACCAATTGGAAACCCATAAAGTATTTATATTATTTATTTTTGAGTGAAAATTTAATTTTAGCATTTTACGTGTGAGTACATCCTCATGGTTTATATACTTTACAACACAGTAGAAAAGGACATTTTATGTTTTTCTAACAGAGTATTGTGAGAGTTACTTTGTTTTTACCAATTGGAAACCCATAAAGTATTTATATTTTTATTTTTGAGTGAAAATTTAATTTTAGCATTTTACGTGTGAGTACATCCTGATGGTTTATATACTTTACAACACAGTAGAAAAGGACATTTTATGTTTTTCTAACAGAGTATTGTGAGAGTTACTTTGTTTTACCAATTGGAAACCCATAAAGTATTTATATTTTTATTTTTGAGTGAAAATTTAATTTTAGCATTTAACGTGTGAGTACATCCTGATGATTTATATACTTTACAACACAGTAGAAAAGGACATTTTATGTTTTTCTAACAGAGTATTGTGAGAGTTACTTTGTTTTTACCAATTGGAAACCCATAAAGTATTTATATTTTTTATTTTTGAGTGAAAATTTAATTTTAGCATTTTACGTGTGAGAGTACATCCTGATGGTTTATATACTTTACAACACAGTAGAAAAGGACATTTTATGTTTTTCTAACAGTATTGTGAGAGTTACTTTGTTTTTACCAATTGAAACCCATAAAATATTTATATTTTTATTTTGAGTGAAAATTTAATTTTAGCATTTTATGTGTGAGAGTACATCCTGATGGTTTATATACTTTACAACACAGTAGAAAAGGACATTTTATGTTTTTCTAACAGAGTATTGTGAGAGTTACTTTGTTTTTACCAATTGGAAACCCATAAAGTATTTATATTTTTATTTTTGAGTGAAAATTTAATTTTAGCATTTTACGTGTGAGAGTACATCCTGATGGTTTATATACTTTACAACACAGTAGAAAAGGACATTTTATGTTTTTCTAACAGAGTATTGTGAGAGTTACTTTGTTTTTACCAATTGGAAACCCATAAAATATTTATATTTTTATTTTTGGTGAAAATTTAATTTTAGCATTTTACGTGAGAGTACATCCTGATGGTTTATATACTTTACAACACAGTAGAAAAGGACATTTTATGTTTTTCTAAAATGTATTGTGAGAATTACGTTGTTTTTACCAATTGGAAACCCATAAAATATTTATATTTTTAATTTTTTAGTGAAAATTTAATTTTAGCATTTTACGTGCGAGAGTACATCCTGATGGTTTATATACTTTACAACACAGTAGAAAAGGACATTGTTTTTCTCCTACAGAGTATTGTGAGAGTTACTTTGTTTTTAACAATTGGAAACCCATAAAGTATTTTATTATTTATTTTTGAGTGAAAATTTAATTATAGCTTTTTACGTGCGAGAGTACATCCTCATGGTTTATATACTATACAACACAGTAGAAAAGGACATTTTATGTTTTTTCTAAAAGGGTATTGTGGGAGTTACTTTGTTTTTACCAATTGGAAACCCATAAATTATTTATATTATTTATTTTTGAGTGAAAATTTAATTTCAGCGTTTTACCTGTGAGAGTACATCCTGATGGTTTATATACTTTACAACACAATAGAAAAGGACATTTTATGTTTTTCGTAAAAGGGTATTGTGAGTTACTTTGTTTTACCAATTGGAAACCCATAAAGTATTTATATTTTTATTTTGAGTGAAAATTTAATTTTAGCATTTTACGCGTGAGAATACATCCTGATGGTTTATATACTTTACAACACATTAGAAAAGGACATTTTATATTTTTTTCTAACAGAGTATTGTGAGAGTTACCGTGTTTTTACCAATTGTAAACCTATAAATTATTTATATTTTTTATTTTTGAGTGTAAATTTAATTTTGGCATTCTACGTGTGTGAGTACATCCTGATGGTTTATATATTTTACAACACAGTAGAAAAAAACATTTTATGTTTTCTCTAACAGAGTATTGTGAGAGTTACTTTGTTTTTAACAATTGGAAACCCATAAAGGATTTATATTCTTTATTTTTGAGTGAAAATTTAATTTTAGCATTTTACCTGTGAGAGTACATCCTGATGTTTTATATACATTACAACACAGTAGAAAAGGATATTTTATGTTTTTTCTAAAAGGGTATTGTGAGAGTTACTTTGTTTTACCAATTGGAAACCCATAAAGTATTTATATTATTTATTTTTGAGTGAAAATTTAATTTTAGCATTTTACGTGTGAGAGTACATCCTCATGGTTTATATACATTACAACACAGTAGAAAAGGACATTTTATGTTTTTTCTAACAGAGTATTGTGAGAGTAACTTTGTTTTTAAAAATTTGAAACCCATAAAGTATTTATATTATTTATTTTGGAATGAAAATTTACTTTTAGCATTTTACGTGTGAGAGTACATCTTCATGGTGTATATACTTTACAACACAGTAGAAAAGGACATTTTATGATTTTCCAAAATTCTATTGTGAGAATTCCTTTGTTCTTACCAATTGGAAACCCATAAAATATTTATATTTTTTATTTTTGAGTGAAAATTTAATTTTAGCATTTTACGTGTGAGAGTACATCCTGATGGTTTATATACTTTACAACACAGTAGAAAAGGACATTTTATGTTTTTTCTAACAGAGTATTGTGAGAGTTACTTTTTTTACCAATTGGAAACCCATAAAGTATTTATATTATTTATTTTTGAGTGAAAATTTAATTTTAGCATTTTACGTGTGAGAGTACATCCTCATGGTTTATATACTTTACAACACAGTAGAAAAGGACATTTTATGTTTTTTCTAAAAGGGTATTGTGGGAGTTACTTTGTTTTTACCAATTGGAAACCCATAAATTATTTATATTATTTATTTTTGAGTGAAAATTTAATTTCAGCGTTTTACCTGTGAGAGTACATCCTGATGGTTTATATACTTTACAACACAATAGAAAAGGACATTTTATGTTTTTTCTAAAAGGGTATTGTGAGAGCTACTTTGCTTTTACCAATTGGAAACCCATAAAGTATTTATATTTTTTATTTTTGAGTGAAAATTTAATTTTAGCATTTTACGCGTGAGAATACATCCTGATGGTTTATATACTTTACAACACATTAGAAAAGGACATTTTATATTTTTTTCTAACAGAGTATTGTGAGAGTTACCGTGTTTTTACCAATTGTAAACCTATAAATTATTTATATTTTTTATTTTTGAGTGTAAATTTAATTTTAGCATTCTACGTGTGTGAGTACATCCTGATGGTTTATATATTTTACAACACAGTAGAAAAAAACATTTTATGTTTTTTCTAACCTATTATTGTGAGAGTTACATTGTTTTTACCAATTGTCAAACCATAAGATATTTATATTATTTATTTTTGAGTGAAAATTTAATTTTAGCGTTTTACATGTGAGAGTACATCCTGATGGTTTATATACATTACAACACAGTAGAAAAGGACATTTTATGTTTTTCTAAAGAGTATTGTGAGAGTTACATTGTTTTTACCAATTGTCAAACCATAAAATATTTATATTATTTATTTTTGAGTGAAAATTTAATTTTAGCGTTTTACATGTGAGAGTACATCCTCATGGTTTATATACATTACAACACAGTAGAAAAGGACATTTTATGTTTTTCTAAAGAGTATTGTGAGAGTTACTTTGTTTTACCAATTGGAAACCCATAAAGTATTTATATTTTTCATTTTTGAGTGAAAATTTAATTTTAGCATTTTACGTGTGAGAGTACATCCTGATGGTTTATATACTTTACAACACAGTAGAAAAGGACATTTTATGTTTTTCTAACAGAGTATTGTGAGAGTTACTTTGTTTTTACCAATTGGAAACCCATAAAGTATTTATATTTTTATTTTTGAGTGAAAATTTAATTTTAGCATTTTACGTGTGAGAGTACATCCTGATGGTTTATATACATTACAACACAGTAGAAAAGGACATTTTATGTTTTTCTAAAGAGTATTGTGAGAGTTACTTTGTTTTACCAATTGGAAACCCATAAAGTATTTATATTATTTATTTTTGAGTGAAAATTTAATTTTAGCATTTTACGTGTGAGAGTACATCCTCATGGTTTATATACATTACAACACAGTAGAAAAGGACATTTTATGTTTTTTTAAAGAGTATTGTGAGAGTTACTTTGTTTTTACCAATTGGAAACCCATAAAGTATTTATATTTTTATTTTTGAGTGAAAATTTAATTTTAGCATTTTACGTGTGAGAGTACATCCTGATGGTTTATATACTTTACAACACAGTAGAAAAGGACATTTTATGTTTTTCTAACAGAGTATTGTGAGAGTTACTTTGTTTTTACCAATTGGAAACCCATAAAGTATTTATATTTTTATTTTTAAGTGAAAATTTAATTTTAGCATTTTACGTGTGAGAGTACATCCTGATGGTTTATATACTTTACAATGCAGTAGAAAAGGGCATTTTTTGTTTTTTTCTAAATATTATTGTGAGAGTTACTTTGTTTTTACCAATTGGAAACCCATAAAATATTTATATTTTATATTTTTGAGTGAAAATTTAATTTTAGCATTTTACGTGTGAGAGTACATCCTGATGGTTTATATACTTTACAACACAGTAGAAAAGGACATTTTATGTTTTTTCTAACAGAGTATTGTGAGAGTTACTTTGTTTTTACCAATTGGAAACCCATAAAGTATTTATATTATTTATTTTTGAGTGAAAATTTAATTTTAGCATTTTACGTGAGAGTACATCCTCATGGTTTATATACTTTACAACACAATAGAAAAGGACATTTTATGTTTTTTCTAAAGAGTATTGTGAGAGTTACTTTGTTTTTACCAATTGGAAACCCATAAAGTATTTATATATTTTTATTTTTGAGTGAAAATTTAATTTTAGCATTTTACGTGTGAGTACATCCTGATGGTTTATATACTTTACAACACAATAGAAAAGGACATTTTATGTTTTTCTAACAGAGTATTGTGAGAGTTACTTTGTTTTTACCAATTGGAAACCCATAAAATATTTATATTATTTATTTTTGAGTGAAAATTTAATTTTAGCATTTTACGTGTGAGTACATCCTGATGGTTTATATACATTACAACACAGTAGAAAAGGACATTTTATGTTTTTCTAACAGAGTATTGTGAGAGTTACTTTGTTTTTACCAATTGGAAACCCATAAAGTATTTATATTTTTATTTTTGAGTGAAAATTTAATTTTAGCATTTTACGTGTGAGAGTACATCCTGATGGTTTATATACTTTACAACACAGTAGAAAAGGACATTTTATGTTTTTCTAACAGAGTATTGTGAGAGTTACTTTGTTTTTACCAATTGGAAACCCATAAAGTATTTATATTATTTATTTTTGAGTGAAAATTTAATTTTAGCATTTTACGTGTGAGACTACACCCTGATGGTTTATATATTTACAACACGATAGAAAAGAATATTTTATGTTTTTTCTACAGAGTATTGTGAGAGATACTTTCTTTTTACCAACTGGGAACCCATAGAGTATATATATTATTTATTATTGAGTGAAAATTTAATTTTAGCGTTTTACGTGTGAGAGCACATCCTCATGGTTTATATACATTACAACACAGTAGAAAAGGACATTTTATGTTTTTTCTAAAGAGTATTGTGAGAGTTACTTTGTTTTTACCAATTGGAAACCCATAAAGTATTTATATTATTTATTTTTGAGTGAAAATTTAATTTTAGCATTTTACGTGTGAGAGTACATCCTGATGGTTTATATATTTACAACAGAGTAGAAAAGGACATTTTATGTTTTTCTAACAGAGTATTGTGAGAGTTACTTTGTTTTTACCAATTGGAAACCCATAAAGTATTTATATTTTTTATTTTTGAGTGAAAATTTAATTTTAGCATTTTAGGTGTGAGAGTACATCCTGATGGTTTATATATTTACAACAGAGTAGAAACAGACATTTTATGTTTTTTCTACCAGAGTATTGTGAAAATTAGATTGTTTTTACCAATTGGAAACCCATAAAGTATTTATATTATTTATTTTTGAGTGAAAATTTAATTTTAGCATTTTACGTGTGAGAGTACATCCTGATGGTTTATATACTTTACAACACAGTAGAAAAGGATATTTTATGTTTTTTCTAACAGAGTATTGTGAGAGTTACTTTGTTTTTACCAATTGGAAACCCATAAAATATTTATATTTTTATTTTTGAGTGAAAATTTAATTTTAGCATTTTACGTGTTAGAGTACATTCTGATGGTTTATATACTTACAACAGAGTAGAAACGGACATTTTGTGCTTTTTCTAACAGAGTATTGTGAGCATTACTTAGTTTTTACCAATTGGAAACCCATTAAGTATTTATGTTATTTATTTTTGAGTGAAAATATATTTTTAGTGTTTTACGTTTGAGAGTATATCCTCATGGTTTATATACTTTACAACACAGTAGAAAAGGACATTTTATGTTTTTGCTAAAAGAGTATTGTGAGAGTTACTTTGTTTTTACCAATTGGAAACCCATAAAGTATTTATATTTTTTATTTTTGAGTGAAAATTTAATTTTAGCATTTTACGTGTGAGAGTACATCCTCATGGTTTATATATTTACAACACAGTAGAAAAGGACATTTTATGTTTTTCTAACAGAGTATTGTGAGAGTTAGTTTGTTTTTACCAATTGAAACCCATAAAGTATTTATATTTTTATTTTTGAGTGAAAATTTAATTTTAGCATTTTACGTGTGAGAGTATATCCTGATGGTTTATATACTTTACAACACAGTAGAAAAGGACATTTTATGTTTTTCTAACAGAGTATTGTGAGAGTTACTTTGTTTTTACCAATTGGAAACCCATAAAGTATTTATATTTTTATTTTTGAGTGAAAATTTAATTTTAGCATTTTACATGTGAGAGTACATCCTGATGGTTTATATACTTTACAACACAGTAGAAAAGGACATTTTATGTTTTTCTAACAGAGTATTGTGAGAGTTACTTTGTTTTTACCAATTGGAAACCCATAAAGTATTTATATTATTTATTTTTGAGTGAAAATTTAATTTTAGCATTTTACGGTGAGAGTACATCCTCATGGTTTATATACTTTACAACACAATAGAAAAGGACATTTTATGTTTTTCTAAAAGGGTATTGTGAGAGTTACTTTGTTTTTACCAATTGGAAACCCATAAAGTATTTATATTATTTATTTTTGAGTGAAAATTTAATTTTAGCATTTTACTTGTGAGAGTACATCCTGATGGTTTATATACTTTACAACACAATAGAAAAGGACATTTTATGTTTTTCTAACAGAGTATTGTGAGAGTTACTTTGTTTTTACCAATTGGAAACCCATAAAGTATTTATATTATTTATTTTTGAGTGAAAATTTAATTTTAGCATTTTACGTGTGAGAGTACATCCTCATGGTTTATATATTTACAACACAGTAGAAAAGGACATTTTATGTTTTTCTAACAGAGTATTGTGAGAGTTACTTTGTTTTTACCAATTGGAAACCCATAAAGTATTTATATTTTTATTTTTGAGTGAAAATTTAATTTTAGCATTTTACGTGTGAGTACATCCTGATGGTTTATATACTTTACAACACAGTAGAAAAGGACATTTTATGTTTTTTCTAAAAGGGTATTGTGAGAGTTACTTTGTTTTTACCAATTGAAACCCATAAAGTATTTATATATTTTATTTTTGAGTGAAAATTTAATTTTAGCATTTTACTTGTGAGAGTACATCCTGATGGTTTATATACTTTACAACACAATAGAAAAGGACATTTTATGTTTTTCTAACAGAGTATTGTGAGAGTTACTTTGTTTTTACCAATTGGAAACCCATAAAGTATTTATATTATTTATTTTTGAGTGAAAATTTAATTTTAGCATTTTACGTGTGAGAGTACATCCTCATGGTTTATATACTTTACAACACAGTAGAAAAGGACATTTTATGTTTTTCTAACAGAGTATTGTGAGAGTTACTTTGTTTTTACCAATTGGAAACCCATAAAGTATTTATATATTTTTATTTTTGAGTGAAAATTTAATTTTAGCATTTTACTTGTGAGAGTACATCCTGATGGTTTATATACTTTACAACACAGTAGAAAAGGACATTTTATGTTTTTCTAACAGAGTATTGTGAGAGTTACTTTGTTTTTACCAATTGAAACCCATAAAGTATTTATATTATTTATTTTTGAGTGAAAATTTAATTTTAGCATTTTACGTGTGAGAGTACATCCTCATGGTTTATATACTTTACAACACAGTAGAAAAGGACATTTTATGTTTTTCTAACAGAGTATTGTGAGAGTTACTTTGTTTTTACCAATTGGAAACCCATAAAGTATTTATATTTTTATTTTTGAGTGAAAATTTAATTTTAGCATTTTACGTGTGAGAGTACATCCTGATGGTTTATATACTTTACAACACAGTAGAAAAGGACATTTTATGTTTTTCTAAAAGAGTATTGTGAGAGTTACTTTGTTTTTACCAATTGGAAACCCATAAAGTATTTATATTTTTATTTTTGAGTGAAAATTTAATTTTAGCATTTTACGTGTGAGAGTATATCCTGATGGTTTATATACTTTACAACACAATAGAAAAGGACATTTTATGTTTTTCTAAAAGAGTATTGTGAGAGTTACTTTGTTTTTACCAATTGGAAACCCATAAAATATTTATATTTTTATTTTTGAGTGAAAATTTAATTTTAGCATTTTACGTGTGAGAGTACATCCTCATGGTTTATATACTTTACAACACAGTAGAAAAGGACATTTTATGTTTTTCTAACAGAGTATTGTGAGAGTTACTTTGTTTTTACCAATTGGAAACCCATAAAGTATTTATATTTTTATTTTTGAGTGAAAATTTAATTTTAGCATTTTACGTGTGAGAGTACATCCTGATGGTTTATATACTTTACAACACAATAGAAAAGGACATTTTATGTTTTTCTAACAGAGTATTGTGAGAGTTACTTTGTTTTTACCAATTGAAACCCATAAAGTATTTATATTATTTATTTTTGAGTGAAAATTTAATTTTAGCATTTTACGTGTGAGAGTACATCCTCATGGTTTATATACTTTACAACACAGTAGAAAAGGACATTTTATGTTTTTCTAAAAGGGTATTGTGAGAGTTACTTTTTTTACCAATTGGAAACCTATAAAATATCTATATTTTTATTTTTCAGTTAAAATATAATTTTAGCATTTTACGTGTGAGAGTACATCCTCATGGTTTATATACTTTACAACACAGTAGAAAAGGACATTTTATGTTTTTTCTAAAAGGGTATTGTGAGAGTTACTTTGTTTTTACCAATTGGAAACCCATAAATTATTTATATTTTTTATTTTTGAGTGAAAATTTAATTTTAGCATTTTACGTGTGAGAGTACATCCTGATGGTTTATATACTTTACAACACAATAGAAAAGGACATTTTATGTTTTTCTAAAAGAGTATTGTGAGAGTTACATTGTTTTTAACAATTGAAACCCATAAAGTATTTAGATTATTTATTTTTGAGTGAAAATTTAATTTTAGCGTTTTACTTCTGAGAGTACATCCTCATGGTTTATATACTTTACAACACAGTAGAAAAGGACATTTTATGTTTTTCTAACAGAGTATTGTGAGAGTTACTTTGTTTTTACCAATTGGAAACCCATAAAGTATTTATATTTTTATTTTTGAGTGAAAATTTAATTTTAGCATTTTACGTGTGAGAGTACATCCTCATGGTTTATATACTTTACAACACAGTAGAAAAGGACATTTTATGTTTTTTCTAAAAGGGTATTGTGAGAGTTACTTTTTTTTTTTACCAATTGGAAACCCATAAAGTATTTATATTTTTATTTTTGAGTGAAAATTTAATTTTAGCATTTTACGTGAGAGTACATCCTGATGTTTTATATACTTTACAACACAGTAGAAAATCACATTTTATGTTTTTCCTAACAGAGTTTTGTTAGAGTTCCTTTTTTTTACCACTTGGAAACCCGTAAAGGATTTACATTTTTTTATTTTTGTGTGAAAATTTAATTTCAGCATTTTACTTGTGAGCGTACTTCCTGATGGTTTATATACGTTACAACACAGTAGAAAAGAACATTTTATGTTTTTTCTAAAAGAGTATTGTCAGAGTTACTTTGTTTTTACCAATTGGAAACCCATAAATTATTTGTAATTTAATTTTTGTGTGAAAATTTAATTTTAGCTTTTTACGAGTGATAGTACGTCCTCATGGTTTTTATACTTTACAACACAGTAGAAAAGGACATTTTATGGTTTTTCTAAAAGGGTATTGTGAGAGTTACTTTGTTTTTACCAATTGGAAACCCATAAAGTATTTATATATTTTTATTTTTGAGTGAAAATTTAATTTTAGCATTTTACTTGTGAGAGTACATCCTGATGGTTTATATATTTTACAACACAATAGAAAAGGACATTTTATGTTTTTCTAACAGAGTATTGTGAGAGTTACTTTGTTTTTACCAATTGGAAACCCATAAAGTATTTATATTTTTATTTTTGAGTGAAAATTTAATTTTAGCATTTTACGTGTGAGAGTACATCCTCATGGTTTATATACTTTACAACACAGTAGAAAAGGACATTTTATGTTTTTCTAACAGAGTATTGTGAGAGTTACTTTGTTTTTACCAATTGGAAACCCATAAAGTATTTATATTTTTATTTTTGAGTGAAAATTTAATTTTAGCATTTTACGTGTGAGAGTACATCCTGATGGTTTATATACTTTACAACACAGTAGAAAAGGACATTTTATGTTTTTCTAACAGAGTATTGTGAGAGTTACTTTGTTTTTACCAATTGGAAACCCATAAAGTATTTATATTATTTATTTTTGAGTGAAAATTTAATTTTAGCATTTTACGTGTGAGAGTACATCCTCATGGTTTATATACTTTACAACACAGTAGAAAAGGACATTTTATGTTTTTCTAACAGAGTATTGTGAGAGTTACTTTGTTTTTACCAATTGGAAACCCATAAAGTATTTATATTATTTATTTTTGAGTGAAAATTTAATTTTAGCATTTTACGTGTGAGAGTACATCCTCATGGTTTATATACTTTACAACACAGTAGAAAAGGACATTTTATGTTTTTCTAAAAGGGTATTGTGAGAGTTACTTTGTTTTTACCAATTGGAAACCCATAAATTATTTATATTTTTATTTTTGAGTGAAAATTTAATTTTAGCATTTTACTTGTGAGAGTACATCCTGATGGTTTATATACTTTACAACACAATAGAAAAGGACATTTTATGTTTTTCTAAAAGAGTATTGTGAGAGTTACTTTGTTTTTACCAATTGGAAACCCATAAAGTATTTATATTTTTATTTTTGAGTGAAAATTTAATTTTAGCATTTTACGTGTGAGAGTACATCCTGATGGTTTATATACTTTACAACACATTAGAAAAGGACATTTTATGTTTCTTCTAACAGATTATTGTCAGAGTTACTTTGTTTTTACCAATTGAATACCCATAAAGGATTTATATTTTAATTTTTGAGTGAAAATTTAATTTAAGCGTTTTACGTGTGATAGTACATCCTGATGGTTTATATACTTTACAACACAGTAGAAAAGGACATTTTATGTTTTTCTAACAGAGTATTGTGAGAGTTACTTTGTTTTTACCAATTGGAAACCCATAAAGTATTTATATTTTTATTTTTGAGTGAAAATTTAATTTTAGCATTTTACGTGTGAGAGTACATCCTGATGGTTTATATACTTTACAACACAATAGAAAAGGACATTTTATGTTTTTCTAACAGAGTATTGTGAGAGTTACTTTGTTTTTACCAATTGGAAACCCATAAAATATTTATATTTTTATTTTTGAGTGAAAATTTAATTTTAGCATTTTACTTGTGAGAGTACATCCTGATGGTTTATATATTTTACAACACAGTAGAAAAGGACATTTTATGTTTTTCTAACAGAGTATTGTGAGAGTTACTTTGTTTTTACCAATTGGAAACCCATAAAGTATTTATATTTTTATTTTTGAGTGAAAATTTAATTTTAGCATTTTACGTGTGAGAGTATATCCTGATGGTTTATATACTTTACAACACAGTAGAAAAGGACATTTTATGTTTTTTTCTAAGAGAGTATTGTGAGAGTTACTTTGTTTTTACCAATTGGAAACCCATAAAATATTTATATTTTTATTTTTGTGTGAAAATTTAATTTTAGCATTTTACTTGTGAGAGTACATCCTCATGGTTTATATACTTTACAACACAGTAGAAAAGGACATTTTATGTTTTTCTAAAAGGGTATTGTGAGAGTTACTTTGTTTTTACCAATTGAAACCCATAAAGTATTTATATTTTTATTTTTGTGTGAAAATTTAATTTTAGCATTTTACGTGTGAGAGTACATCCTGATGGTTTATATACATTACAACACAGTAGAAAAGGACATTTTATGTTTTTCTAAAGAGTATTGTGAGAGTTACTTTGTTTTACCAATTGGAAACCCATAAAGTATTTATATTATTTATTTTTGAGTGAAAATTTAATTTTAGCATTTTACGTGTGAGAGTACATCCTCATGGTTTATATACTTTACAACACAGTAGAAAAGGACATTTTATGTTTTTCTAAAAGGGTATTGTGAGAGTTACTTTGTTTTTACCAATTGGAAACCCATAAAATATTTATATTTTTATTTTTGTGTGAAAATTTAATTTTAGCATTTTACTTGTGAGAGTACATCCTGATGGTTTATATAGTTTACAACACAGTAGAAAAGGACATTTTATGTTTTTCTAACAGAGTATTGTGAGAGTTACTTTGTTTTACCAATTGGAAACCCATAAAGTATCTATATTTTTATTTTTGTGTGAAAATTTAATTTTAGCATTTTACGTGAGAGTACATCCTCATGGTTTATATACTTTACAACACAGTAGAAAAGGACATTTTATGTTTTTCTAACAGAGTATTGTGAGAGTTACTTTGTTTTTACCAATTGGAAACCCATAAGGTATTTATATTTTTATTTTTGAGTGAAAATTTAATTTTAGCATTTTACGTGTGAGAGTACATCCTGATGGTTTATATACTTTACAACACAGTAGAAAAGGACATTTTATGTTTTTCTAACAGAGTATTGTGAGAGTTACTTTGTTTTACCAATTGGAAACCCATAAAGTATTTATATTATTTATTTTTGAGTGAAAATTTAATTTTAGCATTTTACATGTGAGAGTACATCCTCATGGTTTATATATTTTACAACACAGTAGAAAAGGACATTTTATGTTTTTCTAACAGAGTATTGTGAGAGTTACTTTGTTTTACCAATTGGAAACCCATAAAGTATTTATATTTTTATTTTTGTGTGAAAATTTAATTTTAGCATTTTACTTGTGAGAGTATATCCTGATGGTTTATATACTTTACAACACAGTAGAAAAGGACATTTTATGTTTTTCTAAAAGGGTATTGTGAGAGTTACTTTGTTTTACCAATTGGAAACCCATAAATTATTTATATTTTTATTTTTGAGTGAAAATTTAATTTTAGCATTTTACTTGTGAGAGTATATCCTGATGGTTTATATACTTTACAACACAATAGAAAAGGACATTTTATGTTTTTCTAACAGAGTATTGTGAGAGTTACTTTTTTTTTACCAATTGAAACCCATAAAGTATTTATATTTTTTATTTTTGTGTGAAAATTTAATTTTAGCATTTTACGTGTGAGCCTACATCCTGATGGTTTATATACTTTACAACACAGTAGAAAAGGACATTTTATGTTTTTCTAACAGATTATTGTGAGAGTTACTTTGTTTTTACCAATTGGAAACCCATAAGGTATTTATATTTTTATTTTTGAGTGAAAATTTAATTTTAGCATTTTACGTGTGAGAGTATATCCTGATGGTTTATATACTTTACAACACAGTAGAAAAGGACATTTTATGTTTTTCTAACAGAGTATTGTGAGAGTTACTTTGTTTTTACCAATTGAAACCCATAAAGTATTTATATTTTTATTTTTGAGTGAAAATTTAATTTTAGCATTTTACGTGTGAGAATACATCCTGATGGTTTATATACTTTACAACACAATAGAAAAGGACATTTTATGTTTTTCTAACAGAGTATTGTGAGAGTTACTTTGTTTTTACCAATTGGAAACCCATAAAATATTTATATTTTTATTTTTGAGTGAAAATTTAATTTTAGCATTTTACCTGTGAGAGTACATCCTGATGGTTTATATACTTTACAACACAGTAGAAAAGGACATTTTATGTTTTTCTAACAGAGTATTGTGAGAGTTACTTTGTTTTTACCAATTGGAAACCCATAAAGTATTTATATTTTTATTTTTGAGTGAAAATTTAATTTTAGCATTTTACGTGTGAGAGTATATCCTGATGGTTTATATACTTTACAACACAGTAGAAAAGGACATTTTATGTTTTTCTAAGAGTATTGTGAGAGTTACTTTGTTTTTACCAATTGGAAACCCATAAAGTATTTATATTTTTATTTTTGAGTGAAAATTTAATTTTAGCATTTTACGTCTGAGAGTACATCCTGATGGTTTATATTCCCGCATATAACGAAATAGCAGTAAAACTCTGCCTAAAACACAGAAGAAACGTATCCTTCAATCTGCTCTGCTGTGCGTTTGTTCAGCTAAGTGAGTGAAATCTCCCATTAGAATCTGGAGTTAGAAACACGTTTCTGGGAAGAGCTGCTTTGGACATTTCTCAGTGAATGAGTATATGCTGTAAGGAGAACTCTGCTTCTAAAACCAAAACGGAACTACCTAACAGAACGGTCTTCAATGTGTGCATTCAACTTACAGAGTTAAACTCGTGTGTTGAAGGGGAAGTCTGGAAACGCTTTCTGTGGAGAGATCTCAAAACAGGCATTTCCAGCAGTATTCCGCATATAACGAAATAGCAGTAAAACTCTGCCTAAAACACAGAAGAAACATATCCTTCAATCTGCTCTGCTGTGCGTTTGTTCAGCTAAGTGAGTGAAATCTCCGTTAGAATCTGGAGTTAGAAACACGTTTCTGGGAAGAGCTGCATTTGGACATTTCTCAGTGCATCGAGTACATGCTGTAAGGGGAACTCTCTGCTTCTAAAACCAAAACGGAGCTACCTAACAGAACGGTCTTCAATGTGTGCATTCAACTTACAGAGTTAAACTCGTGTGTTGAAGGGAAGTCTGGAAACGCTTTCTGTGGAGAGATCTCAAAACAGGCATTTCCAGCACTATTCCCGCATATAACGAAATAGCAGTAAAACTCTGCCTAAAACACAGAAGAAACGTATCCTTCAATCTGCTCTGCTGTGCGTTTGTTCAGCTAAGTGAGTGAAATCTCCCATTAGAATCTGGAGTTAGAAACACGTTTCTGGGAAGAGCTGCGTTTGGACATTTCTCAGTGAATGGGAGTATATGCTGTAAGGAGAACTCTCTGCTTCTAAAACCAAAACGGAGCTACCTAACAGAACGGTCTTCAATGTGTGCATTCAACTTACAGAGTTAAACTCGTGTGTTGAAGGGAAGTCTGGAAACGCTTTCTGTGGAGAGATCTCAAAACAGGCATTTCCAGCAGTATTCCCGCATATAACGAAATAGCAGTAAAACTCTGCCTAAAACACAGAAGAAACGTATCCTTCAATCTGCTCTGCTGTGCATTTGTTCAGCTAAGTGAGTTAAATCTCGCTTTAGATTCAGGAGTTAGAAACACGTTTCTGGGAAGAGCTGCGTTTGGACATTCCTGAGTGAATGGAGTATATGCTGTAAGAGAACTCTCTGCTTCTAAAACCAAAACGGAGCTACCTAACAGAACGGTCTTCAATGTGTGCATTCAACTTACAGAGTTAAACTCGTGTGTTGAAGGAAGTCTGGAAACGCTTTCTGTGGAGAGATCTCAAAACAGGCATTTCCAGCACTATTCCGCATATAACGAAATAGCAGTAAAACTCTGCCTAAAACACAGAAGAAATGTATCCTTCAATCTGCTCTGCTGTGCGTTTGTTCAGCTAAGTGAGTGAAATCTCCCATTAGAATCTGGAGTTAGAAACACGTTTCTGGGAAGAGCTGCGTTTGGACATTTCTCAGTGAATGGAGTATATGCTGTAAGGAGAACTCTCTGCTTCTAAAACCAAAACAGAGCTACCTAACAGAACGGTCTTCAATGTGTGCATTCAACTTACAGAGTTAAACTCGTGTGTTGAAGGGGAAGTCTGGAAACGCTTTCTGTGGAGAGATCTCAAAACAGGCATTTCCAGCACTATTCCGCATATAACGAAATAGCAGTAAAACTCTGCCTAAAACACAGAAGAAACGTATCCTTCAATCTGCTCTGCTGTGCGTTTGTTCAGCTAAGTGAGTGAAATCTCCCATTAGAATCTGGAGTTAGAAACACGTTTCTGGCAAGAGCTGCGTTTGGACATTTCTCAGTGAATGGGAGTATATGCTGTAAGGAGAACTCTGCTTCTAAAACCAAAATGGAGCTACCTAACAGAATGGTTGTCAATGTGTGCATTCAACTTACAGAGTTAAACTCTTGTGTTGAAGGGAAGTCTGAAACGCTGTCTGTGGAGAGATCTCAAAACAGGCATTTCCAGCAGTATTTCCGCATATAACGAAATAGCAGTAAAACTCTGCCTAAAACACAGAAGCAACGTATCCTTCAATCTGCTCTGCTGTGCGTTTGTTCAGCTAAGTGAGTTAAATCTCCTTTAGATTCAGGAGTTAGAAACACGTTTCTGGCAAGAGCTGCGTTTGGACATTTCTGAGTGAATGGGAGTATATGCTGTAAGGAGAACTCTCTGCTTCTAAAACCAAAACAAAGCTACCTAACAGAACGGTTGTCAATGTGTGCATTCAACTTACAGAGTTAAACTCGTGTGTTGAAAAGGAAGTCTGGAAACGCTTTCTGTGGAGAGATCTCAAAACAGGCCTTTCCAGCAGTATTTCTGCATATAATGAAATAGCAGTAAAACTCTGCCTAAAACACAGAAGCAACGTATCCTTCAATCTGCTCTGCTGTGCTTGTTCAGCTAAGTGAGTTAAATCTCCTTTAGATTCAGGAGTTAGAAACACGTTTCTGGCAAGAGCTGCGTTTGGACATTCCTGAGTGAATGGGAGTATATGCTGTAAGGAGAACTCTCTGCTTCTAAAACCAAAACGGAGCTACCTAACAGAATGGTTGTCAATGTGTGCATTCAACTTACAGAGTTAAACTCTTCTGTTGAAGGAAAATCTGGAAACGCTTTCTGTGAGAGATCTCAAAACAGGCCTTTCCAGCAGTATTACTGCATATAATGAAATAGCAGTAAAACTCTGCCTAAAACACAGAAGCAACGTATCCTTCAATCTGCTCTGCTGTGCTTGTTCAGCTAAGTGAGTTAAATCTCCTTTAGATTCAGGAGTTAGAAACACGTTCCTGGCAAGAGCTGTGTTTGGGCAATCCTGAGTGAATGGGAGTATATGCTGTAAGGGGAACTCTGCTTCTAAAACCAAAATGGAGCTACCTAACAGAATGGTTTTCAAAGTGTGCATTCAACTTACAGAGTTAAACTCTTCTGTTGAAGGAAAATCTGGAAACGCTTTCTGTGGAGAGATCTCAAAACAGGCCTTTCCAGCAGTATTCCTGCATATAACGAAATAGCAGTATAACTCTGCCTAAAACACAGAAGCAACGTATCCTTCAATCTGCTCAGCTGTGCGTTTGTTCTGCTAAGTTAGTTAAATGTCCCTTTAGATTCAGGAGTTAGAAACACGTTTCTGGCAAGAGCTGCATTTGGACATTCCTAAGTGTATGGGAGCATATGCTGTAAGGAGAACTCTGCTGCTAAAACCAAAACGGTGTTACCTAACAGAACGGTTGTCAAAGTGTGCATTCAACTTAAAAAGTTAAACTCGTGTGTTGAAGGGGAAGTCTGGAAACGCTTTCTGTGGAGAGATCTCAAAACAGGCCTTTCCAGCAGTATTCCGCATATAACGAAATAGCAGTAAAACTCTGCCTAAAACACAGAAGCAACGTATCCTTCAATCTGCTCTGCTGTGCGTTTGTTCAGCTAAGTGAGTTAAATCTCCCTTTAGATTCAGGAGTTAGAAACACGTTTCTGGCAAGAGCTGCGTTTGGACATTCCTGAGTGAATGGGAGTATATGCTGTAAGGAGAACTCTCTGCTTCTAAAACCAAAACGGAGCTACCTAACAGAACGGTTGTCAATGTGTGCATTCAACTTACAGAGTTAAACTTGTGTTGAAGGGAAGTCTGAAACGCTTTCTGGAGAGATCTCAAAACTGGGCTTTCCAGCAGTATTCCCGCGTATAACGAAATAGCTGTAAAACTCTGCCTAAAACACAGAAGCAGCAGATCCTTCAATATGCTCTGCTGTGCATTTGTTCAGCTTAGTGAGTTAAATCTCCCTTTAGATTCAGGAGTGAGAAACATGATTCTGGCAAGAGCTGCGTTTAAGTATTCCTGAGTGAATGGGAGTATATACTGTAAGGAGAACTCTCTGCTTCTAAAATCAAAACGGAGCTACCGAACAGAATGGTTGTCAATGTGTGCATTCAACTTACAGAGTTAAACTCTTCTGTTGAAGGGAAAATCTGGAAACGCTTTCTGTGGAGAGATCTCAAAACAGGCCTTTCCAGCAGTATTACTGCATATAATGAAATAGCAGTAAAACTCTGCCTAAAACACAGAAGCAACGTATCATTCAATCTGCTCTGGTGTGCGTTTTTTCAGCTAAGTGAGTTAAATCTCCCTATAGATTCAAAAGTTAGAAACAAGTTTCTGGAAAGAGGTGCGTTTCGACATTCCTGAGTGAATGAGAGTATATGTTGTAAGGAAACCTCTCTGCTACTAAAACCAAAACGGAGCTACCTAACAGAACGGTCTTCAATGTGTGCATTCAACTAACACAGATAAACTCGTGTGTTGAAGGGAAGTTTGGAAACGCATTCTGTGGAGAGATCTCAAAACAGGCATTTCCAGCACTATTCCCGCATATAACGAAATAGCAGTAAAACTCTGCCTAAAACACAGAAGAAACGTATCCTTCAATCTGCTCTGCTGTGCGTTTGTTCAGCTAAGTGAGTGAAATCTCCCGTTAGAATCTGGAGTTAGAAACACGTTTCTGGCAAGAGCTGCGTTTGGACATTTCTCAGTGAATGGGAGTATATGCTGTAAGGAAAACTATCTGGTTCTAAAACCAAAACGGAGCTACCTAACAGAACGGTTGTCAATGTGCATTCAACTTACAGAGTTAAACTCGTGTGTTGAAGGGAAGTCTGGAAACGCTTTCTGTGGAGAGATCTCAAAACAGGCATTTCCAGCACTATTCCCGCATATAACGAAATAGCAGTAAAACTCTGCCTAAAACACAGAAGCAACGTATCCTTCAATCTGCTCTGCTGTGCATTTGTTCAGCTAAGTGAGTTAAATCTCCTTTAGATTCAGGAGTTAGAAACACGTTTCTGGCAAGAGCTGCGTTTGGATATTCCTGAGTGAATGGAGTATATGCTGTAAGGAGAACTCTCTGCTTCTAAAACCAAAACAGAGCTACCTAACAGAATGGTTGTCAATGTGTGCATTCAACTTACAGAGTTAAACTCGTGTGTTGAAGGGAAGTCTGAAACGCTTTCTGTGGAGAGATCTCAAAACAGGCCTTTCCAGCAGTATTCCGCATATAACGAAATAGCAGTAAAACTCTGCCTAAAACACAGAAGAAACGTATCCTTCAATCTGCTCTGCTGTGCGTTTGTTCAGCTAAGTGAGTTAAATCTCCTTTAGATTCAGGAGTTTGAAACACGTTTCTGGCAAGAGCTGCGTTTGGACATTCCTGAGTGAATGGGAGTATATGCTGTAAGGAGAACTCTGCTTCTAAAACCAAAACAAAGCTACCTAACAGAACGGTTGTCAATGTGTGCATTCAACTTACAGAGTTAAACTCGTGTGTTGAAGGAAGTCTGGAAACGCTTTCTGTGGAGAATCTCAAAACAGGCCTTTCCAGCAGTATTCCGCATATAATGAAATAGCAGTAAAACTCTGCCTAAAACACAGAAGCGACGTATCCTTCAATCTGCTCTGCTGTGCGTTTGTTTAGCTAAGTGAGTTAAATCTCCTTTAGATTCAGGAGTTAGAAACACGTTTCTGGCAAGAGCTGCGTTTGGACATTCCTGAGTGAATGGGAGTATATGCTGTAAGGAGAACTCTCTGCTTCTAAAACCAAAACGGAGCTACCTAACAGAACGGTTGTCAATGTGCATTCAACTTACAGAGTTAAACTCGTGTGTTGAAGGGAAGTCTGGAAACGCTTTCTGTGGAGAGATCTCAAAACAGGCCTTTCCAGCAGTATTCCGCATATAACGAAATAGCAGTAAAACTCTGCCTAAAACACAGAAGCAACGTATCCTTCAATCTGCTCTGCTGTGCGTTTGTTCAGCTAAGTGAGTTAAATCTCCTTTAGATTCAGGAGTTAGAAACACGTTTCTGGTAAGAGCTGCATTTGGACATTTCTCAGTGAATGGGAGTACATGCTGTAAGGAGAACTCTGCTTCTAAAACCAAAACGGAACTACCTAACAGAACGGTTGTCAATGTGTGCATTCAACTTACACAGTTAAACTCGTGTGTAGAAAAGAAAGTCTGGAAACACTTTCTGTGGAGAGATCTCAAAACAGGCCTTTCCAGCAGTATTTCCGCATATAACGAAATAGCAGTAAAACTCTGCCTAAAACACAGAAGAAATGTATCCTTCAATCTGCTCTGCTGTGCTTTGTTCAGCTAAGTGAGTTAAATCTCCTTTAGATTCAGGAGTTAGAAACACGTTTCTGGCAAGAGCTGCGTTTGGACATTCCTGAGTGAATGGGAGTATATGCTGTAAGGAGAACTCTCTGCTTCTAAAACCAAAACGGAGCTACCTAACAGAACGGTTGTCAATGTGTGCATTCAACTTACAGAGTTAAACTCATGTGTTGAAGGGGAGTCTGGAAACACTTTCTGTGGAGAGATCTCAAAACAGGCCTTTCCAGCAGTATTCCCGCATATAACGAAATAGCAGTAAAACTCTGCCTAAAACACAGAAGCAACGTATCCTTCAATCTGCTCTGCTGTGCGTTTGTTCAGCTAAGTGAGTTAAATCTCCCTTTAGATTCAGGAGTTGGAAACACGTTTCTGGCAAGGGCTGCCTTTGGACATTCCTGAGTGAATGGGAGTAAATGCTCTAAGGAGAACTCTCTGCTTCTAAAACCAAAACAGAGCTACCTAACAGAACGGTTGTCAATGTGTGCATTCAACTTAAAGATTTAAACTCGTGTGTTGAAGGGGAAGTCTGGAAACACTTTCTGTGGAGAGATCTCAAAACAGACCTTTTCAGCAGTATTCCCGCATATAATGAAATAGCAGTAAAACTCTGCGTAAAACACAGAAGAAACGTATCTTTCAATCTGCTCTATTGTGCATTTGTTCAGCTAAGTGAGTTAAATCTCCCTTTAGATTCAGGAGTTTGAAAAACGTTTCTGGTAAGAGCTTCGTTTGGACATTCCTGAGTAAATGCGAGTATATGCTGTAAGGAAAACTATCTGGTTCTAAAACCATAACGGAGCTATCTAACAGAACGGTTTTCAATATGTGCATTCAACTTACACAGTTAAACTCGTGTGTTGAAGGGGAAGTCTGGAAACGCTTTCCGTGGATAATCTCAGAACAGGCATTTTCCACAGTATTCCCGCATATAACGAAATAGCAGTAAAACTCTGCCTAAAACACACAAGAAACGTATCCTTCAATCTGCTCTGCTGTGCGTTTGTTCAGCTAAGTGTGTTAAATCTCTCTATAGATTCAGGAGTTAGAAACACGTTTCTGGTAAGAGCTGAGTTTGGAAATTCCTGTGTGAAAGTGAGTATATGGTGTAAGGAGAACACTCTGGTTCTAAAACCAAAACGAAGCTATCTAACAGAACGGTTGTCAATGTGTGCATTCTCCTTAACAGAGTTAAGCCCGTGTGTTGAAGCAGTAGCTTGGAAATGCTTTCTATGGAGAAACTCAAAACAGGCCTTTCCAGCAATATTCCCGCCTATAACGAAATAGCAGTAAAACTCAGCCTGAAACACAGAAGAAACGTATCCTTCAATCTGCTCTGCTGTGCGCTTGTTCAGCTAAGTGAGTTATATCTCCCTTTAGATTCAGGAGTTAAAACACGTTTCTGGTAAGAGCTGCGTTTGGATATTCCTGCGTGAATGGAAGTACAGGCTGTAATGAGAAATATCTGGTTCTAAAACCAAAACGGAGCTATGTAACAGAATGGCTGTCAATGTGTGCGTTCAACTTATGGAGTTAAACTCCTGTGTTTATGCTGGAGTTTGGAAATTCTTTCTGTGGAGAATCTCAAAACAGGCAGTTCCAGCCAAATACCCGCATACAAGGAATAGCAGTAAGACTTTCTCTGAAACACAGAAGAAACGTATCCTACAATCTGCTCTGTAGTGCGTTTGTTCAACTAAGTGAGTTACATCTGTGTTTAGATTCAGGAGTTAGAAACACGGTTCTAGTAAAAGCTTCATTTGGATATTCCTGAGTGAATGGGAGTACAGGCTGTAATGAGAAATATCTGGTTCTAAAGCCAAAACGGAGCTATCTAACAGAATGGGTGTCAACGTGTGCATTCACCGTACAGAGTTAGACTCAGGTGTTTATGCAGCAGTTTGGAAACCCTTTCTGTGGAGAATCTCAAAACAGGCATTTCCAGCAAAATACCTGCATATAATGAATAGCAGTAAGACTGCCTCTGAAACACAGAAGAAACGTATTCTTCAATCTGCTCTGCTGTGCGTTTGTTCAACTAAGTGAGTTACATCTATGTTTAGGCTCAGGTGTTAGAAACACGTTGCGAGTAAAAGCTGAGTTTGGATATTCCCGAGTGAATGGGAGTACAGTCTGTAATGAGAAATATCTCGTTCTAAAACCAAAACGGAGCTGTCTAACAAAATGGTTGTCAATGTGTGCCTTCAACTTATGGAGTTAAACTCATGTGTTTATGCAGCAGTTTGAAAACACTTTCCGTGGAGAATCTCAAACCAGGCATTTCCAGCCAAATACCCGCATACAAGGAATAGCAGTAAGACTTTCTCTGAAACACAGAAGAAACGTATCCTACAATCTGCTCTGTAGTGCGTTTGTTCAACTAAGTGAGTTACATCTGTGTTTAGATTCAGGAGTTAGAAACACGGTTCTAGTAAAAGCTTCATTTGGATATTCTTGAGTGTATGGGAGTACAGGTTGTATTGAGAAATATCTGGTTCTAAAAGCAAAATGGAGCTATCTAACAGAATGGTTGTCAATGTGTGCATTCAACTTAAGGAGTTAAACTCATGTGTTTATGCAGCAGTTTGGAAACGCTTTCTGTGGAGACTCTCAAAAGAGGCATTTTCACACAAATACTGGCATCTAACGAGTTACCAGTAAGACTGCCTCTGAAACACAGAAGAAACGTATCCTACAATCTGCTGTGCTGTGCGTTTGTTCAACTACGTGAGTTACATCTATGTTTAGATTCAGGAGTTTGAAACACGTTTCTAGTAAAAGCTGCGTTTGGATATTCCTGAGTGAATGGGAGTACAGTCTGTAATGAGAAATATCTGGTTCTAAAACCAAAACGGAGCTATCTAACAGAATGGTTGTCAATGTGTGCATTCAGCTAACGGAGTTGAACTCATGCGTTTATGCAGCAGTTTGGAAAAGCTTACTGTGGAGAATCTCAAAACAGTAATTTCCAGTCAAATACCCGCATATAACGAATAGCAGTAAGACTGCCTTTGAAACACAGAAAAAACGTATCCTACAATCTGCTCTGCTCTGCGTTTGTTCAACTAAGTGAGTTACATCTATGTTTAGATTCAGGAGGTAGAAACACGTTTCTTATAAAAGCTGCATTTGGATATTTCTTAGTGAATATGAGTACAGGCTGTAATGAGAAATATCTGGTTCTAAAACCAAACGGAGCTATCTAAGAGAATGGTTGTCAATGAGTGCATTCAACTTATGGAGTTAAACTCATGTGTTTATGCAGCACTTTGGAAACGCTTTCTGTGGAGAATCTCAAAACAGTTATTTCCAGCCAAATATCCGCATATTACAAAGAGCAGTAAGACTGCCTCTAAAAAACAGAAGAAACGTATCCTTCAATCTTCTCTGCTGTATGTTTTTTTCTACTAAGTGAGTTATATCTATCTTTAGATTCAGGAGTTAGAAACACATTTCTATTAAAAGCTGCCTTTGGGTAATGCTGAGTGACAGGGAGTACAGGCTGTAATGAAAAATATCTGCTTTGAAAAACAAAAAGAAGCTATCCAACAGAATGGTTGTGAATGTGTGCATTCAACTTATGGAGTTAAACTACTGTGTTTATGTAGCAATTTGGAAATGCTTTCTGTGCAGAATCTCAAAACAGCCATTTCCAGCCAAGTACCCTCATATAGCCATATAGCAATATGAGTGCCTCTAAAACACAGAAAATATGTATCCTTCAATCTGCTCAGCTGTGCGATTGTTCAACTAACTAATTTATATCTATCTTTAGATTCAGGAGTAAGAAACACGTTTCTAGTAAAAAATGTGTTTGGATAATACTGAGTGAATGGGAATACAAGCTGTAATGAGAAAGATTTTGTTCGAAAACTAAAACGGAGCTATCTAAACGTATGGTTTTCAATGTGTGCATTCAACCTATAGAGTTAAACTCACATGTTTTTTCAATTTTAATTTTTTATTGTATTTTTGTTTTTGGGGTTCATGTGCAGAACTTGCACGATAGTTGCATAGTTACACACATGGCAGTGTGTTTTGCTGCCTTTCTCCACTTCACCCACATTTGGCAGTTTTCACCAGGCTATCCTTCCCCAGCTCCCCCCTTGCTGTTTCTTTTCCATTCTTCTCAGAGACCCCAGTGTGTAGTAGACTCTCTCTGTGTGTCCTTGTGTTCTCATTCTTCTCACTCACATGTGAGTGAGAATAGGTGATATTTTGTTTTCTGTTCTTGTGTCAGTTTGCTGAGAATGATGTTCTCTAGTTTTATCCATGTCTTTACAATGGACACGAACTCATGATTTCTGATTGCTGCATAATATTCCATGGTGTATATGTGTCACATTTTCCCATTAATAGTCTTGGTATTGATAAAACATATCTCAAAGTATTGAAAGCTATTTATGACAAACCAACAGCCAATATCATACTTAATGGGCAAAAACTGGAAGTATTCTCTTTGAAATCTGGCACTAGACAAAGAGGTGCTCTCTCACCACTCTTATTCAATATAGTACTGAAAGTTCTAGCCAGAGCAATCAGGCAAGAAAAAGAAATAAAGCATATTCCAATAGGAAAGGTGGAAGCCAAATTATCTCTTTTTGCAGACGACATGGTAGTATACCTAGAAGACCCCATCACCTCAGCCCAAAAACTCCTGAAACTAATAAGCAACTTCACCAAAGTTTCAGGATATAAAATCAATGTGCAAAAATCACAAGCATTCCTATACACCAATAACAGACTTAAAGAGAACCAAATCAAGAACGAACTGCCATTCAAAATTGCTACAAAGAAAATAAAATACCTAGGAATACAATCCACCAGGAATGTAAAATACCTCTTCAATGAGAACCACAAACCACTGCTCAACAAAATAAGAGAGGACACAAACAGATGGAGAAACATTCCATGTTCGTGGTTAGGAAGAATCAATAGCGTGAAAATGGCTATACTGCCCAATGTAATTTACACAATCAATGCTATCCCCATCAAACTACCATTGAATTTCTTCAAAGAACTGGAAAAAAACACCATGAACTTTGTATGGAACCAAAAGAAAGCCCACATTGTTAAGTCAATTCTAAGCAAAAAAAATCATATGTTTATGCAGCAGTTTGGAAACTCTTTCTGTGGAGAATCTCAAAACAGGCATTTCCAGTCAAATACCCACATATAAGAAATAGCGGTAAGACTACCTCTAACACACAGAAGAAACGTATTCTTCAATCTGCTCTGCTGTGCATTTGTTCAACTAAGTAAGGTAAATGTACCATTAGACTCAGGGTTTTCAATCACGTTTTTGTAAAAGCTGCGTTTGGATATTCCTGAGTGAATGGGAGTACAGGCTGTAATGAGAAATATCTGGTTCTAAAACCAAAACCGAGCTGTCTAACAGGATGGTTGTCAATGTGTGCATTGAACTTACAAAGTTAAACTCATGTGTTTATGTAGTCGTTTGGAAGCTTTTTTTGTGTGGAATCTAAAAACAGGCATTTTCAGCAAAATACCTGCATAGAAAAAATAGCAGTAAGACTGCCTCTAAAACACAGAAGAAACGTATCTTTCAATTTGCTCTGCTGTGCGTTTGTTCAACTAAGTGAGTTACATCTATCTTTAGATTCAGGAGTTAGAAACACATTTTTAGTAACAGCTGCGTTTGGATATTCTTGAGTGAATGGCAGTATAAGCTCTAATTAGAAATATCTGGTTTTAAAATCAAAACAAAGCTATCTAACAAATTGGGTGTCAATGTGTGCATTCAACTTACAGGGTTAAACTCATGTGTTAATGCAGCACTTTGGAAAGCTTTCTGTATAGAATCTCAAAACAGGCATTTCCAGCAAAATACCCGATTATAACAAATAGCAGTAAGACTGCCTCTGAAACACAGAAGTAACGTATCCTTCAATCTGCTCTTCTGTGTCCTTGTTAAACTAAGTGAGTTACATCTATCTTTAGATTCAGGAGTCAGAAACACGTTTCTAGTAAAACCTGCATTTGGATAATCCTGAGTGAATGGTGGTACATGCTGTATTGAGAAATATCTATCTCTAAAATGAAAACGGAGCAATCTAACAGAATGGTCTTCAATGTGTGCATTCACCTTACTGAGTTAATCTGACGTGTGTTTTTCAGCAGTTTGTAATCTTATTCTGTGAAAAATCTAACACAGGACATTTCAGCCAAAATTCCAGCATATAACAAATAGCAGTAATACTGCATCTAAACACAAAGCAAATGTATCTAACAAACTTCTTTTCTGTGTGTTCGTTCAACTCAGGGAGTTGAACCTGCATTTATATGCAGTGAGTTAGAAACATGTTTCTGCTAGGAGCTGCGTTTGTATATTCCAGAGTAAATGAAAGTACATGCTCTATTAAGAAATATCTGGTTCTAAAACGATAAGGGAGAAATCTATCGGAACTGTCTTCTATGTGTGCATTCAACTTACAGAGTTAAACTGATGTGTGTTTGCAGCAGTTTGTAAACCCTTTCCGGAAAGAATCTAAAAATGGACATTTTCAGCCAAATCTCAGCATATGAACAATAGGGTAGTACTGCGTCTAAAACACTTAGCAAACGTATCTAACAAACTGCTCTGCTGTGTGTTCGTTCAACTCAGATATTTGAACTTGCGTTGAAATTTAGTAAGTCAGGAACACGTTTCTTCCAGGAGCTGTATTTGGATATTCCAGAGTGAATGGGAGTACATGCTCTATTAAGAAATATCTGGTTCTAAACCGAAAAGGGAGCAATCTAACAGAATGGTCTTCAATATGTGCATTAAACTTATAGAGTTAACATGACATGTATTAGCAGCAGTTTGTAAACCCTTTCTGTAAAGAATCTAAAAACGGACATTTCCAGCCAAATCCCAGCATATAACAAATAGCGGTACTACTGTGTCTAAAACACAAAGCAAACGTATCTAACAAACTGCTCTGCTGTGTGTTTGTTCAACTCAGAGAGTTGAACCTGCATTTATATGCAGTGAGTTAGAAACATGTTTCTGCTAGGAGCTGCGTTTGTATATTCCAGAGTAAATGAAAGTACATGCTCTATTAAGAAATATCTGGTTCTAAAACGATAAGGGAGAAATCTATCGGAACTGTCTTCTATGTGTGCATTCAACTTACAGAGTTAAACTGATGTGTGTTTGCAGCAGTTTGTAAACCCTTTCCGGAAAGAATCTAAAAATGGACATTTTCAGCCAAATCTCAGCATATGAACAATAGGGTAGTACTGCGTCTAAAACACTTAGCAAACGTATCTAACAAACTGCTCTGCTGTGTGTTCGTTCAACTCAGATATTTGAACTTGCGTTGAAATTTAGTAAGTCAGGAACACGTTTCTTCCAGGAGCTGTATTTGGATATTCCAGAGTGAATGGGAGTACATGCTCTATTAAGAAATATCTGGTTCTAAACCGAAAAGGGAGCAATCTAACAGAATGGTCTTCAATATGTGCATTAAACTTATAGAGTTAACATGACATGTATTAGCAGCAGTTTGTAAACCCTTTCTGTAAAGAATCTAAAAACGGACATTTCCAGCCAAATCCCAGCATATGAAAAATAGCAGTAGTACTGTGTCTAAAACACAAAGCAAACGTATCTAACAAACTGCTCTGCTGTGTGTTCGTTTAACTCAAAGAGTTGAACCTGCATTTATATGCAGTGAGTTAGAAACATGTTTCTGCTAGGAGCTGCGTTTGTATATTCCAGAGTAAATGAAAGTACATGCTCTATTAAGAAATATCTGGTTCTAAAACGATAAGGGAGAAATCTATCGGAACTGTCTTCTATGTGTGCATTCAACTTACAGAGTTAAACTGATGTGTGTTTGCAGCAGTTTGTAAACCCTTTCCGGAAAGAATCTAAAAATGGACATTTTCAGCCAAATCTCAGCATATGAACAATAGGGTAGTACTGCGTCTAAAACACTTAGCAAACGTATCTAACAAACTGCTCTGCTGTGTGTTCGTTCAACTCAGATATTTGAACTTGCGTTGAAATTTAGTAAGTCAGGAACACGTTTCTTCCAGGAGCTGTATTTGGATATTCCAGAGTGAATGGGAGTACATGCTCTATTAAGACATATCTGGTTCTAAACCGAAAAGGGAGCAATCTAACAGAATGGTCTTCAATATGTGCATTAAACTTATAGAGTTAACATGACATGTATTAGCAGTAGTTTGTAAACCCTTTCTGTAAAGAATCTAAAAACGGACATTTCCAGCCAAATCCCAGCATATAACAAATAGCGGTAGTACTGTGTCTAAAACACAAAGCAAACGTATCTAACAAACTGCTCTGCTGTGTGTTCGTTTAACTCAAAGAGTTGAACCTGCGTTAAGATTCAGTGATTTAGAGACAAGTTTCTTCCTGGAGCTGCGTTTGGATATTCCAGAGTAAATGGAAGTACATGCTGTATTGAGAAATATCTGGTTCTAAAACAAAAAGGGAGCAATCTGACAGAATGGTCTTCAATATGTGCATTCAACTTACAGAGTTTAACTGATGTGTGTTTGCAGCAGTTTGTAAACCTTTTCTGTAAAGAATTTAAAAACGGATATTTCCAGCCAAATCCCAGCATATGAACAATAGCAGTAGTACTGTGTCTAAAACACAAAGCAAACGTATTTAACAAACGGATCTGCTGTGTGTTCCTTCAACTCATAGAGTTGAACCGGCATTTAGACTCAGTGAGTTAGAAACAGGTTTCTTCCAGGAGCTGCCTTTGGATATTCCAGAGTGAATGGGAGTACATGACGTATTGAGAAATATCTGGTTCTAAACGGAAAAGAAAACTATCTAACAGAATGGTCTTCAATGTTTCCATTCAACATAGAGAGTTAAACTGATGTGTGTATGCAGCAGTTTGTAAACCCTTTCTGTAAAGAATCTAAAATGGACATTTCTTGCCAAATCCCAGCATATAACAAATAGCAGTATTACTGCGTCTAAAACACAAAGCAAACGTCTCTAACAAACTGCTCTGCTGAGTGTTCGTTCAACTCAGAGAGTTGAACCTGTATTTAGATTTAGCGAGTTAGAAACACGTTTCCTCCCGGAGCTCCCTTTGGATATTCCTGAGTGAATGGGAGTACACGCTGTATTGAGAAATATCTGGTTCTAAAACGAAAAGGGAGCTATCTAACAGAATGGTCTTCAATGCGTGCATTCAACTTACAGAGTTAAACTGACGTGTGTTTGCAGCAGTTTGTAAACAGTTTCTGTAAAGAATCTAAAATGGACATTTCTTGCCAAATCCCAGCATATGAACAATAGCAGTAGTACTGCATCTAAAACACAAAGCAAATGTATTTAAGAATATGCTCTGCTGTGTTTGTTCAACTCAGAGTTGAACCTGTATTTAGATTCAGTGAGTTAGAAACACGTTTCCTCCCGGAGCTCCCTTTGGATATTCCAGAGTAAATGGAAGTACATGCTGTATTGAGAAATATCGGTTCCAAAACAAAAGGAGTTATCTAACAGAATGCTCTTCAATGTGTGCATTCAACTTACAGAGTTAAACTGACGTGTGTTTGCAGCAATTTTAAACACTTTCTGTGAAGAATCTAAAACACATTTCCAGCCAAATCCCAGCATATAACAAATAGCAGTATTACTGCGTCTAAAACACTTAGCAAACGTATCTAACAAACTGCTCTGCTGAGTGTTCGTTCAACTCAGAGAGTTGAACCTGTATTTAGATTTAGCGAGTTAGAAACACGTTTCTTCTGGGAGCTATGTCTGGATATTCCAGAGTGAATGGGAGTACATGCTGTATTGAGAAATATCGGTTCCAAAACAAAAGGAGTTATCTAACAGAATGGTCTTCAATGTGTGCAGTCAACTTACAGAGTTAAACTGACGTGTGTTTGCAGCAATTTTAAACACTTTCTGTGAAGAATCTAAAACGGACATTTCCCACCAAATCCCAGCATATAACAAATAGCGGTACTACTGTGTGTAAAACACAAAGCAAACGTATCTAACAAACTGCTCTGCTGTGTGTTTGTTCAACTAAGAGAGATGAACCTGTATTTAGATTCAGCGAGTTAGAAACACGTTTCTTCCCGGAGCTCCGTTTGGATATTCCAGAGTGAATAAGAGTACATGCTGAATTGAGAAATATCGGTTCCAAAACAAAAAGGGAGTTATCTAACAGAATGCTCTTCAATGTGTGCATTCAACTTACAGAGTTAAACTGATATGTGTTTGCAGCAGTTTGTAAACAGTTTCTGTAAAGAATCTAAAACACATTTCCAGCCAAATCCCAGCATATAACATATAGCAGTAGTACTGCATCTAAAACACAAAGCAAACGTATCTAACAAACTGCTCTGCTGTGTGTTTGTTCAACTAAGAGAGATAAACCTGTATTTAGATTCAGCGAGTTAGAAACACGTTTCTTCCCGGAGCTCCCTTTGGATATTCCAGAGTGAATAAGAGTACATGCTGAATTGAGAAATATCGGTTCCAAAACAAAAAGGGAGTTATCTAACAGAATGCTCTTCAATGTGTGCATTCAACTTACAGAGTTAAACTGATATGTGTTTGCAGCAGTTTGTAAACAGTTTCTGTAAAGAATCTAAAAACACATTTCCAGCCAAATCCCAGCATATAACAAATAGCAGTAGTACTGCATCTAAAACACAAAGCAAACGTATCTAACAAACTGCTCTGCTGTGTGTTTGTTCAACTCAGAGAGTTTAACCAGTGTTTAGATTCAGTGAGTTAGAAACACGTTTCTTCTGGGAGCTATGTCTGGATATTTCATAGTGAATGGGAGTACATGCTGTATTGAGAAATATCTGGTTCTAAAAGAAAAAGGGAGCAATTTGACAGAATGGTCTTCAATGTGTGCAGTCAACTTACAGAATTAAACTGATGTGTGTTTGCAGCAATTTTTAAACACTTTCTGTGAAGAATCTAAAAACGGACATTTCCCACCAAATCCCAGCATATAACATATAGCAGTAGTACTGCATCTAAAACACAAAGCAAATGTATTTAAGAATATGCTCTGCTGTGTGTTCTTTCAACTCAGAGAGTTGAACCTGTTTTTAGATTCAGCGAGTTAGAAACACGTTTCTTCCAATGGATAAATTTTTGGACACCTGTGTCCTCTCTAGCCTAAACCAGGAGGAAGCCAAAACTGTAAATAGACCAATAACAAGGTCTGCAGTTGAGGCAGCAATTAAGAGCCTACCACACAAAAAGCCCATATCCAAATGGGTTCATAGCCGAATTCTACCAGACACACAAAGAGGAGCTGGTACCATTTCTTCTGAAACTATTCCAAATAATCCAAAAAGAGCAAACCCTTCCCAGATCATTTTATGAGACCAACATCATCCTGATACCAAAACCCAGCAGAGATTCAACAAGAAAAGAAAACTTCAGGCCGATATTCATGATGAACATAGATTCAAAAATCTTCAATGAAATACTGAAAAACCAACTGCAACAGCACATTAAAAAACTTATCCATCATGATCAAGTAGGATTCATCCGTGGATGCAAGGCTGATTCAACACAAGCAAGTCTATAAACACCACATAAACAGAACCAAAAACAAAAACCACATGATTATCTCAATTGATGCAGAGAAGGCATTTGACAAAATTCAACAGCCCTTTATGCTATAAGCCCTCAATAAACTCGGTATTGATAGAACATATCTCAAAGAAATAAAAGCTATTTGTGACAAACCAACAGCCAATATTATATTGAATGGGCAAAAACTGGAAGAATTCCCTTTGAAATCTGGCACTAGAAAAGGATGCCCTCTTTCACCACTCCTATTCAATATAGTACTGGAAGTTCTAGCCAGGGCAATGAGGCAAAAAAAATAAATAAATAAAGTGTCTTCAAATAGGAAATGTGAAAGCCAAATTGTCTCTGTTTGCAGATGACATGATAGTATACCTAGAAGACCCCATCACCTCAGCCCAAAAACTCCTGAAACTGATAAGCAACTTCAGCAAAGTCTCAGGATATAAAATCAATGTACAAAAATCACAAGCATTCCTATACAACAATCACAGACTTAAAGAGAACCAAATCAAAAACAAACTGCTATTCACAATTTCTACAAAGAAAATAAAATACCTAGGAATACAACTTACAAGAAACGTAAGGGACCTCATCAAGAAAAACTGAAAACCACTGTTCAATGAAATAAGAGGACACAAACAGATGGAGAAGCATTCCATGTTCATGGTTAGGAAGAATCAATATTGTGAAAATGGCTATACTGCCAAAAGTAATTTACAGAATCAATGCTATTCTCATCAAGCTACCATTGAATTTCTTCACAGAACTGGAAAAAAACACCATGAACTTCATATGGAACCAAAAGAGAGCCCACATAGCCAAGTCAATTCTAAGCAAAAAGAACACAGCATGAGGCATTACACTACCAGAATTCAAACTATACTACAAGGCTACAGTACTCAAAACAGCATGGTACTGGTACAAAAACAGAGATATAAACCAATGGAACAGAACAGAGGCATCAAAGGCAATACAACTTATCTACAACCATACAATTTTTAATAAACCTGACAAAAACAAGCAATGGGGAAAAGATTCCCTTTTCAATAAATGGTGTTGGGAAAACTGTCTAGCATTGTGCAGAAAGCAGAAACTGGACCCCTTTCTGACACCTTACACTAAAATTAATTCCAGATGGATAAAAGACTTAAATGTAAGACCTGGCACTATTAAAAACCCTAGATGAAAATCTAAGCAAAACCATTCAGGACATGGGTGTAGGCAAGGACTTCATGACCAAAACACCAAATGCATTGGCGGCAAAAGCCAAAATAGACAAATGGGACCTAATCAAACTCCACAGCTTCTGCATGGCAAATGAAACAGTCACTAGACTGAATCAGCAACCAACAGAATGGGAAAAAAATCTTTGCAGTTTACCCATCTGACAAAGGGCTGATATCCAGAATTTACAAAGAACTCAAACCAATTTACAGGAGAAAAACAAGCCCATTCAAAAATGGGCAAAGGATATGAACAGACATTTTACAAAAGAAGACATACATGAGGCCAACAAACATTTGAAAAAATGCTCATCATCACTGGTCATTAGAGAGATGCAAATCAAAACCACATTGAGATACCATCTCACGCCAGTTAGAATGGTGATCATTAAAAAATCTGGAGACAACAAATGCTGGAGAGGATGTGAAGAAATAGGAACACTCTTACACTGTTGGTGGGAGTATACATTAGTTCAACCATTGTGAAAGACAGTGTGGCAATTTTTTAAGGCCTTAAAAATAGAAATTCCATTTGTCCCAGCAATCCCATTACTGGGTATATATCCAAAGGACTAAAAATCATTCTACTATAAGAACTCAGGCACACGAATGTTCACTGCAGCACTGTTCACAATAGCAAAGACCTGGAACCAACCCAAATGCCCATTGATGATAGACTGTACTGGGAAAATGTGGCACATATACACCATGGAATATTATGCAGCCATCAAAAATCATGAGTTTGGGTCCTTTGTAAGGACAGAGATGAATATGGAGAACACCATTCTCAGCAAACTGAAACAAGAACAGAAAATAAAATACCATGTATTTTCACTCATAGGCAGGTGAGAAAAAATGAGAACACATCGACACATGGAGAAGGGTACTACACACTGGGGTCTATTGGGGAGAATAAAGGAGGGACCTCAGGGAGAAGCTGGGAGGGATAGCCTGGAAAGAAATGCCAAGTTTGGGTGAAGCGGAGGAAGGCAGCAAAACACACTGCCATGTGTGTACCTATGCAACTATCTTGCACGTTCTGCACATGTACCCCAAAGCCTAAAATGCAATAAAAATTTAAAATTAAAAAAAGCACGTTTCTTCCAGAAGCTGCATTTGGGTATTCCAGAGTGAATGGGAATACATGCTGTATTGATAAATATCTGGTTCTAAAACAAAAAGGGAGCTATCTAACCGAATGGTTCTCAATGTGTGCATTCAACATAAAGGGTGAAACTAATGTGTGTTTGCAGGTGTTTGTAAACCCTTTCTGTAAAGAATCTAAAAACGCACATTTCCAGCCAAATCCCAGTGTATAACAAATAGCAGTACTACTGCCTAAAAACAAAGCAAACGTATTTAACGAACTGCTCTGGTGTGTGTGTTCATTCAACTCATAAAGTTGAAACTGTGTTTAGATTAAGCGAGTTAAAAACACGTTTCTTCCAGAAGCTGCATTTGCATATTCCAAAGTGAATGGGAGTACAGCTGTATTAATTAAGTATCTGGTTCTAAAATGAAAAGGGAGCAATCTAACAGAATGGTCTTCAATGTGTGCATTCAACTGACAGAGATAAACCGATGTGTGTTTGCAGCACTTTGTAAACCCTTTCTGTGAAAAATCTAAAAACGGACATTTTAAGCCAAATCCCAGCATATAACAAATGGCAGTAGTACTGCGTCTAAAACCCAAAGTAAACGTGTCTAACAAACTGCTCTGCTGTGTGTTCATTCAACTCAGAGAGTTGAAACTGCGTTTAGATTCAGTGAGTTAAAAACACGTTTCTTCCAAAAGCTGCGTTTGGATATTCCAGAGTGAATGAGAGTACATGCTGTATTGAGAAATATCTGGTTCGAAACCAAAAATGGAGAAATCTAACAGAATCGTTTTCAATTTGTGCATTACGCTTACAGAGTTAAACTCATGTGTTTGCAGCAGTTTTTAAACCCTTTCTGTAAAGAATCTAAAAACGGACATTTCCAGCCAAATCCCAGCGTATAAAAAATAGCAGTAGTACTGCATCTAAAAAACAAAGCAAACGTATCTAACAAACTGCTCTGCTGTGTGTTCTTTCAACTCAGAGAGTTTAACCTGTGTTTAGATTCAGTGAGTTAGAAACACGTGTCTTTCAGGAACTGCATTTGGATATTCCAGACTGAATGGGAGTACATGCTGTATTGAGAAATATCTATGTCTAAAACAAAAAGAGAGCTATCTAGCAGAATGGTCCTCAATGTGTGCATTCAACTTACAGAGTTAAACAGATGTGTGTTTGCAGCAGTCTTTAAACCCTTTTTGTAAAGAATTATGAAAACGGACATTTTCAGCCAAATCCCTTCATATGAGAAATAGCAGTAGTTCTGCGTCTAAAACACAAAGGAAACGTATCTAAAAAACTGCTCTGCTGTGTGTTTGTTCAACTAGAAAGTTGAACCTGTGTTTAGATTCAGCGAATTAGAAACACGTTTCTTGCAGGGGCCGCGTTTGGATATTCCAGAGTGAATGGGAGTACATGATGTATTGAGAAATATCTGGTTCTAAAACAAAAAGGGAGCTATCTAACAGAATGGTCTTCAATGTGTGTATTAAACCTACAGAGTTAAACTGATGTTTGTTTGCAGCAGTTTGTAAACCCTTTGTTTAAAGAATCTAAAAACTGACTTTTACAGCCAAATCCCAGCATATAGCAAATAGCAGTAGTATCATTCTAAAACAGAAAGCAATTTTATCTTACAAACTTTTCTGCTGAGTGTTCGTTCAACTAAGAGCCTGTGTTTAGATTCAGCGAGTTAGAAACACGTTGCTTCTAGGAGCTGCGTTTGGATATTTCCAAATGCATGGGAATATATGCAGTATTGAGAGTATCTGGTTCTAAAACAAAAACGGAGCTATCTAACAGAATGGTCTTCAATGTGTGCATTCAACTTACAGAGTTAAACTGATGTGCGATTGCAGCAGTTTGTAAACACTTTTTGTAAAGAATCTGAAAACAGTCATTTGCAGCCAAATCGGAACATATAACAAATAGCAGTAAGACTACGTCTAATACACAAAACAAAGGTACCTTAGAAACTGCTCTGCAGTGTGTTCGTTCAACTAAGAGAGTTAAACCTGTGTTTAGATTCAGCGAGTTAAAAACATGTTTCTTCTAGGAGCTACGTTTGGATCTTGCAGAGGTCAATGGAGTATATGTTGTTTTGAGAATTATCTGGTTCTAAAACAAAAACGGAGCTATCTAACAGAATGGTTTTCAATGTGTGCATTCAACTTACAGAGTTAAACTAAAGTGTGTTTGCAGGTTTTTAACCGCTTTCTGTAAAGCATCTAAAACAGACATTTCCAGCCAAATCAAAGCATACAACAAATAGCAGAAAGACTGTTCGTAAAACACAAAACATACAAATGTTACAAACTGCTCTGCTGTGTTTTCATTCAACTCAGTGAGTTGAACCTATGTTTAGATTCAGAGAGTTAAAAACATGTTTGTTCTAGGAGGTGCGTTTGGATATTCCAGAGTGAATGGGAGTACATGCTATATTGAGAAATCTCTAGTTCTAATATGAAAACATAACTATCCAACAGAATAATCTTCCATAGTTAATCTGATGGGTGTTTGCAGCACTTGGTAAACCCTTTCTGTAAAGAATGTGACAATCGACATTTAAAGCTAAATTTCAGCATATAACAAATAGCAATAAGACTGAGTCTAAAACACAAAGCAAATGTATCTTACAAACTGCTCTGCTGTGTGTTTGTTCAACTAAGAGAATTGAACCTGTGTTTTCATTCAGTGAGTTAGAAATACGTTTCTTCTAGGAGGTGCTTTTGGATATCCCAGAGTGAATGGGAGTACATGTTGTATTGAAAATTATCTGGTTCTAAAACGAAAATGCAGCTATATAACAGAAAGGTTTTCAATGTGTACATTAAACTTATAATGTTAAAGTGATTGTGTATGCAGCAGTTTCTACATCATTTCTTTGGAGAATCCAAAAACGTTTATTTCCAGACAAATTTCAGCATGTTAGAAATCGGAGTAATACTATGTCTAAAACACAGAACAAACATATTTTTCAAACTGCTTTCTTGTGTGTTTGTTAAACTAAGAGAGTTGAATATATGTTTAGATGTACTGAGTTAAAAACACGTTTCTTTGAGGAGCTCCATTTATACATTCCAGAGTGTATGGGACTACTTGCTGTAATGAGCAATATCTTATTCTGAAATGAAAACAGAGCTTTGTGACACAATGGTTGTCAATGTGTTCATTGACTTACAGAGTTAACCTGATGTGTATGGAGCAGTTTGGAATGGTTTTTAGATCAAAAATCTGAAAACGGAAACTTCTAGCCAAATCCCCACATATAAAAAATAGAAGTAATACTGCGTCCGCAACAGAAAAAACGTATCTTTTAAACTGCTCAGCTGTGTGTTCGTTCAATTAAGAGAGTTGAATCTTTGTTTAGATTGAGCGAGTTAGAAACCTGTTTTTTCTTGTAGCTGCATTTGTACATTCCAGAGAGAATGTGTATATGCTGTAATGAGAAATATATGGTTCTAAAGTGAAAAGAGAACTCTAACAAAATGGTTGTCAACTTGTGTATTCAACCTACAGAGTTAAACTGATATGTGTATGTAGCACTTTGGAATCTCTTTCTGTGGAGACTCTAAAAACGGACATTCTCAGCCAAAACACAGCATATAAGAAATAGACTGCATCTAAAACACAAAACAAACCTATTTTTTAAACTGCTCTGCTGTGTGTTCATTCAGCTAAGAGAGCTTAATCTATGTTTAGATTCAGTGAGTTAGAACACGTTTCTTCTAGGAGCTGTGTTTGAACATTCCATATTGAATGGGAAGATATGCTGTAATGAGAAATATCTGGTTCTAAAACAAAAACAGTGCTATGTAACAGAATGGTTGTCAATGTGTGCACTCAACTTACAGAGTTAAACTCATGTTTGTATGCAGAAGTTTGAAAATTCTTTCTGTTTAAAATCTAAAAACAGACATTTTTTGCTGTATCCTGGAACATAAGAAATAGCAGTGAGAGTCTTAGAGCAAAATGATTGTTTAGAAATAGCTGAGGATTGCAGCTCTCAGTGAAAGTGCAGAGGGTGAGTGGATGCTGCATTTCCATATGAATCTTTATTGTCCACAGATGAAGAGATTCCCAGGTGGAGAATCCCTTTGCATCACCAGCACAGCTGTATTGGCCAGTGCAGCTGTTTTGCAGGTGCCCCAGTGCAGCAGTTCTTTATACAAAACATACTGGTTTTTGTTGCCCATTTAAGCTGGCAATTTGAGCTTCAGGAAGGCAGATTCACCCATTTATCTGATTAGACAGGGGACTCAAGCTGGAGCCAAGCCAGGAGATTCTTAGGCAAAAAAGCACCATAAATCTCAGTGCTGTTGTTTCAGCCAGCACAGTGAATCACCACATGGAAAATCACACAGATCCTGGTGCCTTTTCAGCAGATGACTGGAACACTTGGCAGAAAGTGAACCATTCAACTTAAAAAAAAAAGGCTCTGAGGCAAAGAACCAGGTGATCAAGCTTGGTGGATGCCACCACTACAAAAGCAAAAGAAAAACCTCAATTGGAAATAATTGGGCTTGAGAGTTTCAAGGCAAGCACAGCGGAACCCATGATGGTGAAGCTTAGTGGGGGAGGGACGTCTGCCAATACCGAGGTATGACACCTATAGGGAATTAGTCTGCCAATGCTGAGGCAACCCACCATAATAAAGAGTTTCCACCATTACAGAGGTGGGCCACCACTGTGGAGGCAGTTCTAACCACACTTATATAAACAGGACTGCAGGAAAGTTCACACAGCAGCAGGGTGGAACCCACAGAGACTCAGCAAAGTTTCTGCAGGCAAACAGTGACTAGGCTGCCTTCTTGCTGGGTAGGGAAGCCCTGAAAAATAAAAGGCAGCAGCAAAACGGAAACTCATAAATAAAGCCCTAACTCCCCGGGACAGAGCACCTGAGATAAAAAAAAGGGGGTTTATGAGTTCTGCTACAGCAGACTTAAAAGTCCCTGCCTAGCAGCTCTGAATGAACAATGGAGCTCACAGCTCAACACTTGAGCTTTATACATGACAGACTTTCTTCTGAAGCAGTTTGCTGACCCCGTATATCCAAAGAGTCACCTCACAAAGGACTGATCAGACTGACATGTGGTGGGCATCATTCTTGGACAAAGATAGCAAAAAAAAAAAAAACTGGTAGCAACTCTTACTGTTCTTCAGCTGCTGCAGGTAATTCCCAGGCAAGCAGGGCCTGGAGTGGACCTCAGCAGTCCTAAAGCAGAGAAGCCAGACTGTTAGAAGGATAACTAAGAAACAGAAATAACTTCATCATCAACAATCTGAACATCCACTTAGAGACCCAATCTAAAAATCAGAAACTACAAAGTTGACAGGTGGATATCCACAAAGATGGGAAGAACCAGTGAAAAAAGGAGAAAAACACCCATAGTTAGAACACCTCTCTTCCTACAAGGGATCACAACTCCTCACCAGCAATGGAACAAAGCTGGATGGAGATTGAGTGTGATGAAATGACAGAATCAGACTTCAGAAGGGGGGTAATGAGAAACCTCTGTGAGCTAAAAGAACATGTTCTAAATCAATGCAAAGAAACTAAGAACCTTGAAAAAAATTTGATAAAATGAAGACAAGAATGGACAATATAGAGAGGAATATAAGTGAATTGATGGAGCTGAAAAACACAACATGAGAACTTCATGAAACATGCACAAGTTTCAAGAGCTGAATAGACCAAGCAGAAGAAAGGATATCAAAGGTCGAGAATCAACTCAACAAAATAAAGTGAGAAGGCAAGATTAGAGAAAAAAAGCATAAAAAAGTGAACAAACTTTCCAAGAAATATGGGACTATGTGAAAAGACCTGATCTAAGTTTGATAGGTGTATGTTAATGTGATGAAGAGAATGAATCCAAGCTGGAAAACACTCCTCAGGATATTATCCAAAATGACATCCCCAACCTAGCAAGGTGGGCCAATATTCAAGTCCAGAAAATACAGAGAATATGACAAAGATATTTCTCAAAAAGATCAACCCCAAAGCATATAATGGTCAGATTCACCAGGGCTGAAATGAAGGAGAAAATGCTCAGGGAAGTCAGAGAGAAAGGTCAGGTTACCCACAAAAGGAAGCCCATCAGACTCACAGCAGATCTCTCAGCAGAAACCCTACAAGCCAGAAGAGAGTGGAGACCAATATTCCACAACCTTAAAGAAAAGTACTTTCACCCCAGAATTTCAAAACCAGCCTAACTAAGCTTTATAAGTCAAAGAAAACTAAAATCCTTTGCCAACAAGCAAGTACTCAGAGATTTTGTCACGATCAGGCCCATTTCGAAGAATTCTTGAAAGAGGCACTGCACATAGAGAGGAACAACCAGTACCAGCCACTCCTAAAACATACCAAATGGTAAAGAACATCAACAAAATGAAGAATCTGCATTAACTAATGGGCAAAACTGCAAGCTAGCTTCAAAATGGCAGTATCAAATTCACACATAGCAATATTAACCCAAAATGCAAATGGACTAAATGCCCCAATCCAAAGACACAGACTGGCAAACTAGATAAAAAGCCAAAACCCATCGGTGTGCTGTACCAAGAAAACCCATCTCATATGCAAGGATACACAAAGGCTCAAAATAAAGAAATGGAGAAAGATTAACCAAGCAAATGGAGAGCAAAAAAGCAGGAGTTGCAATTCTCTTCTCTAATAAAATAGACTTTAAACCAACAAAGATAAAAAGAGACAAAGAAGGACACTACATAATGGTAAAAGAATCGATGCAACAAAAAGAGCTAATGATTCTAAATATATACACACCCAATACAGGAGCACCCGGATACATAAGGCAAGTTCTTAATGACTTACAAAGAGACTTAGACTCCCACACAATAATAGTGGGAGACTTTAACACCCCATTGTCAATATTAGACAGATCAACCAGACAGAAAATTGACAAAGATATCCAGGATTTGAACTCAGACCTGGAACAAGCAAATCTAATAGATATTTACAAAACTCTCCATCCTAAATCCACAGAATATACATACTTCTCAGCACCACATCACACCTACTCTAAAATTGACCACATAATTGAAAGTAAAGCACTCCTCAGCAAATGCAGAAGAATGCAAATCATAACAAACAGTCTCTCAGACCACAATGCAATCAAGTTAGAACTCAGAATTCAGAAACGAACTCAGAACTGCACAACTTCATGGAAACTGAACAACTGGCTCTTGAATGTTGACTGGATAAACATTGAAATGAAGGCAAAAATAAAGATGTTCTTTGAAACCAATGAGAATGAAGACACAGCATACAGGAATCTCTGGGACACATTTAAAGCAATCTCTACAGGCAAATATATAGCAATAAGTGCCCACATGAGAAGAAGGAGAAATCCAAAATTGACACCCTATCATCAAAATGGAAAGAGTTAGAGGAGCAAGATAAAAAAAAAACTCAAAACCAAGCAGAAGGCAAGAAATAACTAAGATCACAGCAGAACTGAAAGAGATAGGGACACATAAAACCCTTCAAAAAAAATCAATATATCTGGGGGCTGGTTTTTCGAAAAGATCAACAAAATAGACCACTAGCCAGATTAATAAAAATAAAAGAAAGAATAACCAAATAGTTAAAATTAAAAAGATAAAGGGGATATCACCACAGATTCCACAAAATTTCAAAACATCATCAGAGATTATTACAAACAACTCTATGCTCATAGAGTAAACCTGGAAGAAATGGATAAATTCCTGGACACTTGCCTCTTCTCAAGCCTAAACCAGAAAGAAGCCAAACCCCTGAACAGACCAGATCTTCAGACAAGATCTGAAGTTGAAGCAGCAAGTGAAAGCTTATCACACAAAAGAAGCCCAGGCTCAGATGGGTTTACAGCAGAATTCTACCAGGCACATGAAGAGGAGCTGGTACCATTTCTTCTGAAACTATTCCAAATAATCCAAAAAGAGGGAATTCTTCCCAAATTATTTTATGAGACCAACATCATCCTGATACCAAAACCCAGCAGAGACTCAACAAGAAAAGAAAACTTCAGGCCAATATCAATTATGAACAGTGATGCAAAAATCAAAATAAAATACTGGCAAGCCAATTGCAACAGCACATCAAAAAGCTTATCTACCATGGTCAAGTAGGATTCATCCCGGGAATGCAAAACTTGTTCAACGTAAACAAGTCTATAAACGTAATTCACCACATAAACAGAGTCAAAGACAAAAACCACATGATTATCTCAATTGATGCAGAGAAGTCCTTTGACAAAATTCAACAGCCCTTTATGCTAAAAACCCTCAATAAACTAGGTATTGATGGAACGTATCTCAAAATACTAGAAGCTGTTTATGACAAACCAACAGCCAATATTATACCGAATGAGCAAAAATGAAAGCATTTCCATTGAAATCTGGCCCTAGACATGATGCCCTCTCTCACCACTCCTATTCAATATAGTACTGGAAGTTCTAGCCAGAGCAATCAGGCAGTAAAAGAAATAAAGCCTATTCAAATAGAAAAGGAGGAAGCCAAATTATCTGTATTTGCAGATGACATGATTGTATATCTAGAAGACCCCATGTTCTCAGCCCAAAATCTCCTGAAACTGATAAGCAGGTTCAGCAAAGTCTCAGAATACAAAATCAATGTGCAAAAATTACAAGCATTCCTATACACAAATGTCAGACTTAGAGCCAAATCAAGAATAAACTTCCATTCCAAATTGCTACAAATTTTATAAAATAACTAGGAATACAACTAACAAGTAATGTAAAGAACCTCTTCAAGGAGAACTACAAGCCACTGCTCAATGAAATAAGAGAGGACATAAACACATGGAGAAACAATCCATGTTTATGGTTAGGAAGAATCAATATTGTGAAAATGGCCATACTGCCCAAAGTAATTTAGAGATTAAATACTATCCCCATCAAGGTCCCAATGACCTTCTTCACAGAACTGGAAAAAAACACCTTAAGCTTTATATGGAACCAAAAAAGAGCCCACATAGCCAAGTCAATTCTAAGCAAAAAGAACACAGCAGGAGGCATCACACTACTGGACTTCAAACTATACTACAAGTCTACAGTAATCAAAACAGCATGGTACTGATACCAAAACAGAGATGTAGACCAATGGAACAGAACAGAGGCCTCAGAGGTGACACAGCATATCTACCACCATGCAATCTTTGATAAACCTGACAAAAACAAGCAATGGGGAAAGGATTCCCTTTTTAATAAATGGTGTTGGGAGAACCAGCTAGCTATGTGCAGAAAGCAGAAACTGGACCCCTTCCTGATACATTACACTGAAATTAACTCCAGATGGATTAAAGACTTAAACATAAGACCAAACACCATAAAAACCCTAGAAGAAAATCTAGGCAAAACTATTCAGGACATAGGAGTAGGCAAGGACTTCATGACCAAAACACCAAAAGCATTGGCAACAAAAGCCAAAATAGACAAATGGGACCTAATCAAACTTCACAGCTTCTGCACAGCAAAAGAAAACATCATTAGAGTGAATTGGCAACCAACAAAATGGGAAAAATTTTTGCAGCTTATGTATCTGACAAAGGGCTAATATCCAGAATCTACAAAGAACTAAAACAAATTTACAAGAAAAAGACAAACAAGCCCATTCAAAAGTGGGCTAAGGATATGAACAGACACTTTACAAAACAAGACATACACGAGGCCAACAAACATATGAAAAAATGCTCATCATCACTGGTCATTAGAGAATTGCAAATCAAAACTACATTGGGATACTGTCCCAAGCCAGGTAGAATGGTGATCATTAAAAAATCTGGAGACAACAGATGCTGGAGAGAATGTGGAGAAATAGGAACACTTTTACCCTTCTGGTGGGAGTGTACATTAGTTCAACCATTGTAGAAGACAGTGTGGCAATTTTTCAAGGACCTAATCAAACTTCACAGCTTCTGCACAGCAAAAGAAAACATCATTAGAGTGAATTGGCACTCTAGAAATAGAAATTTCAGGGGCCCAAAGTGGCTCTGGCCGGATGTCGTGGCACTTGCGAAGGTGAGGCCGTGAGTTCAAGGCCAACCTCAGCAACCTTACAAGCTCTCATTGATTGGCAAAAAAAAAAAAAAATTTATTTAACCCAGCAATCCCATTACTGGGTATATATCCAAAGGACTATAAATTGTTCTACTATAAGAATTCATGCACACGAATGTTTATTGCAGTACTGTTTACAATAGCAAAGACCTGGAACCAACCCAAATGCTCATCAATAATAGAGAGGACAGGGAAAATGTGGCACATATACACCATGGAATATTATGCAGCAATCAAAAACGATGAGTTTGTGTTTTCTGTAGGGACATGGATGAACCTGGAGACCATCATTCTCAGCAAACTGTCACAAGAACAGAAAATAAAATACCGCATGTTCTCACTCATAGGTGGGTGTTAAACAAGGAGAACACATGGACACAGGGAGCAGATCACTACACACTGGGGTCTGTTGGGGGGAAGAGGGGAGGGACAGTGGGGGGTAGGGAGTTGGGGAGATATAGAAGGGGGAGAAATGCTAGATATAGGTGAAGGGGAGAAATGCAGCAAATCACACTGCCACATGTGTACCCATGCAACTATCTTGAATGTTCTTCACATGTACCCCAAAACCTAAAATGCAATTAAAAAAAGAAAGAAAAATAGAAGGATTAAGGTCATCTATGAATAACTAAGATCACATATGAATAACTAATAACCACTAAGGTTATATTTTTAATTAGTTTCTTCTTCATTATTTATGTGGAAATAGGCTGAGGTCTTTTGCTTCTGCCTCGGGGTTTATGGGATCTTCTCCCTACGGATCACCATTGTAACTGTTGTGAGATGGTATCTCAGTGTGGTTTTGATTTGCATTTCGCTAATGACCAGCATGATAATCTTTCTTTCATGTTTCTTAAATGCATAAATGTCTTCTTTCAAAAAGTGTCTATTCATATCCTTTGCCCACTTATAGATGGAGTTTTTTTTATTGTAAATTTATTTAAGTTTTTCATAGATTCTGGATATTAGCCATTTTTCATATGGACAGATTGCAAAAACTTTTTTTGATTCTGTTGGTTGCTGGTTCACTCTATTGATAGTTTCTATTGCTGTGAAGAAGAACCTAAGTTTAATTAGATCCCATATGTCTATCTTTGCTTTTGATGCCATTGCTTTTGGTGTTTCAGTCATGAAGTTCTTGCCCATGCCTATGTGCTGAATGGTATCACTTAGGTTTTCTTTCAGAGTTTTTATGATTTTAGGCCCCATGTTTAAATCTTTAATCCATCTAGAATTAATTTTTGTATAACATGTAAGTAAGGTATCCAGTTTCATCTTTCTGTATTTGGCTAGCCAGTTTTTTTCAACATCATTTATTAAATAGGGAATCCTTTCCCTATTGCTTGTTTTAGTCAAGTTTGTCAAAGATCAGATTGTTGTAGTTGTGTGGAGTTCTTTCTAAGGCCTCTGCTCTGTTCCATTGGTTGATATCTCTGTTTTGATACAAGTACCCTGTCGTTTTAATTACAGTAGTATTGTGATATAGTTTGAAGTCAGGTAGCATGATGCCTCCGGCTTTTTTTTTTTTTTTTTTTTTTGCTTAGGATTGTCTTGGCTCTGCAGGTTCTTTGTTGGTTCTACTTGAAGTGTAAGGTGGGTTTTTTCCAATTCTGTGAAGAAAGTCATTGGTAGCTTGATGGGGATAGCATTAAATCTATAAATTACTTTTGGCAGTATGGCCATTTTCATGATATTAATTATTCTCAACCATGAACATGGAATGTTTTCCATCTATTTGTGTCCTTTCTTATTCCTTGAGCAGTGGTTTTTAGTTCTCCTTGAAGTGGTCCTTCACATCACTTGTTAATTGTATTCCTAGGTATTTTATTCTCTTCACAGCAATTGTGAATGGCAGTTTTCTCATGATTTGGCTCTCTGTTTGTCTAATGTTGCTCTATAAGAATGTTTGTAATTTAGTTACAAAGCCTAAAACTTTGAAAACTCTGGAAGATAACCCAGGCAATACCATTCTGGGCACATGAACAGGCAAATATTTCAGGGCAAAAACACCAAAATCAATAGCAAGAAAAACAAAATTTGACAAGGTGGATCTAGTTAAACTTAAGAGCTTTTTTATAGAAAAAAAATTGTATCAACAAAATAAAAAGACAATCTACAGAGTGGAAGAAAATATTTGTAAACTGTGGATGGACAAAGATATAATATCCAGGATCTATAAGGAATTCAAATTTACAAGATAAAAACTAATAATTGCATTAAAAAGTGGGCAAAGAACATAAACAGACACCTCTCAAAAGAAGACATACATGCAGCCAAAAAGCATGTGAAGCAAAGTCAACATCACTGATCATTAGACAAATGAACATCAAAACCACAATGAGATATCATGTTATACCAGTCAGAATGGCTATAACTAAAGAGTCAAAAATTAAATGCTGATGAGGTTGTGGAGAAAAGGGAACACTTATACACTGTTGGTGGGAGTGTAAGTTAGTTCAACCATTGTGAAGCAGTTTGGTGATTTCTCAGACAGCTGAAAGCAGAACTGCTATTTGATAGTTCTGCCAGCAATCCCATTACTGTGTGTATACCCAGAGAAATGTAAGCTATTCTATCATAAAGACAATTCATACAAATGTTTCTTGTAGCACTACTCACAATAGCAACTACATGGTCAAACTAAGCCAGATCAATGACAGTGTGAATAAAGAAAATGTGGTACATATGCACCGTAAAAAACGATGCAGTCACAAAAAGAAATGCAGTTACTTCTTTTGTGAAAACATGGATGTAGCTGAAAACTATTATTCTTAGCAAACTAACACAAGAATAGAAAATCAAATCCCACATGTTCACACATGTAAGTGAAAATTAAATGAGAACTTATTAATGCAAAATAGACAACAGACACTGGGGTCTATCTGAGGGTAGAAGATGGGAAAAGGGACAGAAGCAGAAAAGATAACTATTGTTGCATATTGGGCTTAATACCTGGGTGCTAAAATAATCTGTACAGCAAACCCCTGTGACACATGTTTAGCTATGTAACAAACCTTCACATGTAGCCCTGAACCTAAAATAAAACTTTCAAAACCTAAAACTTCTAAAACTCTTAGAAAAGAAGCATAAGCAAAAATCTTTGAACATTAAGTTTGTTGACGGTTTCTTAACACTTGACGCCAAAATCACAGGCATCAAAATAAGAAAAAGATAAAATGGACTTAATCAAAGTGTGAAACATTTTTATATATAAAAAAGAAGAAAAACAGGTGAAAAGACCACTGTTGGATGGAAGAAATAATTTGCAAGTCATGTACCTAATTAGGTACATAAGGTATTAACAGAATATATAAAGAACTCCTAAAACTCAACAGGAAGACAAATTAGCAACAGCATTTATAAAAAGGTGGAGGACTTGAATCTACATTGGGTCAATAAGTATGTGGGAAAATGCTCAGCATCACCAGTCATTATGGAAACACAAGTCAAAACCACAACAAGATACCTATTTACACCTATTAGAGTGACTATAAAAAACAAATGTAAAAATAACAAGTTTTGCCTAGGATGTGGAGGAAGTGGAACACTGGCAGATTGCTGGTGAGAATATCGAATGGTTTACCGACTGTAAAAAATGGTTTGACAATCTATCAGAAAGTTCTAAATAGAATTATAATATGTTTTAGTAATTTCACCATGAATGTCTATCCAAAATTATTGAAAGCAGGGACTTCAGCTGATACTTTCACATCAATCTATATAGCAACATCATTTACAGTACAAAATGTGGAAACAGACCCAGATATCTTTTAAGAGATACAGAAAATATGGTATATACAAACAATGGAATATTATTTAGTCTTAAAACAAATGCGATGCTGATGGGCATGGTGGCTTATCCTTATAGTTCCCCAGTGCCTTGGGAGGCCAAGATGAGAGGACATCTTGAGCCTAGGTGTTTGAGACCAGCCTGGGCAGCATAGCAAAATTCCATCTCTTCAAAACATACCAAAATTTGCTGGGCTTTATGATATGTGCCTATAGTCCCAGCCACAAAGAAAGAACACCTGA
>JAKFGQ010000122.1:0-54344 GCA_021498475.1 Saguinus midas | reverse complement strand
TTGAAAAGATCAACAAAATAGACAGACCACTAGCCAGACTGATAAAAAGAAGAGAGAGAACAACCAAATAGATGCAATAAAAACGATAAAGGGAAATCACCACAGATTCCACAGAAATTCAAACCATCATCAGAGAATACTACAAACAACTGCTCAACGAAATAAGAGAGGACACAAACAGATGGAGAAACATTCCATGTTCGTGGTTAGGAAGAATCAATATCGTGAAAATGGCTATACTGCCCAAAGTAATTTACACAATCAATGCTATCCCCATCAAACTACCATTGAATTTCTTCACAGAACTGGAAAACCACCATGAATTTCATATGGAACCAAAAAGAGCCCGCATAGCCAAGTCAATTCTAAGCAAAAGAACACAGCGGAGGCATCACGCTACCAGACTTCAAACTATACTACAAGGCTACAGTAATCAAAACAGCATGGTACTGGTACCAAAACAGAGATATAGACCAATGGAACAGAACAGAGGCATCGGAGGCAACACAACACATCTACAACCATATTATCTTTGATAAACCAGACAAAACAGGCAATGGGGAAAGGATTCTATTTAATAAATGGTGTTGGGAAAACTGGCTAGCCATGTGCAGAAAGCAGAAACTGGACCCTTCCTGACACCTTACACTAAAATTAACTCCAGATGGATTAAAGACTTAAACGTAAGACCTGACACCATAAAAACCCTAGAAGAAAATCTAGGCAAAACCATTCAGGACATAGGAGTAGGCAAGGACTTCATGAACAAAACACCAAAAGCATTGGCAACAAAAGCCAAAATAGACAAATGGGACCTAATCAAACTCCACAGCTTCTGCACGGCAAAAGAAACAGTCACTAGAGTGAATCGGCAACCATCAGAATGGGAAAAATTTTGCAGTTTACACATCTGACAAAGGGCTGATATCCAGAATTTACAAAGAACTCAAACAGATTTACAGGAAAATAAACAAGCCCATTCAAAATGGGCAAAGGATATGAACAGAAACTTTACAAAAGAAGACATACATGAGGCCAACAAACATATGAAAAGTGCTCATCGTCATTGGTCATTAGAGAGATGCAAATCAAAACCACATTGAGATACCATCTCACACCAGTTAGAATGGCGATCATTAAAAATCTGGAGACAGCAGATGCTGGAGAGGATGTGGAGAAATAGGAACACTTACACTGTTGGTGGGAGTGTAAATTAGTTCAACCATTGTGGAAGACAGTGTGGCGATTCCTCAGGGACCTAGAAATAGAAATTCCATTTGACCCAGCAATCCCCTTACTGGGTATCTATCCAAAGGACTATAAATCGTTCTACTATAAGGACACATGCACACGAATGTTCATTGCAGCACTCTTTACAATAGCAAAGACCTGGAACCAACCCAAATGCCCAACGATGATAGACTGGACTGGGAAAATGTGGCACATATACACCATGGAATATTATGCAGCAATCAAAATGATGAGTTTGTGTCCTTTGTAGGACATGGATGAATCTGGAGAACATCATTCTCAGCAAACTGACACAAGAACAGAAAAGAAATACCGCATATACTCACCATAGGTGGGTGAGAAAATGAGAACACATGGACACAGAGAGGCGGTCTACTATACACTGGGGACTGTTGGGGGGAATGGGGGAGGGACAGCAGGGTGGGCTAGGGGGGATAGCCTGGGGATGAATACCAAGTGTGGGTGAAGGGGAGGAAAGCAGCAAAGCACACTGCCCTGTGTGTACCTATGCAAGTATCTTGCTCGTTCTGCACATGTACCCCCAAACCTATAATACAATAAAAATTAAAAAAAAATACACACAGGAGAGAGGAGGATGGACACAGGAAAGAGGAAGATACACAAAGGAGAGAAGAGGATACACAAATGAGAGAGGAGGACACACAGGAGAGGAGGATACACAGGAGAGAGGAGATACACAGGAGAGAGGAAGATACACAGAAGAGAGGAGGATACACACAGGAGAGAGGAATACACACAGGAGAGAGGGGATACACACAGGAGAGGAGATACACACAGAGAGAGGAGGATACACAGGAGAGAGAGGATACACACACAGGAGAGAGGAAGATACACACAGAGAGAGGAGGATACACAGGAGAGAGGGGATACACACAGGAGAGAGGAGAATACACACAGGAGAAAGGAGGATACACACACAGGAGAAAGGAGGATACACAGGAGAGAGGAGAATACACACAGGAGAGAGGGATACACACAGGAGAGAGGAAGATACACACAGGAGAGAGGGGATACACACAGGAGAGGAGGATACACACACAGGAGAGAGGATACACACACAGGAGAGAAGGATACACACAGAGAGGAAGAATACACACAAGAGAGAAGAGGATACAAACAGGAGAGAAGGGTATACACATAGTGGGAGAAGGATAAATACAGGAGAAAGGAGGATACACACAATAAAGAAGAGGATACACAAAGAAGGAAGGAGGATACACGCAGGAGAGAAGAGGATACACACAGGAGAGAGGAGAATACACACAGGAGAGAGGAATACACACAGGAGAGGGGATACACACAGAAGAGAGGGGATACACACAGGAGGGAGGAGAATACACACAGGAGAGAGGGGGATACACACAGGAGAGAGGAGGATACACAGGAGAGGAAGATACACAGAGAGGAGAATACACACAGGAGAGAGGATACACACAGGAGAGATACACACAGGAGAGAGAAGGATACACACAGAGAGGAGGATACACACAGGAAAGAGGAGGATACACACACAGGAGAGAAGGATACACACAGAGAGAGGAGATACACAGGAGAGAGAAGGATACACACAGGAGAGGAAGATACACAGAGAGAGGAATACACACAGAAGAGGGATACACACAGAGAAAAGGATACACACAAAAGAGAGGAGGATACAAACAGGAGAGAGGGGATACACACAGAGAGGAGGATACAAACAGGAGAGAGGGGATACACACAAGAGAGAGGAGATACACACAGGAGAGTGGGGATACACACAGAGAGGAGGATAAATACAGGAGGGAGGAAAATACACATAAAGAGATGAGGATACACGCAAAAGAGAGTAGGATACACACAAAAGAGAAGAAGATACACACAGGAGAGAGGATGATACACGCAGGAGAGAGGAGGATACACACAGGAGAGAGGGATACACAGAGAGAAGGATACACAGGAGAGAGAAAATACACACAGGAGAGATACACACAGGAGAGGGGATACACACAGAGAGAGGATATACACAGGAGAGAGAGGATACACAAAGGAGAGAGGGGATACACAGGAGAGAGGAAATACACACAGGAGAGAAAAGGGTACACACAGGAGAGAGGAGGATACACACAGGAGAGAGGGGGATACACACAGGAGAGCGGTGATACACACAGAAGAGAGGAAGGTACACACTGGAGAGAGGAGGATACACACAAAAGAGAGAAGGATACACACAGGAGACAGAAGGACACACAGGAGAGAGGAAGATACACAGAGAGAAGATACACAGGAGAGGATACACACAGGAGAGAGGAATACACAGGAGAGGAAGATACACAAAGAGAGGATACACACAGGAGAGGAAGATACACAAAAGAGAGAGGATACACACAGGAGAAAGGATACACACACAGGAGAAAGGAGGATACACACACAGGAGAGGAGGATACACACAAGAGAGGGGATACACAGAGAGAGGACACACAGGAGAGAGGAAGATACACACAGGAGAGAGGAGGATACACAGGAGAGAGGGATACACACAGAGAGGAAGATACACAGAGAGAGAAGATACACAAAGGAGAGAGGATATACACACAGGAGAGAAAAGGATACACAGGAGAAAAGGATACACAAAGAGAGAGGAGGATACACAGGAGAAAGATACACACAGGAGAGAGGAACACACAGGAGAGAGAAGAATACACAGGAGAGGAGGACACACAGAGAGAGGACACACACAGGAGAGAGGAGGACACACACAGGAGAGGGGATACACACAGAGAGGATACACAGGAGAGAGGAATACACACAGGAGAGAGGATACACAGGAGAGAAGGATACACAGAGAGGATACACACAGAGAGAAGATACACAGGAGAGAGGAGGACACACAGGAGAGAGGGGATACACACAGAGAAAGGAGGATACAAACAGGAGAGAGAAGAATACACAGGAGAAGGATACACAGGAGAGAGGAGGATACACACAGGAGAGAAAAGATACACACAGGAAAGAGGAGATACACAGAAGAGAGGATACACACAGGAGAGAGAATACACAGAGAGGAGGATAAACACAGGAGAGAGGATACACAGAAGAGAGGGGATACACACAGGAGAGAGGAGAATACACAGAGAGAGAGGATACACAAAAGAGAGAGGAGGATACAGAGAGAGGAGGATACACACAGGAGAGAGAAGGATACACAGGAGAGAGATACACAGAGAGAGAGGAGGATACAAACAGGAGAGAGGAATACACACAGAGAGAGGATACACAGGAGAGAGGATACACAAAGAGAGGATACACAAAGAGAGAAGGATACACACACAGGAGAAAGGGGATACACAGGAGAGAAAATACACAGGAGAGAGAAGGACACACAGGAGAGAGGAATACACACAGGAGAGAGGATACACAGGAGAGTGGGGATACACACAGAGAGGATACACAGGAGAGGAATACACACAGAGAGAGAAGGATACACAGGAGAGAAAATACACACAGGAGAAAAGGATACACAAAGAGAGGATACACAGAAGAGAGGAGGATACACAGGAGAGAGAGGAGGACACACAGAGAGAGGAGAATACACAGAAGAGAGGAGGATACACACAGGAAAGAGGGGATACACACAGGAGAGGATACACACAGAGAGAGAAGATACACACAGGAGAGATACACACAGAAGAGAGGAAGATACACACAGGAGAGGATACACACAGGAGAGAGAGAATACACACAGGAGAGAAGAATACACACAGAAGAGAGGAAGATACACACAAAAGAGAGGAGGATACACATAGGAGAGAGGAGGATACACAGGAGAAAGGAAGATACACACAGGAGAGAAAAGGATACACACAGGAGAGGATACACAGAGAGAGGACACACAGGAGAGATACACACAGAGAAGGATACACACAGAAGAGAGGGGATACACACAGGAGAGAAAATACACAGGAGAGGATACACAGAGAGAAGATACACACAGGAGAGGAGGATACACAGGAGAGAAGAGGATACACAGAAGAGAGGAAAATACACAGAGAGGAAGATACACAGAAGAGAGGAGATACACAGAAGAGAGGAAAATACACACAGGAGAGAGGAGGATACACAGGAAAAAGGATACACACAGAGAGAGGATACACAGAGAGAGAGGAGATAAACACAGGAGAGGGGATACACAGAGGAGGATACAGGAGAGAGAAGGATAAACACAGGAGAGAGGAAATACACAGGAGAGAGAAGATACACAAAAGAGAGGATACACACAGGAGAGAGAAGATACACAGGAGAGGGGATACACAGAGAGGATACACACAGAAGAGGATACACAGGAGAGAAGGATACACAGGAGAGAGGAGAATACACACAGGAGAGAGAATACACACAGAGAGGATACACAGGAGAGAGGATATACACAGGAGAGAGGAAGACACACAGGAGAGGAGGATACAGGAGAGAGGATACACACAGGAGAGGAGGATACACACAAAAGAGAGAGGATACAAACAGGAGAGAGAAGGATACACACAGGAGAGAGAAGAATACACACAGGAGAGAAAGATACACACAGAAGAGGATACACAGGAGAGAAAGGATACACAGAGAGGAGATACACACAGAAGAGGAGGATACACACAGAGAGAGAGATACACACAGGAGAGGAGATACACACAGAGAGAGGAGATACACACAGGAGAGGGGATACACACAGGAGAGAGAAAATACACAGGAGAGGGGATACACACAGAAGAGGGGATACACAGGAGAAAGGGATACACACAGAGAGAGGATACACAAAAGAGAGGATACACAAAAGAGAGGATACACAGGAGAGAGGAGGACACACAGGAGAGAAGGATACACACAGGAGAGAAGAGGATACACACAGGAGAGTGGGGATACACACAGGAGGGGATACACACAGAGAGATACACAGGAGAAAAGGATACACAGGAAAGAGGAGGATACAAAAAGAGAGGAGGATACACAGAAGAGAGGAGGATACACAGGAAAGAGGAGGATACACAGGAGAGAGGATACACAGGAGAGAGGACACACAGGAGAGAGAGGATACACACAGGAGAGTGGGGATACACAGAAGAGGGGATACACACAGAAGAGAGGAGGATAAACACAGGAGAGAGGGTGATACACACAGGAGAGAGGGATACACACAGGAGAGTGGAGGATACACACAGGAGAGAAAAGATACACACAGGAGAGAGATACACACAGGAGAAAGGAGGATACACAGGAGAGAGGACACACAGGAGAGAGGATACACACAGGAGAGAAAGATACACACAGGAGAGAGAGGATACAGGAGAGAGGAATACACAGGAGAGAGGGATACACACAGAGAGAGAAGGATACACACAGAAGAGAGGAGAATACACAGGAGAGAAAATACACAGGAGAGAGAGGACACACAGGAGAAAGGAGATACACAGAGAGAGAAGGATAAACACAGGAGAGAAGAATACACACAAGAGAGAGGATACACAGGAGAGAGGAGGATACACAAAGGAGAGAGGAGATACACAGAGAGGAAGATACACACAGGAGAGATACACACAGGAGAGAGGAGATACACACACAGGAGAGAGGAAACACACAGGAGAGAGAAGATACACACAGGAGAGAAGGATAAACACAGAGAGAGAGATACACAGGAGAGAAGAGGATACACACAGGAGAGAAGAATACACAGGAGAGAATACACAGAGAGAAGGATACACAAAGAGAGGAGGATAAACACAGGAGAGGAATACACAGGAGAGAAAAGGATACACACAGGAGAGAGGATACACACAGAAGAGAGGGGATACACACACAGAGAGAGAGATACACAGAGAGGGGATACACAAAAGAGAGAGGGGATACAAACAGGAGAGAGGAGAATACACACAGGAGAGAGGGGATACACAGAGAGGATACACAAAGGAGAGAGGAGGATAAACACAGAGAGAGGACACACACAGAAGAGGGGATACACAGGAGAGGAGAATACACAGAGAGAGATACACAGGAGAAAGAAGATACACACAGGAGAGAGGAGGATAAACACAGGAGAGAAAAGATACACACAGAGAGAGATACACAGGAGAGAGAAGATACACAGGAGAGGGGATACACACAGGAGAGAGGGGACACACAGGAGAGATACACACAGAGAGAGATACACACACAGGAGAGAGGAGGACACACACAGAGAGAGGGATACACACAGAGAGGAAGATACACAAAGGAGAGAGGATACAAACAGGAGAGAGGAGATACACACAGAAAGAGGATACACACAGGAGAGGGGATACACACAGGAGAGAGGAGGATACACAGGAGAGAGAGGATACACACAGGAGAGAGGAGGATACACACAGAAGAGGGGATACACACAGAGAGGGGATACACACAGAGAGAAGATACACACAGAGAGAGAGAGGAGGATACACAAAAGAGAGGAGGATACACACAGGAGAGAGGAAGATACACACAAGAGAGGATACACACAGAGAAAAAGGATACACACAGGAGAAAGGAGGATACACAGGAGAGGAGATACACACAGAGAGAGGATACACACAGAGAGAGGGGATACACACAGGAGAGAAAAGATACACACAGGAGAAAGGAGGATACACACAGGAGAGGAAGATACACAAAGAGAGGGGATACACACAAGAGAGGGGATACACACAGGAGGGGATACACACAGGAGAGGGGATACACACAGAGAGAGGGGATACACAAAGGAGAGGGGATACACACAGGAGAGAGGGATACACAGGAGAAAGGAGATACACACAGGAGAGAGAAGATACACACAGGAGAAAGGGATACACAGAGAGAGGGGATAAACACAGGAGAGAGGAGGATACACACAGGAGAGAAAAATACACACACAGAGAGAGGATACACACACAGGAGAGAGGACACACAGGAGAGAAGATACACACAGGAGAAAGGAGGATACACAGAGAGAGGAGAATACACACAGGAGAGAGGATACACACAGAGAGAGGATACACAGGAGAAAGGAGGATACACACAGGAGAGAGAGGAGGATACACACAGGAGAAAGGAAAATACACAGGAGAGAGAGGACACACAGGAGAAAGGAGATACACAGAGGAGAGAGGATAAACACAGGAGAGAAGAATACACACAAGAGAGAGGATACACAGGAGAGAGGGGATACACAAAGGAGAGAGGAGATACACAGGAGAGAGGAAATACACACAGGAGAGATACACACAGGAGAGAGGAGATACACACAAAGAGAGGATACACACAGGAGAGAGAAGATACACACAGGAGAGAAGGATAAACACAGAGAGAGAGATACACAGGAGAGAAGAGGATACACACAAAGAGAGGATACACAGGAGAGAAAAATACACACAGGAGAAGGATACACAAAGAGAGGGGATAAACACAGGAGAGGAATACACAGGAGAGAAAAGGATACACACAGGAGAGAGGATACACACAGAAGAGAGAGGATACACACACAGAGAGAGAGATACACAGAGAGGGGATACACACAAGAGAGAGGAGGATACATACAGGAGAGAGGAGAATACACACAGGAGAGAGGGGATACACAGAGAGGATACACAAAGGAGAGAGGAGGATAAACACAGAGAGAGGACACACACAGGAGAGGGGATACACAGGAGAGGAGATACACAGGAGAGAGAGGATATACACAGGAGAAAGAAGATACACACAGGAGAGAGGAGGATAAACACAGGAGAGAAAAGATACACACAAGAGAGAGGATACACAAAGAAGAGAGGGGATACACACAGGAGAGAGGGGACACACAGGAGAGATACACACAGAGAGAGATACACACACAGGAGAGAGGAGATACACACAGAAGAGGGATACACACAGAGAGGATACACAAAGAGAGGAGGATACAAACAGGAGAGAGGAGATACACACAGAAAGAGGATACACACAGGAGAGAGGATACACACAGGAGAGAGGAGGATACACAAAGGAGAGAGGAGGATACACAAAGAAGAGGGGAAACACACAAGAGAGGGGGGATACACACAGGAGAGAGGAGGATACACACAGAAGAGAGGAGGATATACAAAAGAGAGGAGGATACACACAGGAGAGAGAAGAATACACACAAGAGAGGGGGATACACACACAGGAGAAAGGATACACAGGAGAGAGGATATACACAGGAGAGAGGTGGATACACACAGGAGAGAGAATACACACAGAGAGGGGATACACACAGAGAGGATACACAGGAGAAAGGAGATACACAGGAGAAAGGATACACACAGGAGAGAGAGAGGATATACACAGAGAGAGAATACACAGGAGAGAGGACACACAGAGAGGGGATACACAGGAGAAGGATACACACAGGAGAGAGGTGGATACACACAGGAGAGAGGGGACACACAGGAGAGAGGGGACACACAGGAGAAAGGGATACACACAGAGAGAGAAGATACACACAGGAGAGAAGGATACACAGAGAGGATACACAGAGAGAGGGATACACACAGGAGAGAGAAATACACACAGGAGAGAAGAGGATACACACAGGAGAGAGGATACACACAGGAGAGAAGATACACAGGAGAAAGGAGGATACACAGGAGAGAGGAGAATACACACAGGAGAGAAGGATACACACAGAGGAGGATACACACAGGAAAGGAGGATACACACAGGAGAGGAGGATACACAGGAGAGAGAAATACACACAGGAGAAAGGGGATACACACAGGAGAAAGGATACACACAGGAGAGGAGAATACACACAGAGAGAGAAGATACACACACAGAAGAGAGGAGGATACACAGGAGAGAGGAAACACACAGGAGAGAGGGGATACAAACAGGAGAGAGGAGACACACAGGAGAGAGGAAAATACACACAGGAGAGAGGAGGATACACAGAGAGGAGGACACACACAGAGAGAGGGGATACACACAGGAGAGAAGAGGATACACAGAGAGGAGGATACACAGGAGAGAAAAGGATACACAGGAGAGGGGATACACACAGGAGAAAGATACACAGGAGAGGGGAATACACAGGAGAGGAATACACAGGAGAGAAGATACACAGGAGAAAGGGGATACACACAGGAGAGGAGGATACACAGAAGAGAGGATACACACAGGAGAGAAGAGGATACACACAGAGAGGATACACAGGAGAGAGGGGACACACAGGAGAGAGGATACACAAGAGAGAGGGGATACACAGGAGAGAGGGGATACACAGAGGAGAGAGGAGGATAAACACAGAGAGAGGAGGACACACAGAGAGGAGATACACACACAGAGAGAGGGATACACACAGGAGAGGAGGATACACACAGGAGAGAGAGGAGATACACAAAGAGAGGAGGATACACACAGGAGAGAGGGGATACACACAGGAGAGGAGAATACACAAAGGAGAGAGGAGGACACACACAGAGAGAAGGATACACAGGAGAGAGGAGATACACAAAGGAGAGAGGAGACACACAGGAGAGAGGGATACACAGGAGAGAGGAGGATACACACAAAAGAGGAGGATACACACACAGGAGAAAGGAGGATACACAGGAGAGAGAAGGATACACAGGAGAGAGAAGGATACACACAGAAGAGGAGATACACAGGAGAGATACACAGGAGAAAGGATACACAGAGAGAAGGATACACAGGAGAGAGGAGAATACACAGAGAGGGGATACACACAGGAGAGAGGGGATACACAGAGAGAGAAGACACACAGGAGAGAGGAATACACACAGGAGAGAAGAATACACACAGAAAAGGGGATACACAAAGAGAGAGGATACACACAGAGAGAGAGGAGGATACACACAGAAGAGAGGAGGATACACAAAGGAGAGAGGATACACAAAAGAGAGGAGATACACACAGGAGAAAGGGGATACACAGAGGAGAGAGGATACACAGAGGAGAGAGGATATACACAGAGAGAGGATATACACACAGGAGAGAGGAGGATACACAGGAGAAAGATACACACAGGAGAGAGGAAGATACACAGAAGAGAGGAAGATACACACAGGAGAGAGGATACACACAGGAGAAAGAAGGATACACAAAGAGAGAGGATACACACAAAAGAGGGGATACACACAGGAGAAAGGGGATACACACAAAAGAGAGGAGATACACACAAGAGAGGGGATACACACAGGAGAGAGAATACACAGGAGAGAGGAAGATACAGGAGAGAGGAGGATACAAACAGGAGAGAGGGTATACACACAGGAGAGAGGACACAGGAGAGAGAAAGATACACAGGAGAAAGGGATACACAGGAGAGAGGGGATAAACACAGGAGAGAGGAGATACACACAGAAGAGAGGAGGATACATACAGGAGAGAGGAAAATACACACAGAGAGAGAGGAGAATACACACAGGAGAGATACACAGGAGAGAGGAGGATACAGGAGAGAGGAGGATACACAGAGAGAGATACACACAGGAGAGAGGAAACACACAGGAGAGGATACACACAGGAGAGGACACACAGGAGAGATACACACAGGAGAGTGGGGATACACAGGAGAGAGGGATACACAGGAGAGAGGAATACACACAAGAGAGAGGGGATACACAGGAGAGGAGGACACAGGAGAGAGAGGACACACAGGAGAGAAAGATACACACAGGAGAGGACACACAGAGAGGGGATACACAGGAGAGAGGAAGATACACAGGAGAGGGGATACACAGGAGAGGAGGATACACACAGGAGAGAGGGACACACAGGAGAAAGGGATACACACAAGAGAGGGGATACACAGAGAGAGATACACAGGAGAGGGGATACACACAGGAGAGAGATACACAGGAGAGAGAGGAGATACACAGGAGAGGGGATACACACAGAGAGAGATACACACACAGGAGAGAGGATACACACAGGAGAGAGGGGATACACACAGGAGAGGAGGATACACAAAGAGAGGGGATACACACAGGAGAGTGGAGGATACACACAGAGAGGGGATACACAGGAGAGTGGAGGATACACACAGGAGAGAGAAGACACACAGGAGAAAAGGATACACAGAAGAGAGGAAGATACACAGGAGAGTGGAGGATACAGACAGAAGAGAGGAAGATAAACACAGGAGAGAGAGGATACACAGGAAAAGGATACACACAGGAGAGAAGAGGATACACAGGAGAGAGAAGATACACACAGGAGAGGGGATACACACAGAGAGGAGGATACACACAGGAGAGAAAATACACACAGGAGAGAGAAAGATACACAGAAGAGAGGAAGATACACAGAAGAGAGGATACACACAGGAGAGAGGAGAATACACACAGAAGAGAGGATACACAGGAGAGAAGATACACAGGAGAGGATACACACAGGAGAGAAGATACACAGAGGAGGATACACAGAAGAGAGGATACACAGAGAAAGGAGGATACACAGGAGAGGAGGATAAACACAGAGAGAGGAGGATATACACAGGAGAGGATACACAGAGAGGGAGATACACACAGGAGAAAGGGGATACACAGGAGAGAGGAGACACACAGGAGAGAGGATACACAAGAGAGGACACACAGGAGAGATACACACAGAAGAGAGGATACACAAAGAGAGGAGATACACACAGGAGAGGGGATACACAGGAAAGAGAGGGGATACACAGGAGAGAGAGGAGATACACACAGAGAGAGAAGGATACACAAGAGAGAGGAGGATACACACAGAAGAGAGGAGGATACACAGGAGAGAAAAGATACACAGAAGAGGGGATACACACAGGAGAGAGGAGGATACACAGGAGAGAGGAGGATACACACACAGGAGAGAGATACACAGGAGACAGAAGAATACACACAGGAGAGAGAAGGATACACAGGAGAGTGGGGATACACAGGAAAGAGGAGGATACACACAGGAGAGAGGAATACACACAGGAGAGAAAAGGATACACACAGGAGAAGGATACACACACAGGAGAAAGGAGGATACACACAGGAGAAAGGGGATACACAGGAGAGAAAAGGATACACACAGGAGAGAGGAGGATACACAGGAGAGAGGAAGATACACACAGGAGAGGGGATACACACAGGAGAAAGGGGTATACAGAGGATCCTTCACAGCCTCACTGAATATTACACACTTGTGATATAGTCTGGAGTCTATTTTATATGGCCACTCATTCAAAGAATCACTAAATAATGCACACCTGCTGAATAGTCAGATGTCTCTTATGGCCACTGTTAAGAGAGGTGTACACAGGAGAGAGGATACACAGGAGAGAGGATACACACACAGGAGAGAAAAGGATACACACAGGAGAGGATACACAGGAGAAAGGGGATACACACAGGAGAGGATACACAGAAGAGAGGAGGATACACAGGAGAGGATACACAGGAGAGGATACACACACAGAGAGAGGATACACACAGAGAGAGGATACACAGAGAGAGGATACACAGGAGAAAGGATACACACAGGAGACAGAAGAATACACACAGGAGAGGATACACAGAGAGAGGGATACACACACAGAGAGAGGATACACACAGGAGACAGAAGAATACACACCTGGAAAGTCAGGAGTCTATTTTATTAGGACACATTCAGCCTCAGTGGATAATACGCAGTGGATTAACAGGACATATGGATAACACCTCAATGAAACATGCACAAATGTAAAGTACTCAGCAGTCTATTTCATATAAACACTCATTCAGAGATTCAGTGAATAATACACACAGGAGACAGAAGAATACACACAGAGAGAGGGATACACACAGAAGAGGGGATACACACAGAAGAGGGGATACACACACAGGAGAAAGGAGGATACACAGGAGAGGATACACACAGGAGAGAAAAGGATACACACAGGAGAGGAGAATACACAGGAGAGAAGGATACACACAGGAGAGGAGAATACACAGGAGAGGATACACAGGAGAGAGGGATACACACACAGGAGAGGATACACACAGGAGAAAGGAGGATACACAGGAGAGAGGATACACACACAGGAGAGGATACACACACAGGAGAGGAGAATACACACAGGAGAGAGAAGGATACACACAGGAGAGGATACACACAGGAGAAAGGGGATACACACAGAAGAGAGGAGGATACACACACAGGAGAGAGGATACACAGGAGAGGATACACACAGAGAGGAGGATACACACAGGAGAGGATACACAGGAGAGGATACACACACAGGAGAGGAGAATACACACAGGAGAGAGGAGGATACACACACAGGAGAGAAAAGGATACACACAGGAGAGGAGAATACACACAGGAGAAAGGAGGATACACAGGAGAGGATACACACACAGAGAGGAGGATACACAGAGAGAGGATACACAGGAGAGGAGAATACACACAGGAGAGAAAAGGATACACACAGAGAGGGGATACACACACAGGAGAGAAAAGGATACACACAGGAGAGAAAAGGATACACACAGGAGAGGAGAATACACACAGGAAAGAGGGGATACACACAGGAGAGAAAAGGATACACACAGAAGAGAGGAGGATACACAGAGAGAGGATACACACAGGAGAGGAGAATACACACAGGAGAGGAGAATACACACAGGAGAAAGGGGATACACACAGGAGAGGATACACAGAGAGAGGATACACAGGAGAGGAGAATACACACAGGAGAGAAAAGGATACACACAGAGAGAGGATACACAGGAGAGAAAAGGATACACACAGAGAGGAGGATACACACACAGGAGAGAAAAGGATACACACAGGAGAGGAGGATACACACAGGAGGAGGATACACACAGAGAGGAGGATACACACAGAAGAGAGGAGGATACACAGAGAGAGGAGGATACACACAGGAGAGGAGAATACACACAGGAGAGGAGAATACACAGGAGAGAAGGATACACAAAGGAGAGGGGATACACACAGGAGAGAAAAGGATACACACACAGGAGAGGAGAATACACACAGGAGGGGATACACACAGGAGAGATAAGGATACACACAGAAGAAAGGGGATACACACAGGAGAAGGATACACAGGAGAGAGGAGGATACACAGGAGAGAAAGATACACACAGGAGATTGAGGCATACACACAGGAGAAAGGGAATACACACAGGAGGGGATACACACACAGGAGGGGATACACAAAAGAGAGGGGATACACAGGAGAGAAGGATACACACACAGGAGAGAAAAGGATACACACAGGAGAGATAAGGATACACAAAAGAGAGAGGAGATACACACAGGAGATGGGGATACACACAGGAGAGAAAAGGATACACACAGGAGAAGGATACACAGGAGAGAGGAGAATACACAGGAGATGGGGATACACACAAGAGAGGCATACACACAGGAGAGGGTGATACACACAGGAGAAAGGGAATACACAGGAGAGAAGAATACACACAGAAGAAAGGGGATACACAAAAGAGAGGGGATACACACAAAGAGTGGAGGATACAGACAGAAGAGAGGAGGACACACAGGAGAGAGGGGATACACAGGAGAGAGAGGATACACACAGAAGAAAGGGGATACACACAGGAGAGAGAGGATACACAGGAGAGAGGAAAATACACACAGGAGAGAGGAGATACACACAGGAGAGAGGAGGATACACACAGGAGAGAAAGATACACACAGGAGAGAGAAGATACACAAGAGAGGAAGATACACACAGGAGAGAGGATACACACAGGAGAGAGAAGGATACACACAGAGAGAGGGGATACACACAGAAGAAAGGGGATACACACAGAAGAAAGGGGATACACAAAAGAGAGAGAGGATACACACAAGAGAGGGGATACACACAGGAGAGGGGCATACACACAGGAGAGGAGAATACACAGGAGAGTGGAGAATACAAACAGGAGAGAGGGTATACACACAGGAGAGTGGAGGATACAGACAGAAGAGAGGAAGATACACACAGAAGAAAGGGGATACACACAGGAGAGAATGGAATACACAGGAGAGAGGAGAAACACAAAGAATACAGGAAGATATACACAGGAGAGAGGAAAATACACACAAGAGAGAGGAGAATACACAGAGGAGAGAGAAGAATACACACAGGAGAGAGGAGGATACACATAGGAGAGAGGAGGATGCACACAAGAGAGGTGCATACACACAGGAGAGAGGGGAATACACACAGGAGAGTTGGATTCACACAGGAAACCGGGTAACACACACAGGAGAGTGGGGGATACAAACAGGAGTGGGGGATACTCACAGGAGAGAGTGGGATACACACAGGAGAGAATGGAATACACACAAGATAGAGGGGCATACACACAGGAGAGAGGAGGATACACACAGGAGAGAGAGGGATACACACAGGAACAAGAAAGATACAAACAGGAGAGTGCAGCATACACAAAAGGGAGGGGGATACACACAGGAGAGAGGAAGATACCCACAGGGGAAGGGGGATACACACAGGAGAGAGGAGGATACACAAGGAGAGAGGAGGCTACAGAGAGGAGGAAGAAGGATACACACACAGGAGAGAGGATACACAGAGAGAGGAGATACACACAGGAGAGAGGATACACACAGGAGAGAGGAGATACACACAGGAGATAGGGAGATACACTCAGGAGAGGGGGATACACACAAAAGAGAGTGACATACACACAGGAGAGAGGAGGATACACACAGGAGAGAGGGGGGATACACACAGGAGGGAGTGGGGATACACAAAAAAGAGAGGGGGATACAAACAGGAGATTGAGGCATACAAACAGGTGGTAAGAAGATACACACAGGAGATTGAGGCATACACACAGGAGACAGTAAGAAACACACAGGGAAAAAAGGATAAATACAGAAGAGAGGAAGATACACACAAAAGAGTGGAGGATACAGACAGAAGAGAGGAAGATAAACGCAGGAGAGAAGAGGATACACACTGGAGGGAAAAGGATACACTCAGGAGAGAAGAGGATACACACAGGAGAGAGAAGAGATACACACAGGAGAGGGGGATACACACTGGAGAGAGGAGGATACACACCAGAGGAAAAAAAATACGCACAGGAGAGTGAAAGATACACACAAAAAAGAGGAAAATACACAAAAGAGACGGGGATACACACAGGAGAGAGAGGAAGATACAAACAGGAGAGAGGATACACAGGAGAGAGAGGATACACACACAGGAGAGGAGATACACACAGGAGAGAGGAGATACACACAGGAGGGGATACACAGAGGAGGATACACACTGAAAAAGGAGGTTACACTCAGGAGAGAGGAGGATAAACACAGTATAGAAGGATATACTCAGGAGAGAGGGGATCCACACAGGAGACGGTGATACACACAGGAGAAATGGGGATAGACACAGGAGAGGGGAGAGTACATAAAGGAGAGGGGGATACACCCATGAGAACAGGGAGTACACACAGAAGAGAGAAGGATTCAAAAAGCAGAGAGGAGGGTACACACTGGAGAGAGGGGATACACACAGGAAAGAGAGGGGATACACACAGGAGAGTGGGGATATACACACACGAGAAATGAAGGATACACACAAGAGGGAGGAGGATACACACAGAAGAGAGGAGGATACACACAGTAGAGAAAAAGATACACACAGAAGAGGGGGATACACACAGGAGAGAGGAGGATCCACACAGGATAGAGGAGTTTACACACAAAAGAGAGCAGGATACACACAGGAGACAGAAGAATACACACAGGAGAGGGAAGGATATACACAGGAGAGTGGTGATATACACAGGATGGAGGAGGGTACACACAGAAGACAGGGGCATACACACAGAGAAAATTGATAAACACAGGAGAACGGTGGATAAACACAGGAAATAGGAGGATACACACAGGTAAGCGGGATACAGAAAGAAAAATGGGCGTACACACAGGAGAGAGGAGGATACACACAGGAGAGAGGAAGATACAAACAGGAGAGAGGGGATACACACAGGAGAAAAAGGTATACAGAGGATCCTTCACAGCCTCACTGAATATTACAAACTTGTGATACAGTCTGGAGTCTATTTCTTACGGCCACTCATTCAAATAATCACTAAATAATGCACACCTGCTGAATAGTCAGATGTCTCTTTCCTATGGCCACTCGTTAAGAGCCTCAGTAAGTGTACACACCTGGAGAAATAGTCAGGATTTACCTTTATCCCCTCATTCACATTCTCACTAAATAAGGCACACCTGTGGAATAGTCAGGAGACTTTTTCATGTGGCCTCTAATTCGGAGTGTCACTGAATAATGTGGTGTATTCAGGAGTCTATATCACGTAGACACATATTCAGAGCCTCAGTGAATAAGACAGGCCCAGATATAGTAAGGAATTTAATTAATATGGCCAAATCTTCTGAGACTAACTGTATAATACACACCTGGAGAATAATTTTGAGTCTATTTTCGATGGATATTCATTCAGAGCCTCGAGAAAAAAAATGTACACCTGCGAAATATCCAGGAGTCTATTTTATTAGGACACTCATTCATAGCCTCAGTGGATAATACGCACGTGTGGATTAGTCAGGATTCCATTTTATATGGCCACTAACTCATAACCTCAATGAAACATGCACAAATGTAAAGTACTCAGCAGCCTATTTCATATAAACACTCATTCACAGATTCAGTGAATAATACAAATATTTAAGACAGAAAACATCCTGTTTCATATGGTCACACAAAAGACCCTCACTGAATAATACAAACCTGGAGTATAATTTGGAGTCTATTTTCTATGGACATTCATTCAGAGCCTTGGTAAATAATTCACACCTGTGGAGTAGCCAGGAGTCTATTTCATTTGGACACTCATTCATAGCCTCATTGGATAATATGCACGTGTGTATTAGGCAGGATTCCATTTCATATGGCCACTTACTTGTAACCTCAGTGACAAATTCGCAAATGTAAAGTACTCAGCAGTCTATTTCATATAGACCCTCATTCAGAGATTCATTGAATAATTCAAAAATCACAAGCATTCCTATACACCAATAACAGACTTAAAGAGAACCAAATCAAGAACAAACTGCCATTCACAATTGCTACAAAGAAAATAAAATACCTAGGAATACAACTCACTAGGAACGTAAGGGATCTCTTTAAAGACAACTACAAACCACTGCTCAACGAAATAAGAGAGGACACAAACAGATGGAGAAATATTCCATGTTCCTGGTTAGGAAGAATCAATATCGTGAAAATGGCTATACTGCCCAAAGTAATTTACACAATCAATGCTATCCCCATCAAACTAACATTGAATTTCTTCACAGAACTGGAAAAACCACCATGAATTTCATATGGAACCAAAACAGAGCCCGCATAGCCAAGTCAATTCTAAGCAAAAAGAACACAGCGGGAGGCATCACACTACCAGACTTCAAACTATACTACAAGGCTACAGTAATCAAAACAGCATGGTACTGTTACCAAAACAGAGATATAGACCAATGGAAGAGAACAGAAGCATCGGAGGCAACACAACCTATCTACGGCCATATTATCTTGGATAAACCAGACAAAAACAAGCAATGGGGAATGGATTCCCTATTTAATAAATGGTGTTGGGAAAACTGGCTAGCCATGTGCAGCAAGTAGAAACTGGACCCCTTCCTGACACCTTACACTAAAATTAACTCCAGATGGATTAAAGACTTAAACGTAAGACCTGACACCATAAAAACCCTAGAAGAAAATCTAGGCAAAACCATTCAGGACATAGGAGTAGGCAAGGACTTCATGAATAAAACACCAAAAGCATTGGCAACAAAAGCCAAAATAGACAAGTGGGACCTAATCAAACTCCACAGCTTCTGCACGGCAAAAGAAACTGTCACTAGAGTGAATTGGCAACCATCAGAATGGGAAAAAATCTTTGCAGTTTACACATCAGACAAAGGGCTGATATCCAGAATTTACAAAGAACTCAAACAGATTTACAGGAAAAAAACAAACAAGCCCATTCAAAAATGGGCAAAGGATATGAACAGACACTTTACAAAAGAAGACATACATGAGGCCAACAAACATATGAAAAAATGCTCATCATCACTGGTCATTAGAGAGATGCAAATCAAAACCACATTGAGATACCATCTCACGCCAGTTAGAATGGCAATCATTAAAAAATCTGGAGACAGCAGATGCTGGAGAGGATGTGGAGAAATAGGAACACTCTTACACTGTTGGTGGGAGTGTAAATTAGTTCAACCATTGTGGAAGACAGTGTGGCGATTCCTCAGGGACCTAGAAATAGAAATTCCATTTGACCCAGCAATCCCTTTACTGGGTATCTATCCAAAGGACTATAAATCGTTCTACTATAAGGACACATGCACACGAATGTTCATTGCAGCACTGTTTACAATAGCAAAGACCTGGAACCAACCCAAATGCCCAACGATGATAGACTGGACTGGGAAAATGTGGCACATATACACCATGGAATATTATGCAGCAATCAAAAATGATGAGTTTGTGTCCTTTGTAAGGACATGGATGAATCTGGAGAACATCATTCTCAGCAAACTGACACAAGAACAGAAAAAGAAATACCGCATATACTCACTCATAGGTGGGTGAGAAAAATGAGAACACATGGACACAGAGAGGCGGTCTACTATACACTGGGGTCTATTGGGGGGAATGGGGGAGGGACAGTGGGGGGGCTGGGGAGGGATAGCCTGGGGATGAATGCCAAGTGTGGGTGAAGAGGAGGAAGGCAGCAAAACACACTGCCACGTGTGTACCTATGCAACTATCTTGCACGTTCTGCACATGTACCCCAAAACCTATAATGCAATAAAATTTTTTTAAAAAAAAGATAGACAGCATCCTGTTTCATATGGTTAAACAAAAAGAGCCTCACTGAGTAATGAACACCAGGGGCAGTGTTAGGAGTCTACTTTATATAGCCTTTAATTTACAGAATCAGGAAATACTGCACACGTGTGGAATAGACACTAGCCTATTTTACATGGCCGGAAAATCAAAGCCTCTTCGAATACTGCACATGTGGGGAATAATCACTTGTCTGTTTCATATGGTGTTTTGTTTGGTGAATCAAAAACTTATGTACACCTGTGGAGTAAAATTGGTGCTATTTCAGAAGGCCACTCTTTCAGTGTTTTAGTGAATAATATGTATATCTGAAAAGTAAAGAATCTCTTTCACATGGCCACTCGTTCAGGGCCTCTGTGAAGAATACTCCCCTCAAAAATAGTCAAGTGTCTACTTTAAATGGCTACACCTTCAGAGACTCTGTACGTAATGAACACCTGGGCAATACACCTGAGTCTCTATTTTATGCCCACTTAGTCAGAGTCTCATTCAAGAATACACACCTGGGGAAGAGTTAAGATTCTACTTCATGTAGCCACTCATTTAGAGCCTGAGGGAATAATGCACACCACGGTAATAGTCGAGCATTTTCTATATGGCCACTCATTTTGTGCCTCACTTAGTAATATACACCTGAAGAATCCTAAGGATTCTATTTGATACTACCACACATTTAGCACCTTATTGAATAATTCACAATGGAGTAATGTCAGGTGTCTATTTTATATGGTCTATCACTCAAAGTTTCAGTGAATAATAAACTTCTATGGAGTAATCAGGACGCTGTTTAAGATAGCCACGAATTAAGTGCCTTCCCGAATGATAAACACCTGGGTAATACACTGCCCTCTATTTCATATAAACTCTAATTTTGTGTATCATTGAGTAATACACACCTGGAGAATAATTTGGAGTCTGTTTTCGATGGACATTCATTCAGAGCCTCGGTAAATTATGCAGACCTGTGGAGTAGCCAGGAGTCTATTTCATGTAGACACATATTCAGAGCCTCAGTGAATAATGCACATGTAAAGTAATTAGAAGTCTGATTCTTATGAACCCTCTTTCACAGCCTCACTGAATATTACACACTTGTGATATAGTCTGGAGTCTATTTTTTATGGCCACCCATTCAGAGAATCATTAAATAATGCACACCTGCGGAAGAGTCAGAAGTCTCTTTCCTATGGCCACTTGTTAAGAGCCTCACTAAGGGTACACACCTGGGAAAATAATCAGAATTTACCAGTATCCAATCATTCAGAGTCTCACTAAATAATGCACACGTGTGAAATAGTCGGGAGACTTTTTCATGTGGCCTCTAATTGAGTGTCACTGAATAATGTGATGTAGTCAGGAGTCTATTTCATGTAGACACATATTCAGAGCCACAGTGAATAAAGCAGACCCTTTATGTTGTAAGGAATATAATTAATATGGCCACATCTTATGAGTCTCCCTGAATAATACACACCTGAAGAATAATTTTGAATCTCTTTTCGATGGACATTCCTTCAGAACCTCGGTAAATAATGTACACCTGTGGAGTAGCCAGAAGTCTATTTTATTACGACACTCATTCATAGCCTCACTGGATATTATGCACGTGTGGATTAGTCCGGATTCCAATTTATATGGCCACTGACTTGTAACCTCAGTGAAAAATGCACAAATGTAAAGTACTCAGCAGTCTGTTTCATATAGACACTTATTCAGGATTCACTACATAATACAAATATTTAATATAGCAGCATCCTGTTTCATATGGTCACACAAAATAAGCATCACTGAGTAAGGCACACCTAGGGAAGTGTTAGGAGTCTACTGTATATAGCCTCTCATTTACAGCCTCAGTGAATAATGCACACGTGTGGAATAGACACTATACTATTTTATAAGGCCACAAAATCAAAGCCTGAATGAGGAATACACAACTTTGAAATAGTCTCTTCTCTATTTTACACGCCCAAATATTTAGAGTCAGAGTCAATGATACACGCCTGTAGACTAATCAGGAAACAATTTCTTATGTCCAAAGTTTCAGAGACTCAGTGAATAATAAATACATGAGAAATACTCTGGATGCTATTACATGTGGCATTTCTTCATAGGTTCATTGAGTAAAAAACACCTGTATTGTAGTCAGAATTGTAATTTATATAGCCACATACTCAGAGCCTAACTGAATAATACACACCTGGGGAAGAGTTAAGAGTCTACTTCATGTAGCCACTCATTTACAGCTGAATGTAAAAACTCACGCCTGAGTAGTATGTAGAAGTCTCTATTTTATTGCCACTCATTCAGAGCTTCACAGAATAATACAGAACTATGAAAAGGTCAGGACTATATTTAACACAGGCTCTTATTCAGAACCTCAGTGAGGAATCATATATATCTGGAAAATACTCAGGATTATATTATATATAGCCACATATTCAGAGACTCACTGAATAATGCACACCTGGAGAATTGTCAGGAGAAAATTTGATATGACTGTTCACATCAGCGACTCAGTGGAAAAGGCAGAACTGTAAAACAGTCAAGAGGATAGAATCAAGGGTTTATGTTATGTGGTCACACATTCAGAATCTCACTGAAGAATACACACCTTGTGAAAGTCAGTGTCCATATCATATGGACACTCAATCACAGCATTACCGAATAATGCACAATGGGGCAACAGTAAGGAGTCTATTTCATATGGCCTCTCATTCAGAGCTTCAGTGCCTAATCAACAGCTGTGGAAAAGTGAGGACCCTATTGATGGTAGTCCCAAATAAAGCAGCTCCGTGAATGATACACACATGTGTGAGAGTCAGAATAATTTTTCATATGGACACTCATACAGAACCTCTTCGAATATTGCACATGTGAAGAATAATCACTAGACTATTTCATATGGTGGATTGTTTGGAGGGTCAAAAAATAACGCACACCTGTGGAGTAAAATGGGTCTATTTCATAAGGCCACTCTTTCAGTGTTTTAGTGAATAATATGTATATCAGATAAGTCAGGAATCTCTTTCACATGGCCACTCGTTCTGGGCGTCTGTGAATAATACTCCCCTCAGAAACAGTCAAGGGTCTACTTCAAATGCCTACACATTCAGAGTCTCAGTAAGTAATGAACACCTGGGCAATAAAACTGAGTCTCTTTTTTATGCCCACTTAGTTAGAGTCTCATTCAGTAATACACACCTGGGGAAGAGTTAAGAGTCTACTTCATGTAGCCACTCATTTCGATCCTCAGTGAATAATCCACACCAGTGTAACAGTCGAGAAGTTTTTATATGGCCACTCATTCTGTGCCAGCCTGAATGATACACACCTGGGTAATTCTCAGGATTCTATTTCCTACTACCACTCATTTAGAACCTTATTGAGTAATTCATAATGGAGCAATAATCTGTTGTCTATTTTGTATGGCCTCTCATTAAGAGTTTCAGTGAATAATGAACTTCTATGGAGTAATCAGGACATGGTTTAAGATAGCCATGAATTAAGTGCCTTCCTGAATGACACACACCTGGGTGGTAGTCAGGAGTCTATTTCATATGAACTCTAATTCTGTGTAACGCTGAGTAATACACAGAACCACTTCGAATATTGCACATGTGAAGAATAATCACTAGTCCATTTCATATGGTCGTTCGTTTGGAGAGTCAAAAAATAACATGGGAGAGCGGTGATACACACAGGAGAGTGAAGGGTACACACAGGAGACAGTGGGTACACATAGGAGAGAAGAGGATAAACAAAGGAGAGAGGGCTACACACAGGATAGTAGGGGATACACAGAGGAGAAAAAAGGATACACACAAGAGAGAGAAGAATAAACACAGGAGAAAGAAATACACACAGGAGAAAGGGGCATACACACAGGAGCGGGTGATACACACAGGAGAAAGAAGGATAAACACAAGAGAGAGAAAGATACACACAGAACAGGAAGAAACACACAGGAGAGAGAAGCGTACACACAGGAGAAAAAGGATACACACAGCAGAGAGGAGGATACACACAGGAGAGAGGGGATACACATAAAAGAGTGGTAAATACACACAGGAGAAAGTATACACAGGAGAGGATACACACAGGAGGGGATACACACAGGAGAGAGGGATACACACAGGAGAGAGGGGATACACACACAGGAGAGAGGAGGATACACAGGAGAGAGGAGAATAAACAGAGAAGAGAGGGGGATACACACAGGAGAGAAAAATGATACACACAGGAGAGAGGATACACACAGGAGAAAGGATACACACTGGAGAGAGAAAGGTATACACAGGAGATGGGGATACACACAGGAGTGAGGAGGATTCACACAGGAAAGAATAGGATACACAGAAGACAGAAAAATACAAACAAAGAGGGAAGGATACACACAGGAGAGAGAAGGATACAAACAGGAGAGTGGTGATACAAACAGGAGAGATGAGGGTTCACACAGGAGAATAGAGGATACACACATGAGAGAGATGGATACACACAGGAGAGAGGAGTATACACACAGCAGAGAGGAGGATACACACAGGAGAGAGGGGCATACACACAGGAGTGAGAAAGATCCACACAGGAGAGAAGGGAATGCACACAGGAGAGAGGTGGATACACACAGAAGTGGTGCATACACACAAAAGAGGGGATACACACAGGAGAGAGGGGATACACACAGGAGAGAGGAGGATACACACAGGAGAGTGCAGGGTACACACAGGAGAGATGGGGTACACACAGGAGAGAAGAGGATACACAAAGGAAAAAGGGATACACACAGGAGAGTAGGGAATAAACAGAGGAGAGAGGAAAATAAACACAGGAGAGGGTAATACACAGAGGAGAGAGGGGCTTCCACACAGAAGAGAGAGATGCACACAGGAGAAATAGGGATAAACACAGGAAAGAGGAGGAAACACACAGGAGAGGGGGATACACACAGGAGAGAGGGCATAGACACAGGAGAAAACAGGATACACACAGCAGAGAGAAAGATACACACAGGAGAGAGGAGTATACACAAAGGAGAGAGGGGGATATGCACAAGAGAGAGAAGGAATACACACAGGAGGGAGGGTGTTACACAAAGGAGAAAAAAGGGATACGCACAGGAGAGAGAAGGGATACCCACAGGAGAGAGGAGGATGCACACAGGAGAGGGAATACACACAGGAGAGAGAGGATGCACACAAAAGAGAGGAGGAGACACACAGGAGAAAGGAGGATACACGCAGGAGAGAGGAGGGTAAACACAGGATAGAGGAAAATACACATAGGAAAGAGAAGGATACAGGCAGGAGAGAGGAGAATACACAGAGAAGAGAGGAGGATATACACAGGAGAGAGAAGGATAAAAACAAAGAAGGGGGAGATACTAACAAAGGGAGGAAAATAAACACAGGAGAAAGGAGGATACACAGGAGAGAGGAGGATACACAAAGGAGAGGGAAAACACACAGGAGAGAGGGGGATAAACACAGGCGTAAAAAATAAACACAGAAGAGAAAGTATACACACAGGAGAGAGGGGGATACACACAGGAGAGGGCAATACACACAGGAAAGAGGAGCTTACGCACAGGAGAGAAACGGATACACACAGGAGAGAGGGTGAATACACAAAAAAGAGAGGGGGATACAAAGGAGAGTGAAGCATACACACAGGAGGGAGGGAAATACACACAGGAGAGGAGAATACACACAGGAGAGAGAAGAATACACACAAGAGAGGAGGATACACACACAGAGAGAGAAGGATACAGATAGAAGAGAGAAGGATACACGCAGGAGATTGGAGGATACACAGAAGAGAGGAGGATAAACACAGAAGAGGAAAGGATACATGCAGGAGAGAGGAGGATGCACACAAGAGAGAGATACACACAGGAGAGAAAAGGATACACAGTAGAGAAAAGGAGTGGCGTGATACACACAGGAGAGAGGAGGGTACACACAGGAGAGAGGAGATACACAGGAGAAAGGAGGATACACAGAAGAGGGGATACACAGGAGAAAGGAGGATACACAGAGAGAGAGGAGGATACACACAGAGGAGAGAGGAGGATACACAGGAGAGAGGAAATACACACAAAGAGAGGAGGATAAACACAGGAGAGGAAGATACACACAGGAGAAAAGGATACACAGGAGAGAGAAATACACACAGGAGTGGCGTGATACACACAAGAGAGAGGAGGATACACGCAGGAGAGAGGAGGATGCACACAGGAGAGAGATACACACAGGAGAGAAAAGGATACACAGGAGAGAGGAGGATACACAGGAGAGAGGGTGATACACACAGGAGAGAGGAGGGTACACACAGGAGAGAGGAGATACACAGGAGAAAGGAGGATACACAGAAGAGGGGATACACAGGAGAAAGGAGGATACACACAGAGAGAGGAGGATACACACAGAGAGGATACACAGGAGAGGAGAATACACAGGAGAGAGGAAATACACACAAAGAGAGGAGGATAAACACAGGAGAGGAAGATACACACAGGAGAGAAAAGGATACACAGGAGAGAAATACACACAGGAGAGAGGGTGATACACACAGGAGAGAGGAGGGTACACACAGGAGAGAGAAGAATACACACAGGAGAGGAGGATACACACAGGAGAGAAAGATACACACAGAGAGAGGAGGATACAAACAGGAGAGAGGAATACACACAGAGAGGATACACAGGAGAGAGGGTGATACACACAGGAGAGAAAAGATACACACAAAGAGAGGAGGATACACACAGGAGAAAGGAGGATACACACAGGAGAGAGAAGGATACATACAGGAGAGAGGAATACACACAGGAGAGAGAAAGATACACACAGGAAAGAAGAAAATACACACAGAGAGAGGATACACACAGAAGAGGAAAGGATACACACAGGAGAGAGGGTGATACACACAGGAGAGAAGAATACACACAGGAGAGAGAAGAATACACACACAGGAGAGAGGAGAATACACACAGGAGAGAGGAGGGTACACACAGGAGAGAAGAGGATACACACAGAAGAGAGAAGGATACACACAGGAGAGAAAAGTATACACACAGGAGAGAAAAGGATACACACAGGAGAGAGGAGATACACACAGAGAGAGGAAGATACACACAGGAGAGAAAAGAATACACACAGGAGAGAGGTGGATACACAGAGAAGTGGGGCATACACACAGCAGAGAAAAGGATTTACACAGGAGAGAGCAAAATACACGCAGAAGAGAGGGGGATACACACAAGAGAGAAGGGGATACACAGGAGAGAGAAGAATACACACAGGAGAGAGGGTGATACACACAGGAGAGAGGAGGGTACACACAGGAGAGAGGGATACACACAGAGAGGATACACAGGAGAGAGGATATACACAGGAGAGAAAGATACACACAGGAGAGAAAAGAATACACACAAAGAGAGGAGGATACACACAAGAGAGGAGGATAAACACAGGAGAGGGGATACACACACAGGAGAGAAAGATACACACAGGAGAGGGGATACACACAGGAGAGAGGGGTACACACAGGAGAGAAGAGGATACACACAGGAGAGAGGAGGATGCACACAGGAGAGAGGATACACACACAGGAGAGAGGAATACACACAGGAGAGAGGAGAATACACACAGGAGAGGAAGATACACACAGGAGAGAGGAATACACACAGAGAGGATACACAGGAGAGAGGGGATACACACAGGAGAGAGGATACACACAGGAGAGAAATACACACAGGAGAGGGGATACACACAGAGAGGATACACAGGAGAGAAAGATACACACAGGAGAGAGAAAGATACACAGGAGAGAGAGGAGGATAAACACAGGAGAGAGGAGGATATACACAGGAGAGAAGGATACACACAGGAGAGGAGGATACACAGGAGAAAAGGATACACAGGAGAGGAGATACACAGGAGAGAGGAGATACACACAAAGAGAGGAGGAGACACACAGGAGAAGGATACACACAGGAGATAGGAGGATACACACAGGAGAGAGAGAATACACACACAGGAGAGAAGAGGATACACACAGGAGAGAGGGTGATACACACAGGAGAGAGGAGGATAAACACAGGAGAGGGGATACACAGGAGAGGAGAATACACAGAGAAGTGGGGCATACACACAGGAGAGGGGATACACAGGAGAGAGGGGTATACACAGGAGAGAAAATACACACAGGAGGGGATACACACAGGAGGATACACAGGAGAGGGGATACACACAGAGAGAGAGGATACACACAGGAGAGAGGAGGATACACACAGAAGAGGGGATACACAGGAGAAAGGATACACACAGGAGAGAAAGATACACACAGAGAGAGGAGGATAAACACAGGAGAGAGGGCATACACACAGAAGAGGGGATACACAGGAGAAAGGAGGATACACACAGGAGAGTGGGATACACACAAAGAGAGGAGGATAAACACAGGAGAGAAAAGGATACACACAGGAGAGAGGAGGATACAAACAGGAGAGAGAGAATACACACAGGAGAGAGGAGTATACACACAGGAGACAGGAAATACACACAGGAAAGAAAGGTGTTACACACAGGAGAGGAAGATACACAGGAGAGAGGAATACACACAGGAGAGAGAAGGATACACACAGGAGAGAGAAGAATACACACAGGAGAGAGGAGTATACACAGGAGAGAAGGATACACACACAGGAGAGGGGATACACACAGGAGAGTGGGATACACACAGAGAGGATACACAGGAGAGAAAATACACACAGGAGAGAGGGTGATACACACAGGAGAGAGAAGGATACACACAGGAGAGAGGAGGATACAAACAGGAGAGAGAAAGATACACACAGGAGAGGGGATACACACAGGAGAGAGGGGATACACAAAGGAGAGAGGAGGATAAACACAGGAGAGAGGAGGACACACAGGAGAGGGGATACACACAGGAGAGGGGATACACACAGGAGAGAGAGAAAATACACACAGGAGAGAAGAGGATACACACAGAAGAGGGGATACACACACAGGAGAGAGAAGGATACACACAGGAGAGAGGAGGATACAAACAGGAGAGAGAAAGATACACACAGGAGAGGGGATACACACAGGAGAGAGGGATACACACACAGGAGAGAAAAGGATACACACAGGAGAGAGGAGGATACACACAGGAGAGGGGATACACACACAGGAGAGAGGGCATACACACAGGAGAGGAATACACACAGGAAAGAAAGGTGTTACACACAGGAGAGAAAAGGATACACAGGAGAGGGGATACACACAGAAGAGGGGATACACAGGAGAGAGGAATACACAGGAGAGGGGATACACACAGGAGAGGTGGATACACACAGGTGAGAGGAGGATACACAGGAGAGAAAATACACACAGGAGAGAGAAGATACACAGGAGAAAGGATACACAGGAGAGAAAATACACACAGGTGAGAGGAGGATACACAGGAGAGAGGGTATACACACAGGAGCGTTGGATACATACAGGAGACAGGAAATACACACAGGAGAAAGGGATACACACAGGAGAGAAAATACACACAGAAAAGAGGAGGATACACAGGAGAAAGGAGGATACACACAGAAGAGGAGGATACACACAAAGAGAGGAGGATACACACAGGACAGTGGAGGATACACAGGAGAGAGGCATACACACAGGAGAGTGGGGCATACACACAGGAGCGTTGGATACATACAGGAGAGAGGGTATACACACAGGAGCGTTGGATACATACAGGAGACAGGAAATACACACAGGAGACAGGAGTATACACACAGGAGAGAAAATACACACAGGAGAGAAAATACACACAGAAGAAAGGAGGATACACACAGAAGAGGAGGATACAAACAGGAGAGAGAAGAATACACACAGGAGGAGGATACACAGGAGACAGGAGTATACACAGGAGAGTGGGGCATACACACAGGAGGATACACAGGAGAGAGTGGGATACACACAGGAGCGTTGGATACATACAGGAGAGAGGGGATACATACAGGAGACAGGAGTATACACAGGAGAGGATACACACAGGAGCGTTGGATACATACAGGAGACAGGAGTATACACACAGGAGAGAGAAAATACACACAGGAGGATACACACACAGGAGAGGAGGATACACACAGGAGATAGGAGGATACACACACAGGAGAGGGGATACATACAGGAGACAGGAGTATACACAGGAGAGGGGATACATACAGGAGAGAGGGCATACACACAGGAGAGAGAAGAATACACACAGGAGAGAGGATACACACAGGAGAAAGGAGGATACACACAGAGGAGGATACAAACAGGAGAGAGAAGGATACACACAGGAGAGAGAAGGATACACACACAGGAGAGGGGATACACAGGAGAGGGGATACACACACAGGAGGATACACAGGAGAGGGGATACACACACAGAGAGAGGAGATACACACAGGAGAGAGGGATACACACAGGAGAAAGGAGGATACACACAGGAGAAAGGGATACACACAGGAGAAGGATACACAGAGAGAGGGATACACACAGGAGAAAGGATACACACAGGAGAGAGGGATACACACAGGAAAGGGTGATACACACAGGAGAGAGGAAGATACACAGGAGAGAAAGGATACACACAGGAAAGGGTGATACACACAGGAGAGAGGCATACACACAGGAGAGAGAAAGATACACAAAGGAGAGAGGAGGATACACACAGGAGAGAGGAATACACACAGAAGAGGGGATACACACAGGAGAAAGGGGATACACACAGGAGAGAGGGTATACACACAGGAGAAAGGGGATACACACAGAGGAGAGAGGAAGATACACACAGGAGAGAAAAGGATACACACAGGAGGGGATACACACACAGAGAGAGGGGATACACACAGGAGAGATACACACAGAGAGGGGATACATACAGGAGACAGGAAATACACACAGGAGAGAGGAGATACACACAGGAGAGAGGGGATACACACAGGAGAAAGGGGATACACACAGGAGAGAGAAGAATACACACAGGAGATAGGAGGATACACAGGAGAGAGAAGGATACACAGGAGAGAAGAGGATACACACAGGAGGATACACAGAGAGAGGAAGATAAACACAGGAGAGTGGAGGATACACACAGGAGAGGAGGATACACACACAGGAGGAGGATACACACACAGGAGAGAGGGCATACACACAGGAGAGAGGAGGATACACAAAGAGAGGAGGATACATACAGGAGACAGGAAATACACACAGGAGAGAGGGGATACACAGGAGAGAGGAGAATACACACAGGAGAGAGGGTATACACACAGGAGAGGGAATACACACAGGAGAGTGGGGCATACACACAGGAGAGAAAGATACACACAGAAGAGAGGATACACACACAGGAGAGAGGGGATACACACAGAAGAGAGAGGATACACAGGAGAGGAGGATACACACAGGAGAGAGGATACACACAGGAGGATACACAGAGAGAGGAAGATACACACAGGAGAGAGAGGATACACACAGAAGAGAGGGGATACACACAGAAGAAAGGAGGATACACAGGAGAGGAGATACACAGAGAGAGAGGATACACACAGGAGAGAGAAGGATACACACAGGAGAGAGGAGGATACACACAGGAGAGAGAAAATACACACAGGAGAGAGGGATACACACAGAAAGAGGAGGATACACACAGGAGAGAGGGGATACACACACAGGAGAGAAGAGGATACACACAGGAGAGGAGGATACAAACAGGAGAGAGAAAATACACACAGGTGAGAGGAGGATACACACACAGGAGAGAGGGGATACACACAGAGAGAGGAGATACACAGGAGAGGAGATACACAGAGAGAGGGGATACACAGGAGAAAGGATACACACAGGAGAGGAATACACACAGGAGGATACACAGGAGAGGAATACACACAGGAGAGAGGAGAATACACAGGAGAGAAAGATACACACAGAAGAAAGGAGGATACACAGGAGAGAGAAGGATACACACACAGGAGAGGGGATACACACAGGAGAGAGGAAGATACACACACAGAGAGAGGAGATACACAGGAGAGAGGAGATACACACAGGAGAGAAAGATACACACAGGAGAAAGGATACACAGGAGAGAAGAGGATACACAGGAGAGAGGGGATACATACAGGAGAGAGGAAGATACACACACAGGAGAGAGGGGATACACACAGGAGAGAAGAGGATACACACACAGGAGAGAGAAAATACACACAGGAGAGGGGATACACACACAGGAGAGGGGATACACACAGGAGAGAGAAGAATACACACAGGAGAGAGGAGAATACACAGGAGAGAGGGATACACAGGAGAGAGAAAGATACACACAGGAGAGAGGAGGATACACACAGGAGAGAGGAGAATACACAGGAGAAAGTGGGATACACACAGGAGGATACACAGGAGAAAGGATACACACAGGAGAGAAAATACACACAGGTGAGAGGAGGATACACACAGGAGAGAGGGCATACACACAGGAGAGAGGGTATACACACAGGAGAGAGGGGATACACAGGAGAGAAGATACACAGGAGAAAGGATACACACAGGAGAGAGAAGGATACACAGAGAGAGGAAGATACACAGGAGAGAAGAGGATACACACAGGAGAAAGGAGGATACACACAGGAGAAAGGGATACACACAGGAGAGAAAATACACAGGAGAGGGGATACACACAGGAGAAAGGATACACACAGGAGAGAAGAGGATACACACAGGAGGATACACACAGGAAAGGGTGATACACACAGGAGAGAAGAAAATACACACAGGAGAGAGGAGAATACACACAGGAAAGGGTGATACACACAGGAGAGAGGGCATACACACAGGAGAAAGGATACACACAGAAGAGAGGAGGATACACACAGGAGAAAGGGGATACACAGAAGAGGGGATACACACAGGAGAAAGGGGATACACACAGAAGAGAGGGGATACATACAGGAGAGAGGAATACACACAGGAGAGTGGAGGATACACACAGGAGAGAGAAAGATACACAAAGGAGAGAGGAGGATACACAAAGGAAAGTGAAGGATACACACAGGAGAGAGGGGATACACACAGGAGAGAGGAGCATATACACAGGAGAGGGGATACACACAGTAGAGAGGAGAAAACAAACAGGAGAGAGGAGCATATACACAGGAGAGGAGATACACACAGGAGAGAGGGGATACACACACAGAGAGAGGAGATACACACAGAAAAGAGGAGGATACACAGGAGAAAGGATACACAGGAGAGAAAATACACACAGGAGAGAGGAGATACACACAGGAGAGAGGAAGATACACACAGGAGAGTGGGGCATACACACAGGAGGATACACAGGAGAGAGAAATACACACAGGAGAGAGGGTATACACACAGGAGACAGAAGAATACACACAGGAGAGAGGGCATACACACAGGAGAGAGAGGATACACAGAGAGAGGAAGATACACACAGGAGAAAGGAGGATACACAGGAGAGGGGATACACAGGAGAGTGGAGGATACACAAAGAAGAGAGGAGGATATACACAAGAGAGAGGAGAATACACACAGGAGACAGGAGGATACACACAGGAGAGGAGGATACACACAGGAGAGAGAAGGATACACATAGGAGAGAGGAAGATACACACAGGAGAGAGGAGGATACACACAGGAGAGGGTGGATACACACAGGAGAGAGGGGATACACACAGGAGAGAGGGGATACACACACAGGAGAGAGATACACACAGAAGAGAGGAGGATACATACAGGAGAGAGGGGATACACACAGAGAGAGGAGGATACAAACAGGAGAGAGGATACACACAGAAAAGAGGAGGATACACAGGAGACAGAATGATACACACAGGAGAGGGGCATACACACAGGAGAGAGAAAGATACACAAAGGAGAGAGGAGGATACACACAGGAGAGAAGAGAATACACACAGAAGAGGGGATACACACAGGAGAGAGGGGATACACACAGGAGAGAGGGTGATACACACAGGAGAGAAGAGAATACACACAGGAGAGATACACACAGGAGAGATACACACAGGAGAGAAAAGGATACACACAGGAGAGGGGATACACACAGAGAGAGGGGATACACACAGGAGAGTTGGATACATACAGGAGACAGGAAATACACACAGGAGAGAGGAGATACACACAGGAGAGAGGGGATACACACAGGAGAAAGGGGATACACACAGGAGAGAAGAATACACACAGGAGATAGGAGGATACACACAGGAGAGAAGGATACACAGAAGAGAGAGGATACACACAGAGAGGATACACAGGAGAGAGGAATACACACAGAGAGGATACACAGGAGAGAGTGGGATACACACAGGAGAGAGGAAGATACACACAGGAGAGGAGGATACACACACAGGAGAGAGGAGCATACACACAGGAGAGAGGAGTATACACACAGGAGAGAAAATACACACAGGAGAGAGGAATACACACAGGAGAGAGGGTTATACACACAGGAGAGAGGAATACACACAGGAGAGAGGGTATACACACAGGAGAGAGGGGATACACAGAGGAGAGAGGATACACACAGGAGAGAGAAGATACACACAGGAGAGAGGATACACACACAGGAGAGAGGGGATACACAGGAGAGAGGATACACACAAAGAGAGGAGGATACACAAAGGAGAAAGTGGGATACACAGAGGAGAGAGAAGGATACACACAGGAGAGAAAATACACACAGGTGAGAAAAGGATACACAGGAGAGAGGGGATACACACAGAGAGAGGGGATACACAGGAGAGAGGGGATACACAGGAGAGAAAATACACACAGGAGAAAGGATACACACAGGAGAGAGAAGATACACACACAGAGAGAGGAAGATACACACAGAAGAAAGGAGGATACACACAGGAAAGAGGAGAATACACACAGGAGAGAGGAGCATATACACAGGAGAGAGGATACACAGAGGAGAAAGAAAGATACACATAGGAGAGTGGGGCATACACACAGGAGAGTGGGGCATACACACAGAAGAGGGGATACACAGAAGAGAGGATACACAGGAGAGAAGGATACACACAGGAGAGAGGAGAATACACACTGGAGAGAGGAGGATACACACAGGAGAGGAAGATACACACAGAAGAGAAAAGGATACACACAGGAGAGAGATACACACAGGAGAGATACACACAGGAGATAGGAGGATACACAGGAGAGAAGGATACACACACAGAGAGAGGGGATACACACAGGAGAGAGGAAAACACACAGGAGAGGGGATACACAGGAGAGGATACACACAGGAGAGGGGCATACACACAGGAGAGGAGGATACACACAGGAGAGAGGAGGATACACACAGGAGAGAGGAGATACACAGGAGACAGAAGAATACACACAGGAGGGGATACACACAGGAGAGGATACACAGGAGAGAAGATACACACAGGAGATAGGAGGATACACACAGGAGATAGGAGGATACACACAGGAGAGAAGGATACACAAAGGAGAGAGGAGGATACACACAGAGAGAAAAGGATACACACAGGAGAGTGGGGCATACACACAGGAGAGAGGGGTATACACACAGGAGAGAGGGGATACACAGGAGAGAAAAATACACACAGGAGAAAAGGATACACACAGGAGAAAGAAATACACACAAGAGCGAGGGAGATACACACAGAAGAAAGGAGGATACACACAGGAAAGAGGAGAATACACACAGGAGAGAGGAGCATATACACAGGAGAGAGGGTCATACACAGAGGAGAAAGAAAGATACACATAGGAGAGTGGTGCACACAAACATGAGGGATGGGGATAAACGCAAAAGAGAGGGGTATACACAGAGTGGTAGAAGGATACACACATGAGTGAGGAGAATACACACTGGAGAGAGGAGGATACACACAGGAGAGAGGAAGATATGCACAAAAGAGGAAAGGATTCACACAGGGGAAAGAGATACCCACAGAAGAGAGGGGGATAGGCACAGGAGAGAAGGATACACAGACGAGAGAGGGGATACACACAGGAGAGAGGGAAAACACACAGGAGAGGTGGATACATACAGAAGGGAGGGGCATAGACAGAGGAGAAGGGATGATACACGCAGGAGAGAGGAGGATACACACAGGAGAGAGGGAGATACACACAGAAGAGAGGGGATAAACACAGGAGAGAGAAGAATACATAAAGGAGACAGGAGGATACACAGAGGTGAAAGAAAGATACACACAGGAGAGAGAATGATACACACAGGAGAAAGGGAGATACCGACAGTAGAGAGGGCGATACACACAGGAGTGGGGATACACACAGGAGACAGGAGTATACACACAGGAGAGAAGAGAATACACACAAGAGAGAGGAGGATACACACAGGAGATAGGAGGATACACACAGGAGAGAAGGATACACAAAGGAGAGAGGAGGATACACACAGGAGAGGAGGATACATACAGGAGAGAGGATACACACAGGAGAGTTGGATACATACAGGAGACAGGAAATACACACAGGAGAGGGGATACACACAGGAGAGGGGATACACACAGGAGAGGAGATACACACAGGAGAGAGGAATACACACAGGAGAGGAGATACACACAGGAGAGATACACACAGAGAGGAGGATATACACAGGAGAGGATACACACAGGAGAGAGATACACAGGAGAGAGAAATACACACAGGAGAGAGGAAGATACACACAGAAGAAAGGAGGATACACACAGGAGAGAGGAGAATACACACAGGAGAAAGGGGATACACAGAAGAGAGGGGATACACACAGGAGAGAGGGGTATACACACAGGAGAGGTGGATACACACAGGAGAGAGGAGAATACACACAGAAGAGAGGAGGATACATACAGGAGAGAGGATACACAGGAGAGAAGATACACAGGAGAGAAAGATACACAGGAGAGAAAAATACACACAGGAGAGATACACACAGGAAAGGGTGATACACACAAGAGAGAGAAGGATACACACAGGAGAGAGAAGAATACACACAGGAGAGAGAATAATACACACAGAAGAGAAAGGATACACACACTAGAGAGGAAGATACACACAGGAGAGAGAAGGATACACAGAGGAGAGAGGAAGATACACACAGAGAGGATACACAAAAGAGGAAGATACACACAGGAGAGGGGATACACACAGAAGAGAGGAGGATACACACACAGGAGAGGTGGATACACACAGGAGAGAGAAGAATACACACAGGAGAGGGGATACACACAGGAGAGGATACACACAGGAGAGAGAAGATACACACAGGAGAGAGGAGGATACACACAAGAGTGAGAAGGATGCCCACAGGAGAGAGGGGAATAAACACAAGAAAGAGGGGCATACACACAGGAGAGTGGGGGATACACACAGGAGAGAGAAAGATACACGAAGGAGAAAGAGGGATACAGACAGGAGAGTGGAGGATACACAAAGGAGAGAAAAATACACACGGGTGAGAGGAGGATACACAAAGGAGAGTGGGGCATACACACAGAAAAGAAAGGTGTTACACACAGGAGAGGTGGATACACACAGGAGAGAGGGGATACACAGAGGAGAAAGAAAGATACACAGGAGAGAGGAGATACACACAGAAGAAAGGAGGATACACACAGGAGAGAGGAGAATACACACAGAGAGAGGAGGATATACACAGGAGAGAGGGGATACACAGAGGAGAAAGAAAGATACACACAGGAGAAATGGGGATACACACAGAGAGGAGGATACAAACAGGAGAGAGGATACACACAAGAGAGAGGAGGATATACACAGGAGAGGGTATACACACAGGAGAGAAGATACACAGGAGAGGGGATACACACAGAGAGGATACACAGGAGAGGATACACACAAGAGAGAGAATGATACACACAGGAGAGAGGAGATACACACAGGAGAGAGAAAGATACACAGAGAGAGGAGGATATACACAGGAGAGAAGGATACACACAGGAGAGAGAATACACACAGGAGAGGAGGATACACACAGGAGAGGATACACAGGAGAGAGGGCATACACACAGGAGACAGGAGGATACACACACAGGAGAGAGAGGATACACACACAGGAGAGAGGGGATACACACAGGAGAGAAAGGATACACACAGGAGAGAGAAGATACACAGGAGACAGGAGGATACACAGGAGAGAGGAGAATACACACAGGAGAAAGAAATACACACAAGAGAGAGAATGATACACACAGGAGAGAGGAGGATATACACAGGAGAGAGGAGATACACACAGGAGGGGATACACACAGAAGAGAGGAGTATACACAGGAGAGAAGAGAATACACACAGGAGAGAGGAGGACACACAGGAGAAAGGAGGATACACACAGAGAGAGGAGGATACACACAGGAGAGGGGATACACACAGAAGAGAGGAGGATACACACAAGAGAGAGGAGGATACACACAGGAGAGAGAAAGATACACACAGGAGAGGAGGATACACACAGAGAGAAGGATACACAGGAGAGGGGATACACACAGGAGAGAGGGATACACACAGAGGAGAGAGGAAAATACACACAGGAGAGAGGAGGATACACACAGGAGAGTGGAGGATACACACAGGAGAGAGGATACACAGAAGAGGGGATACACACACAGGAGAGAAAGATACACACAGGAGAGAGGAGGATACACAGGAGAGAGGAAAATACACACAGGAGAGAGGGGATACACACAGAGAGGAGGATACACACAAGAGAGAGAATGATACACACAGGAGAGAGGGCATACACACAGGAGAGGGGATACACAGAGAAGAGAGGAAGATACACAGGAGAGAAGAAAATACACACAGAGAGGATACACACAGGAGGAGGATACACACAGGAGAGAGGGATACACACAGAAGAGGGGATACACACACACAGGAGAGATGGAAGAAACACAGAAAAGTGGAGGAATACACACAGGAGAGAGGAAAATACACACAGGAGAGAGGGATACACACAGGAGAGGGGATACACAGGAGAGAGGAGAATACACACAGGAGAGAGAATACACACAGGAGAGGGGATACACACAGGAGAGAGGAGATACACACAGGAGAGAGAATACACACAGGAGAGGAGATACACACAGAGAGAGGGGATACACATAGGAGAGAGGAAGATACACACACAGGAGAGAGGAATACACACAGGAGAGAGGCATACACACAGGAGAGGAGGATACACATAGGAGAGAGGAAGATACACACAGGAGAGAAAGATACACACAGGAGAGAGGAGAATACACACAGGAGAGAGGAGAATACACACAGGAGAAAGGGGATACACACAGAGAGAGGGGATACACAGAAGAGAGGAGGATATACACACAGGAGAGGGGTATACACACAGGAGAGAGAATGATACACACAGGAGAGAGAAGGATACACAGGAGAGAGGAGGATATACACAGGAGAGAAGAGGATACACACAGGAGAGAAAAATACACACAGGAGAGAAGAGGATACACACAAGAGAGAGAATGATACACACAGGAGAGAAAAGAATACACACAGAGAGAGGAGGATACACAGGAGAGGATACACACAAGAGAGAGAATGATACACACAGGAGAGGGGATACACACACAGAGAGGGGATACACACAGGAGAGAGGAAGATACACACAGGAGAGGAAGATACACAGGAGAGAAAAATACACACAGGAGAGAAAAGGATACACACAGGAGAGAGGTATACACACAGGAGAGAGAAGGATACACACAGAAGAGAGGAGGATACACACAGGAGAGTGGAGGATACACACAGAGGAGAGAGGAAAATACACACAGGAGAGTGGGGCATACACACAGGAGAGGGGATACACAGGAGAGAGGAGAAAACAAACAGGAGAGAGAAAAATACACACAGGAGAGAGATACACACAGAGAGAGGGGATACACAGAGGAGAGGGGATACACACAGGAGAGAAGAGGATACACAGGAGAAAGGATACACAGGAGAGAGAAGGATACACACAGGAGAGGAGATACACACAGGAGAGAGAGATACACACAGGAGAGTGGGGCATACACACAGGAGACAGGAGGATACACAGGAGAGAGATACACACAGGAGAGAGGAAATACACACAGGAGAGAAAGGATACACACAGAAGAGAGGATACACACAGGAGAGGAGGATACACACACAGGAGAGAGGAAGATACACACAGAGAGAGGAGGATACACACAGGAGAGAGGAGGATACACGCAGGAGAAAGGAGGATACACACAGGAGAGAGGGGATACACACAGGAGAGTGGAGGATACACACAGAGAGGAGGATATACACACAGGAGACAGGAGGATACACACAGGAGAGGAGGATACACAGGAGAAGGATACACACAGGAGAGGGGATACACACAGGAGAGAAAGATACACAGGAGAGAGGAGGATACACACAGGAGAGGAGGATACACACAGGAGAAAGGAGGATACACACAGGAGAGGGGATACACACAGGAGAGAAGAGGATACACACAGGAGAGAGGAGAATACACACAGGAGAGGATACACACAGGAGAGAGGAAGATAAACACAGGAGAGAAAGGTGTTACACACAGGAGAGGGGATACACACAGAGAGAGGAGGATACATACAGGAGAGAGGAGGATACACACACAGGAGAGAGGGGATACACAAGGAAGAGAAGGGTATACACACAGGAGAGAGGGCATACACACAGGAGAGAAAGGTGATACACACAGGAGAGAGAATGATACACACAGGAGAGAGAAAAATACACACAGGAGAGAGGAGGATACACACAGGAGAGAGAAGGATACACACAGGAGAGAAAAGGATACACGCAGGAGAGAGGAGGATACACACAGGAGAGAGGAATACACACAGGAGAGAGGGATACACACAGGAGAGGAGATACACAGGAGAGAAAAATACACATAAGAGAGAGGGGTATACACACAGGAGAGGGGTATACACACAGGAGAGAAATGGAAACACGCAGGAGAAAAAAGGATACACGCAGGAGATAGGGAGATACACATAGGAGAGGGAGATACACACAGGAGAGGAGATACACAGGAGAGGATACACACAAAGAGGAAATACACACAGGAGGGGATACACACAGGAGAGTGGAGGATACACACAAAAGAGGGGATATACACAGGAGAGTGGAGGATACACACAGGAAAGGGTGATACACACAGGAGAGAGGGGCATAAACACAGGAGAGTGGAGGATACACACAGGAGAGAGGAGAAAACAAACAGGAGAGAGGATACACACAGGAGAGAAAGGTGATACACACAGGAAAGAAAGGTGTTACACACAGGAGAGAGGGGAAACCCACAGGAAAGCGGAGGGATACACGCAGGAGAAAGGAGGATACACACAGGAGAGAGGAGGATACACAGAGGAGAGAGGAGTATACACACAGGTGAGTGGCATACACACAGGAGAGAGGATACACGCAGGAGAGTTAGATACATACAGGAGGAGGATACACAGGAGAGAAAGATACACACACAGGAGAGAGGAAAATACACACAAAAGAGGGGATATACACAGGAGAGAGGGTATACACACAGGAGAGGGGGATACACATAGGAGAGAGAGGATACACAAAAGAGAGGGGAATACACACAAGAGACAGGGGCATACAGACAGGAGAGAGAAAAATACACATAGGAGAGGAAGATACACACAAAAGAGAGAGGATACACGCAGAAGAGAGGAGTATACACAGGAGAGAGGTTAATACACAGAGGAGAGAGGGCGTTACACACAGGAGAGAGGGGATACACACAGGAGAGAGGAGGATACACACAAAAGAGAGGAGCATACACACAGGAGAGAGGAAGATAAACACAGGAGAGAGGGGATACACACAGGAGAGAGGAGATACACACAGGAGAGAGGGGGATACACAAGGAAGAGAAGGGTATACACACAGGAGAGGAGATACACAGGAGAGGATACACAGGAGAGAGGGCATACACACAGAAAGAGAAAAGATACACACAGGAGAGAGGAGGATACACACAGGAGAAAGGAGGATACACACAAGAGAGAGACGGATACACACAGGAGAGAGGAGGATACACACAGGATAGGACGATACACACAAGAGAGAGGGATTCACACAGGAGAGAGGGGAATACACATAGGAGAGAGGGTATACACACAGAAAAGGGGCATACACACAGGAGAGAGGAGGATACACAGGAGAGGAGGATACACGCAGCACAGAGGAGGATACCCGCAGGAGAGAGGAGGATACACACAGAGAGGAGGATACACAGGAGAGAGGAATACACACAGGAGAGGAGGATACACACACAGGAGAGAGGAGGATACACACAAGAGAGAGAATGATACACACAGGAGAGAGGAGGATACACACAAGAGAGAGAATGATACACACAGGAGAGGGGATACACAGGAGAGGATACACACAGAGAGGAGGATACACACAAAAGAGGAAATACACAAAGAAGAGAGGGGCATACACACAGAAAAGAGAAAAGATACACACAGGAGAGAAAAGAATACACACAGGAGAAAGGAGGATACACACGAGAGAGACGGATACACACAGGAGAGAGGAGGATACACACAGGAGAGGGCGATACACACAAGAGAGAGGAGGATACACGCAGAAGAGAGGAGTATACACAGGAGAGGATACACAGGAGAGGGGTATACACACAGAAAAGGGGCATACACACAGGAGAGAGGAGGATACACGCAGGAGAGAGGAGGATACACGCAGCACAGAGGAGGATACCCACAGGAGAGAGGGGGATACACACAGAAGAGAAAAGAATACACACAGGAGAGAAGAGGATACACACAAGAGAGAGAATGATACACACAGGAGAGAAAAGGATACACACTAAAGAGAAAAGATACACACAGAGAGGAGGATACACGCAGAAGAGAGGAGTATACACAGGAGAGAGGATACACACACAGGAGAGAGGGGATACACAGGAGAGGATACACACAGAAAAGGGGGGATACAAAGAGGAGAGAGGAAATATACAAAGGAGAAAAAGATACACACAAAAGAGGAAATACACACAGAAGCGAGGAGCATGAACGCAGGATTAAGGAAAATACACACAGGAAAGACGAGGATACACACAGGAGAGAGAAGGATACACTCAGGAGAGGGGATACACACAGGAGAGAGAAAGATACACACAGGAGAGGAGGATACACAGAGGAGAGAGGAAGATACACACAGAATAGAAGAGGATACACACAAAAGAGGAAATACACACAGGAGTGGGGGATACACAGAGAACAGAGTGGGATACTCACAGGAATGGGGGATACACAGAGGAGAGTGTGGAATACACACAGGAGAGAGGAAGATAAACACAGGAGAGGGGGATACATATAGGTGTTGCGCTAACTGCGCGTACCAAGCTTGGGTTTTTTTCCTTTTAACAGGCAGGTTCGTGGGAAGAAAACACCAGACCGAGAACAATAATAAAGTGATAGAAAATTTTAATGAGAGAAGTAGGAGGATGGAAAGACGATAGTTACATATATATATATATATATATACACACACACACACACACACACACACACACACACACACACATACACATATATACAGAGTAACCACTCCACCTCAGCACCGGCAAGACAGCAGCACGGGCGATTCGCAAGTCACATCTGGAAGTCGCTCTGATCCAATGTCTCTGTGTTCCTCTGCTCCTTTATTGTATCAGCTTACATAACTAATTTACGTACTCATCTTTGGGTCAGTCAGTAAACAGGGAAGATCTGCTTCATAAGTGCCCTGTCCTTGACTGTTTCTTGGGCACCGGGAGTTGGCCAGACTCCCAGCCTCCAAGATATCGTTCTGAAACGCCAAGAGCTCTTAGCCCCCCAGAACAGTTCATGGACAGTTCATGGGCTCACAGATCCTTCCCTGCCCACTTCCTCACCCCAAACACCCTTTACAAGCAAGCTTTTTACAAAACAGGACTTCTACAAAACAGGACTTCTACATCATAATCTTACATTTCGGCCCTCAGGCCTGTTTTTGTAAATAAGAAAATTGATTTCTCAAATATACATCATACATATACCTAATACGCATATACATGCAAATATTACAACAACAAATAATGGTTAATACAGAGATGTAACAAAATACAATAACGTACAAGGGGACAAAACGATAAGTCATCCGAGGGTGTGAGAATAGCCAATCATACCAATTATGATTGGCATCTGTAGCAATAAAATGGGAATATTCTAGTAATTTATTAGCTATAATAGTGGTGGATAAACGATGTTCCGCTAACTGGCGTTCTGTTTTTTGGAGGTAATCATGTAGTTGTGTACTTTGTGCCAAAATCATAGATAAATTCAAATATATTTCAATCTTGGGTACTGGTAATTGTAAAGGTAACCAAGTATAATTTTGTGTTTCATATGTTGGGGTTAAATACAAAGTGTCATTAAACCATGGCAATAAGCTAATATTATATTGAATAATTTGATTTAATAATGACATGCATTTAGTCTGCCCAATCAGATCTATTAGAAATTTCACTTGTGTTATGGCATAAAAGATATGTACTAATATTAAAAAGGAAATTAGACATAGAATTCTTATATACACTCATTTGAGTTCGTAGAAGCTGCTTATAATCTTCATCAGTCATGTACATAATATGCTGCAGATCTACTTGACAACAAGAAACATTAACAATAGTAGCTATAGTAACATTTACTGGTCCTATGCTATATAAAATGCGTCTAACGCGACCAGTACCTCACCAGGTTGTCATATTTTCACCTTGTACTGTGAAATTCATGAAATAACAAATTTCATTGGGAAGACAGGTATAATTATCTTGTTGTCGTTGATATGATGAGTTTTTCCAGCCCCAACGTAATAATATCTCAGAAGAGTTGGATTCAGAAGTTGGGCTCAGGGAAGTCTTGGCTGTTAATGTCCATCCATATGTGGAAACAGTATTCCATATCCATAGGCTGATACCTACATAAAGACACTATGGTCGTTCAAATAAATGATTAGTAGGAATTAACTTTGGGGTGTCATTAGGGGGTATCATAACATATACACAATTATCTTTGCCTTTAGCTATAATTTCCCCAGCTTGTAAAGGTTGATGTGGGGCAGTCTGAACCCAGACATGCCCATTGGTGCTTTCAAATCTCATATGGGATATTGGATCAGGGGTTCCTTTAGCAAAGCCCAATTTGAAGTATGTAAGCAAGGAAGGAAAAGTATTTGTGCAATTCGACTTCCTTTTGGGAGTACGATATCAGAATCACTAATATTATAACACAAGACTTTTATCTCCATAATAATTAGAATCAATAATTCCTCCAAGAATTACCATTCCTTCAGAGCTAAACTAGACCTAGCAGCTATTTGACCATAATATCCATGAGGCATTTGCATGCCTATCCTGTGGTAATCACTTGCTGTGCAGAACTAGGTAATTTAGTATCTAAATAAGTAAATAAATCATATCCTGCAGCTGAATTAGTGGCATTCCATGGTCCAATTGCAGCAGGATGGAATTTCCACCAAGATATAGTTAATTCATTGGAAGTGGTTGCTTGTTGTCGTACTTCCATGGTGGGAGTCATCATCCGCTGTAAGGGCGTTTGATGATTAGATAATACTCTGTTATTTAATTGCTGCAAGGCGGTAAGCAAATGATCTTTCCATCCATGATAGGAATTATTCCCTAGTTTCATTAATTTCTCTTTAAGCAGCCCATTCATTCGTTCTATTAATCCTGCAGCCTGGGGATAATAGGGTATATGATATATCCATTCAATATTATTAGTTGTGCAATAATCAATTATTAACTTACCTTTAAAATGTGATCCATTATCACTTTGTATTTGCAAAGGGGTTCCATAGTATAAAATAATAAAATCTAATGTTTTAATGGTATTAATCTGAGTAGCACGTTTGAATGGGCAGCCAATTAACACTCCTGAGTAAGTATCTACTATGGTACAAATATATGCACAACCTTTAGACATAGGTAAAGGCCCTATATAATCGATTTTCCAAATTTGAGCTGGTTGTTTTCCTCGTGATAATTCCCCTGTCACTATTTGGGGAACGAATTGCAATCTATCTTGATTACAAATAGGGCATTGGCGAACCACAGTTTTACAAGCATCTAAAGGCACATAGATACCTCTCTTTTGTGCCCACCTGTACATAGACTGAGCTCCCGTATGACCTGTTTGTTCGTGTATCCATTGTGCACACTTTAAATCTTCTGAACTGGTTGCTGCAACATTAATTCGTGTCAACTCATCAGCCTTTTTATTATATAATTTTTCAGCTGAATCTACTGCAGTATGGGCATCTACATGGAAAATAGAAACATTAGTGCATTGCAAGAATACCCAAATGTCTTGCCATAAAGTAGCCCCCCACAAAGTTTTATCCCGTATTTTCCAATCATTGGCATGCCATTGTTCAATCCAAGTTACCAAGCCCATATATACTGACTAAGAGTCAGTAAAAATATGGCATTCTTGTCCCTGTTCCTTTTTTAAACACAACCAAACAGCGTATAGTTCAGCGTATTGGCTACTCCCTCCTTCTCCATGATGCTCCAAAACAATGTCAGTTGAAGGATTATATGCAATTGCTTTCCAGTATCTTTTAGCTCCTATATATTTAGCAAAGCCATCAGTAAACCAGGCATGTGTCTTCTGAGATGGTGTAAGAGAGTCATATCCATTATTAACAATAACTTTACTTGCAATGTGCTTAATGGTCAGAGGTGTAAAATCATCAGTATTAATTGGACAAGAAAATACCTTTTCATGTAATTGCAATGTACCCTGTGGGCCTTCTTTGGCTCTACTCTGAAGATACCATTTTCATTTAATAATATTTGCTTCCTGGGCATGACCTATTTTATGTGACACGGGGTCAGAAAGCACCCATTGCATAATTGGCATTTGAGGTCGAATGATAACCTTATGCCCTAAGGTCAGAAATTCAGTTTCACTTAAAGCCCAATAAGCAGCTCACAATTCTTGTTCGAATTGAGTATATGGTTGTTTAGTACTAGGCAATTTACGAGACCAAAATTTTAAGGGCACTCGTTTTCCTTCCTGTTTTTGCCAAAGACTCCAGTTAGCATATTGGTTTTCTGTACTAACCATCAATTCTATTGGCCCCTCCTTCACAGGCCACAGATCCAAGGCCTGTTGTACAGCTTCTTTTGCTTTGTCAAATGCCTGCTGTTAATCCGGTCCCCACTCAAAGGTGTATTTCTTCCTAGTGACTTTATATAACGGTTGTAGCAACAGACTTAAATGGGGAATGTTGTTTCTCCAATATCCAAATAGGCCAATACTTTTTTGGCTTCCTTTCTTGTAGTTGGTGTTGGAAATTCCAAAATTTGTTGCTTTGCTTTAGGAGTGATGCTACGATTACCAAAATCCCACATTATACCTAGAAATTTTACATGCTGGGCTGGCCCCTGTACTTTTGCAGGGTTTATTTTCCATCCTTTACCTTGTAGAGGAGTAATTAAAGTTTCCACAGCTTGTTGAATGCTGTGGGAATCATGTCCCTGTAGCATGATGTCATCAATATAATGGTATATTTCTATATTGGGAAAGTGTCATTCATCTAGATGTTTAGCCACTATTTTATGGCACAAAGTTGGGCTATGCTTATAGCCTTGTGGCAATCTTGTAAAAGTATATTGCCTCCCCTGCCAAGTGAAGGCAAAATATTTCCATTGATCTGAGTTATTTGGAATTGTAAAGAAGGCATTAGCTAGATCCAACACCACATACCATTGACCAAGATGTTTTTGAATATTCTCTATTATCAAAATAGTATCCGGAACAGCAGCATGTAATGGAGGAGTTACTGCATTTAATGCTCGATAATCTACTGTCATTCGCCAAGTTCCATTTGATTTTTTAACTGGCCATATAGGATTATTCTATTTAGAAGTGGTGGGGACAATAACCTCTGCTGCTACATAGTTTTTTCTTTGCATTCACTTTCCCCTTCCTCTTTCTGTACTTGTATTGAGCACAACGGACTGCAGCTTTTTCAGCCACTCCCTGATAAGTCCTAGCTTGATCTACAAGGATGAAATTTTGCCACTGTAACATTGCAAATTTCCCCTGCAAATCTGCCAATTCTTTCTCCAGCTGCAGTTTCTCTTGAATTAAGGCTTGGCGTGCCTGGTATTGCTTTCTATAAGCTGATAACAAAATCCAGCCACGCCGACTGATAGCTACCAATTTCTTCCCTTTATCTAAAGGGACTGTTTCCAAGACTTCTAGGACCTGCATAGGGTCAGCAGATCGCAATTTACCATCCCAATTTTCACTCAATCCTGTTCCAGTAGTCCATACCCTAGCCAAAGGTGCAAACACTGGATCTTCCCAACCCAGCATATCACAAACCACATATTTAGTATCTACAGATTTCTTAAACAAAGGCATGATGCCTCCTTCTCCCCGAATCCTGCCGACAACGCCAATTTGTTGCACTAACTGCGCGTACCAAGCTTGGTTTTTTTTTTCCTTTTATCAGGCAGGTTCATGGGAAGAAAACGCCAGACCGAGAACAATAATAAAGTGATAGAAAATTTTAACGAGAGAAGTAGAAGGATGGAAAGACGATAGTTACATATATATATATATATATATACACACACACACACACATACATACACAGAAACCACTCCACCTCAGCACCGGCAAGACAGCAGCATGGGCGATTCGCAAGTCACATCTCAGCACCGGCAAGACAGCAGCACAGGCGATTCGCAAGTCACATCAGGAAGTCGCTCTGATCCAATGTCTATGTGTTCCTCTGCTCCTTTATTGTAGCAGCTTACATAACTAATTTACATACTCATCTTTGGGTCAGTCAGTAAACAGGGAAGATCTACTTCATAAGTGCCCTGTCCTTGACTGTTTCTTGGGCACCAGAAGTTAGCCAGACTCCCAGCCTCCAAGATATCGTTCTGAAATGCCAAGAGCTCTTAGCTCCCCAGAACAGTTCATGGACAGTTCATGGGCTCACAGATCCTTCCCTGCCCACTTCCTCACCCCAAACACCCTTTACAAGCAAGCTTTTTACAAAACAAGACTTCTACAAAACAGGACTTCTACATCAAAATCTTACAATAGGAGAGAGGGCATACACACAGGAGGAGGATACACACAGGAGAGAGAGGATACACACAGGAAGGAGTGGGATACACACAGGAGGGAGAGGGATACACACAGGAGAGAAAGAATACACACTGGAGAGAGGAAGATACACATAGGAGAGGAAGATACACACACAAGAAAAAAGCATACACACAAAAAAGGGGGATACACACAGGAGAGAGGAATACACACAGGAGGAGGATACACGCAGAAGAAAAAGGATACACACAGGAGAGGGTGATACACACAGGAGAGATGAGCATACACACAGGAGAGGAGATACACAGGAGAGAGATACACACAGGAGAGAGGAGGAAACAAACAGGAGAGAGGATACACACACAGAGAGAGGGGATACACACAGGAGAAAGGGGTGATACACACAGGAGAGGAAGATACACAGGAGAAAGGGGTGATACACACAGAAGAGAGGGGAAACACACAGAAAAGTGAAGGGATACACACAGGAGAGAGGAGATACACACAGGAGAGAGGAAGATACACAAAGGAGAGAGGAGGATACACAGGAGAGAGGGCATACACACAGGAGAGAGGGATACACAGAGAAGAGAGTGGGATACACACAGGAGAGAGAGGAATACACACAGGAGAGAGGATACACAGAGAGGGGATACACACAGAAGAGAGGGTATACACACAGGAGAGAGGAATACACACAGGAGAGAGGAGCATACACACAGGAGAGAGGAAGGTACACACAGGAGAGATGAGCATACACACAGGAGAGGAAGATACACACAGGAGAGAGAGGATACACACAGGAGAGGAGTATACACAGGAGAGAGAAAGATACACACAGGAGAAAGGAGGTTACACACAGGAGAGTGGAGGATACACACAGGAGAGTGGAGGGATACACACAAGAAAGAGAAGGATACACACAGAAGAGAGCAGAATACATAAAGGCGAGAGAAAGAATACACACAGGGGAGAGGAGGAAACAAATAGGAGAGAGAAGGATACATACCCGAGAGTGGGGCATACACCAAGAAGGGAGAAGACACACACTGGAGAGAGGAAGATACACACAGGGGAGGAAGATACGCAAAGTAGAGAGGAGAATACACACAGGAGAAAAAAGGATACACACAGGAGAGTGACAGATACACACAAGAGAGAGGAGGATACACACAGGAGAGGGTGATACACACAAGAGAGAGAAGGATCCACACAAGAGAGAGGGAAATACACATAAGAGAGAGGGGTATACACACATGAGAGGGGTATACACAGAGAAGAGAGGAGGATACACGCAGAAGAAAAAAGGATACAGGCAGCACAGAGGAGGATACACACAGGAGAGAGGAGATACACAGGAGAGGATACACAAGAGAGAGAATGATACACACAGAAAAGGGGATACACACAAGAGAGAGAATGATACACACAGGAGAGAAAGAATACACACAGTAGAGAGGAGGATACACAGGAGAGGATACACAGGAGAAAGGAGGATACACACAGAAAAGGGGATACACAGAGAAGAGAGTGGGATACACAAAGAAGAAAATGATACACACAGGAGAGGGAAATACAAACTAGAGAGAGGGGGATGCACACAGGAGAAAGGGAAATACACACAGGAAAAACGAGAATACAAACAGGAGAGAGAAGGATACACACAGGAGAGGGGGGATACACACAGGAGAGGAAGATACACACAGGAGAGAGGAGGATACACAGAGGAGAGAGAAAGATACACTCAGGAGAGAGAAGATACACACAGGAGAGAGAGGATACACAGAGGAGAGAGGGCATTACATACAGGAGAGAGGAAGATACACACAGGAGAGAAAGATACACAAAGGAGAGAGGAGGATACACACAGGAGAGGAGGATACACACACAGGAGAGAAAGAATACACACTGGAGAGAGGAGGATACACACAAGAAGAGAAGGATACACACAGAAGAAAGTAGGATACATAAAGGCGAGAGAAAGAATACACACAGGAGAGGGGATACACACAGGAGAGGATACACACACAGGAGAGTGGAGGATACACACAGAAGAAAGAAGATACACACTGGAGAGAGTAAGATACACACAGGAGGAGGAAGATACGCAAAGTAGAGAGGAAATACACACAGGAGAGAAAATACACACAGGAGAGAGACGGATACACACAGGAGAGAGGAGGATACACACAGAGAGGGGATACACAGGAGAGAGAAGGATCCACACAAGAGAGAGGAAATACACACAGGAGAGAGATACACACAGGAGAGGGGATACACAGAGAAGAGAGGAGGATACACGCAGAAGAAAAAGGATACAGGCAGCACAGAGGAGGATATACGCAGAAAAGAGGGAATACACAGAGGAGAGAGAAAGATACACACAGAAAAGGGGATACACAGAGAGAGGGGATACACACAGAGAGGATACACAGGAGAGAGGAGATACACACACAGGAGAGAAAGAATACACACAGTAGAGAGGAGGATACACACAGAGAGGATACACAGGAGAAAGGGATACACACAGAAAAGGGGATACACACAGAAGAGAGGATACACAAAGAAGAAAATGATACACACAGGAGAGGAAATACACATAAGAGAGGGTATACACACAGGAGAAGGGCAAACACACAGGAGAGGGGATACACACAGAAGAGAGGAGGATACACAGGAGAGGATACACAGAGAAGAGAGGAGGATACACGCAGCACAGAGGAGGATACACACAAGAGAGAGGAGGATACACACAGGACAGAGGAAGATAAACACAGGAGAGGAGGATACACACACAGGAGAGAGAAGATACACACAAAGACAAAAGAATACACACAATAGAGAGGAGAATACACAGAGGAGCAAGGGATACACACAGGTGAGAGAAGGATACACACAGGAGAGGGGAGTACACACAGAAAAGGGGATACACAGGAGAGAGATACACACAGGACAGAGGAAGATAAACACAGGAGAGAGGAATACACACAGGAGAGGAAATACACACAGGAGCGAGGGTGATGCACACAGGAGTAAAGAAAATACACAAAGGAAAGACGAGGATACACACAGGAGAGAGAAAATACACACAGGAGAGGGGATACACACAGGAGAGAGGAGGATACACACAGGAGAGAGGAGGATACACAGGAGAGAGGAAGATACACACAGAAGAGAAGAGGATACACACAGGAGTGGGGGATACACAAAGAAGAGGGTGGGATACACAAAGGAAAGAGGGGGATAAACACAAAACAAAGGAGGATACACACAGGAGAGGAGATACACAGGAGAGAGGGCATACACACAGGAGAGTGGAGGATACAAACAGGAGAGAAAAGGATACACACAAGAGAGAGAATGATACACACAGGAGAGGAGATACACACAGGAGAGGGGATACACAGGAGAGAGGAATACACACAGGAGCAAGGGGATACACACACAGGAGAGAAAAGGATACACAGGAGAAAGGGTGATACACACAGGAGAGAGGGAATACACACAGGAGAAAGGGGGATACACACAGGAGAGAGGAGAATACACACAGGAGAGAGAAGGATACACACAGGAGAGAGAAGAATACACACAGGAGAAAGGGGTGATACACACAGGAGAAAGGGTGATACACACAGGAGAGAGGAATACACACAGGAGAGAGGATACACACAGGACAGAGGAAGATAAACACAGGAGAGAGGAAGACACACAGGAGAGAGGGCATAGACAGAGGAGAGAGGAGGATACACACAGAGGAGAGAGTGGGATACACAGAGGACAGAGGAAAATACACACAGGAGAGAAGGATACACACAGGAGAGAGGAGGATACACACAGGAGAGGAAGGATACTAACAGGAGAGAGGGCATACACACAGAAAAGGGGATACACAGGAGAAAGGAGGATACACAGGAGAGAGGAGGATAC
>JAKFGQ010000121.1:0-54349 GCA_021498475.1 Saguinus midas | reverse complement strand
ATATTCTCTGATAATGGTTTGAATTTCTGTGGAATCTGTGGTGATTTCCCCATTATCATTTTTTATTGCATCTATTTGGTTGTTCTCTCTTTTCCTTTTTTATCAGTCTGGCTAGTGGTCTATCTGTTTTGTTGACCTTTTCACAAAATCAGCTCTTAGATTTATTGATTTTTTGAAGGGTTTTACTTGTCTCTATGTCCTTCAGTTCTGCTTTGATCTTAGTTATTTCTTGTCTTCAGCTAGGTTTTGAGTTTTTTTTAAATCTTACTCCTCTAGCAATTTCAGTTTTGACGATAGGGTGTCAATTTTGAATCTCTCCACTCTTCTCATGTGGGCACTTATTGCTATATATTTTCCTCTACAGACTGCTTTAAATGTGTCCCAGAGATTAGGTTACGTTGTGTCTTCATTTTCATTGGTTTCAAAGAACTTCTTTATTTCTGCCTTCATTTCATTGTTTATCCAATCTACATTCAAGAGCCAGTTGTTCAGTTTCCATGAAGCTGTGCAGTTCTGAGTTGTTTTGTAAATTCTGAGTTCCAACTTGATTGCACTATGGTCTGAGAGACTGTTTGTTATGATTTCAATTGTTTTGCATTTGCTGAGGAGTGCTTTACTTCCAATTATGTGGTCAATTTTGGAGTAGGTGTGATGTGGTGCTGAGAAGAATGTATATTTTGTAGATTTGGGGTGGAGAGTTCTATAAATGTCTATCAGGTTTGCTTGTTCCAGGTCTGAGTTCAAGTCCTGGATATCCTTGTAAATTTTCTGTCTGGTTGATCTGTCTGCTATTGACAGTGGAGTGTTAAAGTCTTTTACTATTATTGTGTGGGAGTCTAAGTCTCTTTGTAAGTCTTTAAGAACTTGCCTTATATATCTGGGTGCTCCTACATTGGGTCCATATATATTTAGAATCATTATCTCTTCTTGTTGTATCGATCTTTTTACCATTATGTATGACCTTCTTTGTCCCTTTTGATCTTTGTTGCTTTAGTCTATTTTATCAGAGACGAGAATTGCAACTCCTGCTTTATTTTTGCTCTCCATTTGCTTGGTAAATCTTCCTCCATCCTTTTATTTTGAGCCTTTGTGTATCTTTGCATGTGAGGTGGGTTTCCTGGATACAGCACACCAATGGGTTTTGTTTTTCTTATCCAATTTGCCAGTCTGTGTCTTTTGATTGCTGCATTTAGCCCATTTACATTTAGGGTTAATATTGTTATGTGTGAATTTGATACTGCCATTTTGATGCTAGCTGTCTGTTTTGCCCATTGGTTCATGGAGATTCTTCATTTTGTTGATGGTCTTTAGCATTTGGTATGCTCTTAGGATGGCTGGAACTGGTTGTTTCTTTCTATGTGTAGTGCCTCTTTCAGGAGCTCTTGTAAAGCAGGCCTAGTTGTGACAAAATCTCTGAGTACTTGCTTGTTCATGAAGGATTTTATTTTTCCTTCACTTATGAAGCTCAGTTTCACTGGATATGAAATTCTGGGTTGAATGTTCTTTTCCTTAAGGATGTTGAATATTGGCCCCCACTCTCTTCTGGCTTGTAGATTCTCTGCCGAGGGATCTGCTGTGAGTCTGATGGGCTTCCCTTTGTGGGTGACCTGACCTTTCTCTCTGGCTGCCCTTAGTATTTTTTTCTTCATTTCAACCCTGGTGAATCTGACGATTATGTGCCTTGGGGTTGCTCTTCTTGTGGAGTATCTTCGTGGTGTTCTCTGTATTTCCTGGAGTTGAGTATTGACCTGTCTTGCTAGGTTGGCGAAATTTTCCTGGATAATATCCTGAAGAGTGTTTTCTAGCTTGGATTCATTCTCTTCATCATATTCTGGTACACCTATCACATGTAGGCTAGTTATTGCCACAGGCTACTGACCTGTTAGCATGTGTTGAATTACAAACACAGAAGGTGTTTGTAATATTCTCTGATAATGGTTTGAATTTCTGTGGAATCTGTGGTGATTTCATTATCATTTTTATTGCATCTATTTGGTTGTTCTCTTTTCCTTTTTATCAGTCTGGCTAGTGGTCTATCTGTTTTGTTGACCTTTTCACAAAATCAGCTCTTAGATTTATTGATTTTTTGAAGGGTTTTACTTGTCTCTATGTCCTTCAGTTCTGCTTTGATCTTAGTTATTTCTTGTCTTCAGCTAGGTTTTGAGTTTTTTTTAAATCTTACTCCTCTAGCAATTTCAGTTTTGACGATAGGGTGTCAATTTTGAATCTCTCCACTCTTCTCATGTGGGCACTTATTGCTATATATTTTCCTCTACAGACTGCTTTAAATGTGTCCCAGAGATTAGGTTACGTTGTGTCTTCATTTTCATTGGTTTCAAAGAACTTCTTTATTTCTGCCTTCATTTCATTGTTTATCCAATCTACATTCAAGAGCCAGTTGTTCAGTTTCCATGAAGCTGTGCAGTTCTGAGTTGTTTTGTAAATTCTGAGTTCCAACTTGATTGCACTATGGTCTGAGAGACTGTTTGTTATGATTTCAATTGTTTTGCATTTGCTGAGGAGTGCTTTACTTCCAATTATGTGGTCAATTTTGGAGTAGGTGTGATGTGGTGCTGAGAAGAATGTATATTTTGTAGATTTGGGGTGGAGAGTTCTATAAATGTCTATCAGGTTTGCTTGTTCCAGGTCTGAGTTCAAGTCCTGGATATCCTTGTAAATTTTCTGTCTGGTTGATCTGTCTGCTATTGACAGTGGAGTGTTAAAGTCTTTTACTATTATTGTGTGGGAGTCTAAGTCTCTTTGTAAGTCTTTAAGAACTTGCCTTATATATCTGGGTGCTCCTACATTGGGTCCATATATATTTAGAATCATTATCTCTTCTTGTTGTATCGATCTTTTTACCATTATGTATGACCTTCTTTGTCCCTTTTGATCTTTGTTGCTTTAGTCTATTTTATCAGAGACGAGAATTGCAACTCCTGCTTTATTTTTGCTCTCCATTTGCTTGGTAAATCTTCCTCCATCCTTTTATTTTGAGCCTTTGTGTATCTTTGCATGTGAGGTGGGTTTCCTGGATGCAGCACACCAATGGGTTTTGTTTTTTTTTTATCCAATTTGCCAGTCTGTGTCTTTTGATTGCTGCATTTAGCCCATTTACATTTAGGGTTAATATTGTTATGTGTGAATTTGATACTGCCATTTTGATGCTAGCTGGCTGTTTTGCCCATTGGTTCATGGAGATTCTTCATTTTGTTGATGGTCTTTAGCATTTGGTATGCTCTTAGGATGGCTGGAACTGGTTGTTTCTTTCTATGTGTAGTGCCTCTTTCAGGAGCTCTTGTAAAGCAGGCCTAGTTGTGACAAAATCTCTGAGTACTTGCTTGTTCATGAAGGATTTTATTTTTCCTTCACTTATGAAGCTCAGTTTCACTGGATATGAAATTCTGGGTTGAATGTTCTTTTCCTTAAGGATGTTGAATATTGGCCCCCACTCTCTTCTGGCTTGTAGATTCTCTGCCGAGGGATCTGCTGTGAGTCTGATGGGCTTCCCTTTGTGGGTGACCTGACCTTTCTCTCTGGCTGCCCTTAGTATTTTTTTCTTCATTTCAACCCTGGTGAATCTGACGATTATGTGCCTTGGGGTTGCTCTTCTTGTGGAGTATCTTCGTGGTGTTCTCTGTATTTCCTGGAGTTGAGTATTGACCTGTCTTGCTAGGTTGGCGAAATTTTCCTGGATAATATCCTGAAGAGTGTTTTCTAGCTTGGATTCATTCTCTTCATCATATTCTGGTACACCTATCAAACGTAGGTTGGGTCTCTTCACATAGTCCCACATTTCTTGTAGATTTTGTTCATTCCTTTTTGTGCTTTTTTCTTTAATCTTGGTTTCTCATTTTATGTCATTGAGTTGATCTTCAACTTCTGATATTCTTTCTTCTGCTTGGTCAATTCGGCTGTTGAAACTTGTGCATGCTTCACGAAGTTCTTGTGTTGTGTTTTTTAGCTCCTTCAATTCATTCTTATTCCTCTCTAAGTTGTCCATTCTTGTTATCAATTCCTCGAATCTTTTTTCAAATCTTTTTTCAAGGTTCTTAGTTTCTTTGCACTGATTTAGAAAATGTTCTTTTAGCTCAATGAAGTTTCTCATTATCCACTTTCTGAAGCCTGATTCCATCATTTCATCACACTCATTCTTCGTCCATCTTTGATCCCTTGCTGGTGAGGGGTTTTGGTCCTTTGTAGGAGGTGAGGTGTTTTAGTTTCGGGTGACTTTCTCCTTTTTGCGCTGGTTTGTTCCCATCTTTATGGATTTATCCGCCTGTCATCTTAGTAGTTGCTGATTTTTCAGTTGGGTCTCTGTGTGGACGCTGAGATTGTTGATGATGAAGTATTTCTATTACTTAGTTTTCTTTCTAATGGTCTAGCCTCTCTGCTGTATGAGTGCTGAGGTCCACTCCAGGCCCTGCTTGTATGGGGTATACCTGTAGTAGCTGTGGAACAGTGAGGGATGATACCAGTTTCTTCTTCTGCTGTCTTTGTTCCAGAATGATGCCTGCCAAATGTCAGTCTAATTAGTCCTCTTTTGGGGTGACTCCTTGGATATACAGGGGTCAGGGAGCTGCTTAAGGAGATGGTCTGTGCTTTATAGGAGCTCCAGTGCTAAGCTGTGAGCTCTGTTGTTCATTCAGGGTTGTTGGGAGGTTGTTTATGTCTGCTGCAATAGAACTCATAAAACACCACCCTTTTTCTCCCCCTTAGATGCTCTGTCTCAGGGAGTTGGGGCTTTCTTTATGAGTATCTGTTGCACTGTCCTGTCCCACTAGGTGGCAGTCTATTCACTATTTGCCTGCTGGGGCTCTGACCTGCTAGCACGGGTCTGCCCTGTTGCTGCTGGGCTCCCTTCTGCTGTGGAGTGCTCCACGCTCCTGGCAGAGTCTCTCTGTTATGGCAGGTTTCCTCGGCAATGGCAGGCTGCATCAGCCCTGGGTGGTACTTCAGTAGGGGTGGATTTCATCAGTAATGGCAGACGCCCCTCTCTCACCAGGCTGCACCGTCCTAGATGCCAGCAGCAAAACTCTCAGCCCCAAGCACCTCCAGTCACTGCCCTGCTTGTCCCCATGAGGGTGGGACCCACCGAGCCTGATCACCCAGCTCCCCGCCTCAGAGTCTGTCCTCTCTCTCTGTCTCTTCCTCTCCACAAGCTGGAAGGTGGACTCTCTCACTGGCACTCCAGTAGCCTGCCGATAGAACACTGAGATCCGTGTGATCTCCCATGCCACTGCCCACTGCACTGGCTCAGATCACACTTCCCAGGAAACTCCTGGTCTGGCTCATTGTCCAAGTCCCATTCAATTAGATGGACATGCCAATCTGCCCTTCCAAATATCAGATTGCCGGTTTAACAGGGCACTGAGACCAGTGAGTTCCGTGCTGGGTTCCGCTGTGGCAGCGGCTGTGCTAGCCAGCTGTACTAGTGTCCCATGTCTCTCCCACACCTGGAACTTTCAATGCTCTGTGGGCAAAAAAGGTCCATCCAAAAATGCGGCTAGGACTCACCCTCTGTGCCTTCACTGAGAGCTGCAATCCTGAGTCGCTTCTATGACACCATCTTGCGAGTCCCTAAAATATGTACTTTAATATGGTTACTGAAAACAGTAATTTAATGTACAGTTACTCCATATTAAGATCCCATGGTATCTATGCTTTCATTTAAATTACCTCATTTAATGTTCCCAACAATTCCACGAAGTGGACATAAATATTTCCTTTTAATTAATGAGTAAAGTGATGCCCCAGATCTTAAGGAACTTGTATAAATTCATTGAAATTGCCTTAAAATAAAATCACTTTTTTTGGTATTGCTTAAAGAAAACTGACTAACTTGTAATAAAAGAAGCCCCTCAAAGCAGTCACACTGTATGAATATGCTAAGTCTTTAATAAGAGACACAGCTCTCCTTCATCAAAGGCTACCATGCACCAGCTTTGTTCAGGCCTCACATCCATCATCGGAAGAAGATGTTAGAAAAATTGCCAGAGAATATATGGCTAGTAAACAGCAGAGCTTCAGTCTGGATCACACAAGGGCCCCACTGCATTCTCCGACCTTTGTGGGTGAAAACAAACAACAAACAAACCAAAAAACACAGTAGAATTCAAAAGAAACTAACATCTGAATTAAGCATACTTGGTCAAAGAGCCACTCAACTCAGACTAAACACCTTTCCAGCTTCCTATAGGAGAGAAACAGGCAGTGTTCCTGGGAGGCTGTAAGTACAGCTCCTAAGCATGTCTGGAATCCTCTAATCTCAGCTTTCTAAAGGCTTCTACTATTGGTTGTTAAATTTATAGCATGTTCTGCTGTCTCCCGAGTTATCATCTCCTTACTTCCTGTGCAATCTGAAACAGAGGTGTTATTCCTGTGTTTGAGGTGAAGATGCCAAAACTCAGAAAGCCTTGCCCTAGAAATACCAGACTGAAGATCCTGTAGTCTCATAGCATCCTGCCATCTTTTATGATATACATAAAAAATAGAAACCACAGGGAGAATGGTCTGTTCAAGTGACCCTCACTAGACAGTGATATCTCTCCCCACCCCCAGACAGAGAGCAGGCATGAGGGAGCATAGGTCAGTCTTAGCAGATGAAGTTCCTTATCTGTTGGGATAGGACTTAATGCCTAGAATTTTGTGATTATTACACTAATTGCTGCATGAAAAATACTTAAGACAGAGCAGAAAGCATGAAGGGTAAGGTGCTGTTGCTGTCATTTTATTACAGAAGTGAAACTCTTATACTTATCCTTAATTAACAATAATTACCAGGTTTCAGAAACATAGAGCTTCCCACTATGAATCCATCATCCAAACCTAGATCACAAAACTCAGAAACAGGAAAGTGCTAGATAGAGAAACACAGTAAAACTGCTAAGCGGGTCACCTGAATTGTTTTCTTCTGCTGTCAATGGACTTGGAAATAAAGTTCAGCATTAATGACGGTGTTGCATTTAATAAAACACTGCTTTCATGGCTCCTGGGATATTGCATGGGCCATACTTCCTCCACCCCCAGAGATAATGAAGGTGATGAATACAATTTGAACTCCTGGGAGAATGGCAGAAGGCTAAGCTGCATTTGGAACTGGAGAACCTTCCCTATAAAACAAGGACACTGGCTATACCAGTTTCATGGGGTACAGTTGTAAGGTATCAGCATAGGGCATTTGTAGATTTGAAATCCATAGATTTCCATGCCTGTACTATACCAGCGGCTTTGGTATAGATGTCCATAGGTCCTATGGGCTAACCAAGCTTCACATTTCTCAAATAACTTTGGATATATATTTTGGTTGGGTGGAGAATTCATTTAGAATACTCAGAGGAAAGAAAGTGTGGAAAGGCACTATAGTTTGTTACACTTACTATTTCCATCCTGTTATGGGGTAGTTTCCCTATGTTCTAGGGTTCCATAGGAGCAGACCTAGACTGTAAAGTGTCATTACAGGCAGAAAGATCCATACCTTTCCACATTGGGAAGCATCAACTAGTTTTATCCTTAGGAAGTCTGTCTCTGTACCAGTTATTCTGCCCTGCTCTGCTTGCAAAAAGCACAGCCAATCAGTTTTTCTGCAGGCAAGTGGGAAGTCAGAGAGGAGAAAGTCCCTTCTATAAACCCCAGACAATGGTGATGGTTAGGGAGGAAGGTTGGAAATAGCTAGGAAAGAAGTCCAGTGTCCCCAAGAAATCTAGGGCAGCTGTTTTAATGTAAGAATGGTCCCTGGGGTGGGAGAAGAAGATGCAATGAAAGGCCACTAGAACCTTAACTGAGGAAGGCATTAGAATGCTTCTCACCTTCTAAACACCTCCTCTACACCTTCTGTATTTGAAACAGGTCTTTGTCAGCCAAGATAGTAGAAAGTGTACACACGGGGCACCAAATACATCTGATTTTGAATTCTACTTTTTTGGCTTTCCACCTGAACAACCTTGATAAGTCTCAGTTTCCAGCTTTGCGGTATGGAAACAGTGGGAACTACTCCAAGGCTGCTACAAATACCATTTTCCTCTCCATCTAGCCCCAGGATCGCTGCGTTATATTTTTGACCTGTTAACTGGAATAAAAGCAGGGAAAGGAGAGGACAAGATATATTAGAGGAAATAAAGAATGATTTTATGGTTGCAAAAGCTTTTAGGTTCCTAGAGACACTATGACTTTCTTGGGCCTTTGCCCTGGGAAAAAAATTAAAGAGGTTTCAATGCACGTGTGGATTACTACATTCCATAGGGAAGCTGCCAGTCACCAGAGTTTGTTTGGGTAACCTCAGAAGGAGGCCGCAGAGATAAACCTCCTCTCAGCCTCTGGCAGACTTATAATCTGGGGTTATTTATGCCAGCATTCCTTCCCCAATAAAAAACTCTCTGACCTGGCTTGTATTTTTCTTGATGCTTTCAATTAAGTAAATAACAAAACCAACCCTGTCCTATACATGGTTAGGTCTGGCAAAAATGAACTCAGCTAATTATAAAGTTGGCCCTAGCTGTTATCTTAAGATGCCCTACAGGTCTGGGTGTGCGTGGTTATAAAAATGAATGAGTACAATTATTTTGCAAACCAGTCTAACAGTTTCGTTCACGTTGGAGAAGAGATGAAAGTGTTCAGAGATTTCGGTGGGCTGTAAATCACCTCCAGGGTAGAGAGAAGGGTGATGGTTTCCGGACATTCAGATGGCTAGGAGGTGTGCTTGACACTTCAAGGGATTTACAGAACTTAAGATAACCATTTTCTTTCACCTGTCTGGGTAGAAGATATTTGGTGCCAGAATAGAATTATCCGAGGGTATTTACTCTGGCTATTGCTGATGATCAAAGGCCAGCAATTCTGGCAGTCACAGATAAGGGGAAGTATGCAGTTTTTATCTTTTTGCAAAGTAAATTAATTTATAGAAACCAAGGTTAGCAGTCATTGTGAGAAGAATAGAAACAGTTCTGTCTTTTTATAAAATGGCCGTGTACAGGTTCTAATTCTAGGCCAGCTATATCACATATGCATTTTATGGTATGATTTTTTTGTCTCAGTCCTGCTTTTGCTGCATTCACAAATTTTAAGTAAAATTTTTACTTTGTGCAGACTTTATTTTTATTTCTTTTGAAATCTCTCTCTCTCGCTCGCTCTTTCTCTCTCTCTCTCTCTCGCTCTTTCTCTCTCTCTCTCTCTATCTCTATCTTTCTCTCTCTCTCTCTGTCTGACTCTTTTTGATGGAATCTCGCTCTGTTGCCCAAGCTGGAGTGCAGTGGGCATGATCTTGGCTCATTGCAGCTGCCAGTCCACCTCTTGGGTACAAGCTACGCTCTTTTTTTTTTTTTTTGAGACGGAGTTTCGCTCTTCTTACCCAGACTGTAGTGCAGTGGCGCGATCTCGGCTCACCACAACCTCCGCCTCCTGGGTTCAGGCAATTCTCCTACCTCAGCCTCCCGAGTAGCTGGGATTACAGGCGTGCACTACCATGCCCAGCTAATTTTTCATATTTATAGTAGAGACAGGGTTTCACCATGTTGACCAGGATGGTCCCAATCTCTTGACCTCGCGATCCACCTGCCTCGGCCTCCCAAAGTGCAGGAATTACAGTCTTGAGCCACTGTGCCCGGCCCAAGCTATTCTCTTGACTCATCCTCTTGAGTAGCTGGGATTATAGGTGTGTGCTACCATGCCTGGCTAATTTTGAATTTTTAGTAGAGATGGGGTTTCACCATGTTGATCAGGCTGGTCTCTAACTCCAGACCTTGTGATATCCACCCAACTTGGCCTCACAAAGTGCTGAGATTACAGGTGTAAGCCGCTGCACCCAGCCATTTCTTTTTCTTTCTAAATAACTCTTGTTACTTAGAAGCATGTTAGTATCCAAATATTTTGGGATTTTCCAATTGTCTTTCCAGTCTTTTTTTTTTTTTTTTTTTTTTAAGAGACGGGGTTTCTCCATGTTGGCCAGGCTGTTCTCAAAATCCTGACTTCAGGTGATCCACATCCCTTGGTCCCCCAAAGTGCTGGGATTACAGGCATAAGCCACTGCACCTGGCCTTTAAATTGTGATTTAAGCGATTTCTAGTTTAATGCTATTGTGGCCAGAAAGCATGTATTTTCTTATTTTTATTTTAAATTTTATATTAAGGTGTGTTTTATGGGCAGTAGGCAGGCTCTCTTGGTCAGTGTTCCCAGTGCACATTTAAGAAGAATGTGTACTCATTATCATGGGAGAGGTAATCTAGAGGTATCAGTTAGATTTAGTTGATATATGATGGTGTTGAGTTTCTTAGTTTCTACTGATTTACAATCTTCTGGAGCTATCCATTTCTCATGGAAGGTTTTGAACACTTTAACTAGTGGATTAATCTAGCCCTCTTTGCATTTCTATCAGTTTTTGCCTCACATAATTGGGCATTCCATATTGTTAGGACCATATACATTAAAGATTTTGGGTCTTGTGTAGTTGAATCTGTATGTAATGTTTTTGTTTATCCCTGCTAATTTTCCTTTCTCTGAAATTTACTTTGTGAGTTAGTATAGCTAATTTCTCTTTCTTTTGATTAGTAAAGTTTGGTATATATTTCCTCATTCCTTTAATTCTCTTCTATATCTTTATATTTTAAGTGGGTTTCCTGTGGGCAACATATAGTTGGCTTTTGTTTTTAGATCTACTCTGATAATCTTTAACTTGGTATATTGGGGTATTGATATTGAAAATAATTGTTGATATAGTTGTGTTAATATTTATCCTATTTGTTATTGTTTTCTCTTTGTTACCTTTATTGTTATTTGTTTGTCTTTCATTTTTTCTGCCTCTTTTGGTTGTAATTGAACAATTTATATGTTTTTCCTCTTTTCTTCGCTCATCAATTATATTTTTATTTTTTAATTATTTTACTGGTTGCCCTAGAATTTGCAATATACATTTACACTAAATCCATAAATCTCCATTGCAATGTGGATTGCATGTACTATAACAAAATATCTGTAATTGTTTTCTTTTGTTCTTGTATTATTACTGTCTTTCATTTCACTTACACATAGGATGTAATCATTGACTGCAGTAGCTAATTCTATTTTAATTTATTTTATTATTTTTTGAGACATTTATTTTATTTTTTTTGATACATTTTGTAGCCTCTATCATCCCAGGGTAGAATACAGTAACAAGATCTTAGCTTATGGTAGTAGTGTCGAGTTCCTGGGATGAAGTGTTGTTCCCACATCAATCTCCAAGGTAGCTAGGACTACAGGCATCCCCTAACATATCTAGCTATTTTATTGTTGTTGTTGCTGTTGTTGTTTTGTAGAGGGTCCACTGTGTTTCTCAGGCTAGTCTCAAACTCCTGGACTCAAGCAACCCTCTCACTTGAGCCCTCCTGAATCACTGGTATTATAGGCAAGAGCAACTGTGCCCAACTGCTGATTTTATTTTAAAGAAACCATTATGTGATAGATCATTTAAGATTAAGAAAAAGAAGAGTTTTTATGTTACTGTAATGCATTCCTTACAGAATGCTTTTCTTTTGAAGATGTTTCTGTTGTATATCATTTTTTTGTTCTCTGAAAAACTTGCAAAGTAAATATATTGACAACAAATTATCTCAATTTTAGTCTGAGAAAGTCTTTATTTCTCCTTCACTTTTGAAATACATTTTGCAGAATACAGAATTATAGATTAGTAGTTGTTTCCTCTTTGCACATCTAAATATTTTATTCCGGTGTCTTGCTTGTATGATTTCTTAGACAAAACCCAGTATAATTCTTATTGTTACTTTGGTTCTAGATAAGATATTGTTTGCCTTTAGCATCGTTCAAACTTTTTATTTTTGATTTTCTGCACTTGGAATTTATTTCTAGATGTGATCTTTTGTTTGGTTCTTTTTGGATTTATCTAGCTTGGAATTTTCTGAGCTTCCTGAATCAGTTGTTTGTTGTTGTGGCATTATTTGGGGGAATTATTCAGTCATGATTACTTCAAATACTGCTGGTTTTCCTGTCTCTCTCTCTCTCTCTCTCTCTCTCTTGTTATTTTGCTATTTCCATTTACATGTAAGTTATTTTGTCAAGCAACTTTGCTGTTATCTAATGTTTTTGAATAGTCTCTTTATTTGCAGCCTAATTTTCTCTGCTTTTCAGTGTTTGAAGTTTAAGCTTTTAATGAGTGCATGTTAAAACACAAAAATGAAGACGTCACTCATTTCTGTTACAGTGTTTTTGATGTATAACATTTCACCTTGATTCTTTTTTAGAATTTCTGTCTCTCTGCTTACATTAGTGGTCTTTTTTCTCATGTCATCTGCTTTATTCATTAGAGCCCTTAGTACATTTATGGCAATTATTTTAAATTTCTATCTGATAAATCTTTTTATGTGGAGACAAGCTATCATGCTGCTTCCCTGGCTGGAGTGTGGTAGCATAATCTTGGCTCACCACAATCTCCAACTCCTGATCTGAAGTGATTCTGCCACATCAGCCTCCCAGATGGCTCAGACTTTCAGGTATGTGCTACCATGCCAGGCTGAGATTTGTGTTGTTTTGTAGAGATAGGTTTTTACCATGTTGCTCAGCATAGTCTTGAACTCTTGAATTCAAGGTGTCTACCTGCAGTCACCTCCCAAAGTGCTGGAATTAAAGTAAAGGCTTGAGTAACTGTGTCCAATCTCCATCTGGTAAATTGAACATTCTTGTTATTTCTGAGTGTGATTTTGTTTGCTCTGTCTCTTCAAACAGTTTTTCTGCCTTTTAGTATGCTTTGTAATTTTTTTTTTGAGATGCACATAAAGGACTATATAGAAAGAAATCCTGGCAGATGGCCTATAGTAATGTGCTGGTAAGGTAAGGTATTTTGGGAGGGGAAGCAATCTTTAATCTAAATCTCAGTGTATTATTATACCTGTGGCTCTTGGGCTGTGGCCTAGGTGAAACATGACAGATACTGGGAGGTGGAATTGGGATATTTTAGTTCTATGTAGAATGCTATGGCAGGCTAGAGTTGAGTATTTCTCTTCCCTAGGTTAGTTAGGCATAAACAAAAACCTTAGTATGCTAGGTAAACTAGTTTCTCATGAGGGCTTACTTGTTAAATAGTAGAGAATGCTCTTCTGAATTTCAAAATGGCTGCTTTGCATCTTTCCCTCCTAGAAGCTCAAGAGGACTTCTTTGTGATCTTTTCAGGAAGAAGTTAAAAAAAATTGTGCATTCCCATAAAATTGGGCTTCTTGGTAGTTTTTAACTTGCATTGAATACTTTATACCAGGAGCCATCAATAATACTTTAATTACAGTTTAGGTTTTTACACATTGGGACTGGTTGCCACAGAGGTTTCAGATCTACTTAGATTTTTAATTTCTTCATAGCTTGTTCTTGGTGGTTGTATGCATGTAGAAATATGTCCTTTTATTCAGGTCATGCACTTTGCTGGGATACAGTGGTTCATAGAATGCAATGATAATCCTTTTAATTTTTTATAAAATTTATAGTACTCTTTTATTTCTAATATTAATTATTCAACTCTTCTCTTTTTCTTAGTCAATCCTGCTAAAAGTTTGGCCATTTTTTTGCAAGAACAGAATTTTGATTGTATTGCTTTCTCTCAGTTGCTTTTCTAGTCTCTGTTTTGTTTACATCTCTGCTAATTTCTACCCTGTTGTCTTTTTCTTATGGTAATGTATCACTTAATGAAGGCAGTATGTTCTGAGAAATGCATTGTCAGGTGAATTCACTGTCTTGCAGACATTTTGCATTCACACAAACCTGAATGGTAAAACTTACTACACATGTAGGCTAGTTATTGCCACAGGCTACTGACCTGTTAGCATGTGTTGAATTACAAACACAGAAGGTGTTTGTAATATAATGGTAAGTTCTAAGTGAAAAAAATTACTAAAAGTGTAATATTTCAATATGAATTATTTGATGACCATATACATAATTCATCTTGACTGAAACATTTTGTGGAATGTGAATATAATTTTTTATTCTTTAGTAGTATTTTTTTTTTTCTTTTGAGGTGGAGTCTGGATCTATGGGTAGGCTGGAGTGTAGTGGTGAGATCTTGGCTCACTGCAACCTCCACCTCCTGATTTCAAAGAGTTCTCTTGCTCCAGCCTCCCAAAATAGTTGAGACTACAGGCGTGAACCACCATGCCTAGTTATTTTTGTATTTTTAGTAGAGACAGCATTTCACCATGTTGGCCAGGATGGTCTAGGTCTTTTGACCTCGTGATCTGCCTGCCTTGGCCTCCCAAATTGCTGAGGTTACAGGCATGAGCCACTGTGCCTGGCCCCCAGCCTCCTTTTAATAAATTTTTAAGGTGTAAATATTGGTTGTTGATTTGAGATCTTTTTTTAAAGTGCTTTGTAAGTTTCCCTCAACACTGCTTCTGCTGCATCCCATAAGTTAGGTATTTTTTTATTTTAATTTGTCTCAAATATTACAGTTTCTATTAAATTTTTCCGCTTTAATGGATGGGTCTTTTTTGACACAAGTCTCGTACTGTGGCCAGGCTGGATTGCCGTGGCAAGAGATGTTAGCTCACTGCAACTTTTGCCTCCCAAGTTCAAGTGATTCTCCTGCCTCAGCTTCCCTAGTAGCTGGAATTACAGGTGTGCAACACTATGCGCAGGTAATTTTTGCAGTTTTAATAGAGTCATGGTTTCACCATGTTGATAAGGGTGGTCTCAATCTCTTGACTCCCTGATCTGCCCACATTGGCCTCCCTAAGTGCTAGGATTACAGGTGTGAGCCTCTGCACCCAACCCTGATGCATGTGTCATTTAAATGTATTGTTTAAACTCTACTTATTTATGGATTTTTCAGTTTTTCTTTTGCTACTGATTTCTACTTTCATTGTATCCTGATCGGAAAAGAAACTTCATATAAGTCTTCTTTTTTTTTTTTTTGAGACAGAGTCTGGCTCTGTCACCCAGGCTGGAGTGCAGTGGTGTGATCTCGGCTCACTGCAACCTCTGCCTTCTGGGTTCAAGAAATTCTCCTGCCTCCGTGTCATGAGTAACTGGGATTATAGGCACCCACCACCATGGCCAGCCAATTTTTGTATTTTTGGTAGAGATGGGGTTTTGCTATGTTGGCCAAGCTGGTATCCAATTCCTGACCTCAGGTGATCTACCTGCCTCAGCTAGGATTGCAAGGCTTGAGACACCACATTTGGTTTGTACAAGTCTTCTTATATTTGTTAAGATTTGTTTTGTGGTATTATATCATTCATATGAAACATTCATATCCTGATGAATGTTTCATGTGCCCTTAACAAGAATGTGTATTCTGCTACTATTGTATATGTAGAGCAGGAATCCCCAGTCTCTGGGTCGAACCAGTAACACGCTGAGGCCTGTTAGGAAACAGGTTCTACAGCATCAGGCAGGTGAGCAAGAATTACCACCTTAAAACCACCTCCTGTCACATCAAGGACACTTATTAGATACTCACATAGGAGCACAAACCCTATTGTGAACTGTGCATATGAGGGATGTAGACTGCATGTTCTTTATGAGAAATCTAGTATCTGATAATCTGAGGTTTTATCCCGTACCCTTCCACCATTCCACTAGCTCCATCCATGGAAAAAAATATTAATTATTGTTGTTAATTTCTTACTGTGTCTTATTTATAAATTTAACTTTATAATAGAGATGTATGGATAGGCTTAACTGGGACTGGCGGCCATTTCCTCACCTCTGTCAGAGAAATTGGTCTAAAAGAGAGGGAAGAAAAAGTCGTGGTGGTAAGTTTTATGACCTAGCCTCACAAATGACATTGTCATTTCTACAGTGTCTCCACCTTTATATTCTAGGCCAGAATCACACCAAAGGGTTATGTTCATGTAACACCGTTATTCTGAAAGTTTACTTGTATTATTACCTTTCCATTTTAGGGAATATAACTATTTTCTCAGTGGGCAGAATGGATTGGTTAATTCAAGCTTAGAGACTATTGAATCAGACCTAGGTAAGATTCAGTGGTCTTCTGTTTTGTTCTTGTTACTTTTCAATGGCTCTTCCCTCTGTTGATGTCAAATTATGGTTCATGTGAGTATGCTGAAATGTTTCACTGTTTTTAGAGGACTCCATTAGGTTTTATTATTTCCAACTATGGCACTTGAACGTCCAGAGTATATATCCTGATGGGTAATCAAAGTTTGTGCTTCAAGCTATGTAAATAATGTGTTAAAGTTCTGCCAGAGTTCATCTTCCCACACTTTCTGTGACTTTCCACCTGGATTTGCAGTGGATTTTGAATTAGTTCTAAGCCTGCTGCCCATATCCGCTGTAGGTATAGTTGTATTGGAGTGAAATAACTATTTGCATTGATCTTGTCTCTATGTTTCTGGATATTCCATTTTTCTTACCCTGGTAGCTTCTGCAATTTTTTTAAACAAGCAGTTAATTTTAGCTACTTTCCAGTGATAGGCAAATGCAGCAATCTTTCACTAAGTATCACATCTGACTTGGAAGGTGAAGCCCATGTGTATGGTACTTTTGTTTTGCCTTTTTCTTTGATTTCCTTAAGTAGAAATAGGGTCTCCCTATGTTGCCCAGGCCTTTCTCAAACTCCTGGATTTAAGCATTCTTCCTGTCTTCATGTCCCAAAGTGCTGGTATTATGGATGTGATAAGCAATAAAGAACCATGCCACACTCCAGCTTCTGTCATGAGGCTGGAGTGTAGTGGTGCAGTCTAGTCTCACTACAGCCTCCACCTCTGAGGTTAAAGTGATTCTCCTGCCTCACCCTCGAGATTACCTGGGATTACAGGTGTGCACCACCACACCCACCCAGCTAATTTTTGTAGTTTTAGTAGTTCCTGGGTTTCACCATGTTGGCCAGGCTGGTCTTAATCTCCTTACTTCATGATCCACACAAAGTGCTGGGATTACAGGCACAGCCATTTCTTTTGCTTTTTAAATTTCTATTTGTTTGGCTACATACAGTAAATGTCACTTGGTAAGCATAACATGCCAGCATTGTGTTTGACAAAGACTTGTAACCACCAGTATAGTGAAGATGTAAAATATAAAAATTTATTTTATATTTTTATATTTTAGGTTTGCAGTTCCTGGAACTACTGATCTGCTCTTCATTTGTATGGTTTGTCTTTTCTTTTCTTTTCTTAAATAGACACAGGGTCTCTCAGTATTTCTCAGTTTAAACAGTTTTCCATCTTCCCCCACAAAGTAACTGGTATTACAGATAATGAGCTACCATGCCACATAGTTTATCTTTTCTAAACTCTCATATAAACATCATGCTGAGTTAACCTTTGGAGACTTGGCATTATGCATTAGTATTCTTCCACGTTTTACATGCAAAGGTTTTTCCTGTTAATTACTAAGTAGTATTTTATTGCATAAATTTAGTAGTTTGTTTGTTCATTGCCTGTTGAAGGATAGTTGGGTGAGTGAATATGGGACAGGAAATCAGCCAGCATGAATTGTTTGTAGAGAGTATAAGTAAAGCTTTAAAGGTGCAGGGAGTAAAGGTGAAAATAAACAATTGTGTAAATACTTTGACTATATTAAGGATGTCTGCCCCTGGTTCCCCCAGGAAGGAACCATAGATCAAAAATGATGGAAAAGGGTGGGAGATACCTTGAAAGATTATTATAGTACTTTTGGGCCCGAGAAAGTCCCAGTTACTGCCTTTTCATATTGGAATTTAATAGATAAAATTTTAAGTCAGAGACGTCAAGATCCCCTTGTTGCTAATGTCATCTCTCAGGGACAGTCTATATTAAAAGGAGAAAAGAAAAATCTGAAACTCCAAAAACTAGCGGGGAGACTTGCCACCCTCCAGAAACTATGCCAGAACAGGATTTAACATCCTTTGATAGTGACTTTCAACAGGGCACCTCCCAGGAACATAAATATCCAGATTTGTCTCTCATGAGAGAAAGCTGTCAGCCACAAAAGAAAAGCTTACCTGAAACTGCAGATAAATACTCTAAACAAAAGGACAAAATTAGATTTAAGTGTGGGAGGTGCGCTTGCTTATCGTGGTGGCTTATAGAAAGCTCAAATAATTCAGAAGATGAGGGCATAGAAGAGGGAATACGTTGGGAGGACGTACAGGAGGAATTAGCCAGATATAAAGAAGACAACTGGCCCTCCGTGAGGCCATGACCTCTGCCCTCAGCACCTACAATGACATTTCCGTTTATGATCCTCAAAATGAACTACAGGAAAAGATTAATTTCTTAAAAAAGCAGATAAGGCTCGAAATAGAACATCAGAATCTCATTGAGCAGTTACAGAAAATCAAGATAGGGAAGGTTAGGAATGAAACAAAAACTTCCACCCCTCCGTTTGGTGGTAACCCTCGCCTGGGAACCGCCCTGAGGCAGCCTGCCCCAACTAACTCTTCATTGGAGTCAGGCGACCCTAATGTTTATCCAGTCACTGAAACTGTAGATCAAAATAATGCCATGTGGAGACACCATGTCGGTTTTGATTTCAAAATTATCAAAGAATTGAAGACTGCTGTGGTGCAATATGGTGCTACTGCTCCGTATACTACTGTAATTTTTGAATCAGTAGCTGAGAATTGGCTTACTCCAGGGGGTTGGAAAACTCTAGCCTGTGCTCCCTTATCTGGCAGAGACTTCCTGCTTTGGAAGTCTGAGTATTATAAGTGCTGCAAAGAAACCACCCGCCGTAATGCACAGGCTAACAACAATTGGAGCTTTGATATGTTAGTTGGGGAAGGCAATTATGCCACCAGTGATGCCCAGATGCAGTATGATGCTGGACTTTATGCTCAAATTCAGACTGCAGGAACAAAGGCTTGAAGAAAGCCGCCCACTAAGGGAGATTTTAGCTCCTCTCTTACTAGTATCAAGCAGGGGCCAGATGAACCATTTTCAGAGTTTGTTCACTGTCTCTTTACAGCAGCAGGGAGGATTTTTGATGATCCACAGGTCGGCCAAGACTTTGTAAAGCAACTGGCATTTGAAAATTTCAATGTCAAGATGCAAGACGCCGGGTCTACCGCGGGAGCGTAGAGTAGGTCGTGCATTCCGTTCGAAGGCCTCTGTGTTCCCGCGGAGTAGCCATCATGAGCACAGCTCACACCCCCGAGTTGAAAAAATTTATAGACAAAAAGTTATCATTGAAATTAAATGATGGCAGACATGTCCAAGGAATATTGCGAGGATTTGATCCCTTTATGAGTCTTGTGATAGATGAATGTGTGGAGATGGCGACTAGCGGACAACAGAACAATATTGGAATGGTGGTAATACGAGGAAATAGTATCATCATGTTAGAAGCCTTGGAACGAGTATAAATAATGGCTGTTCAGCGGAGAAACCCATGTCCTCTCTCCATAGGGCCTGTTTTACTATGATGTAGAAATTAGGTCATGTACATTTTCCTATTAGAGTTTTTGTTAAATAAACTTTTGTAACAGTCAAAAAAAAAAAATGTCAATGTTGCTTGTCATGCCGCTATTTGTCCTTATTAAAAGAAGACAGATCTCTCAGGCTATATTCGCCTTTGTCCAGACATTGGTTCTGCCTACCAACAGGGACTGGCTATGGCTGCCACCTTGCAAGGCTATACAGTGAGGCAATTTCTATCTAATCAGTCAAAGAATAAGTGCTTTCAATGTGGCACTAGTGGACACTATGCTAAATATTGCAATACTGATAAGAAACCCTCCTTCAACATAAAAGCCCCTGGCCTATGCCCACAGTGTAAGTGTGGCAAGCATTGGGCTAATGAGTGCAAGTCTAAGAAAAATGCCAAGGGCAACTTTTTTCTCCCCATCAGGGAAATGGGATGAGGGGCCAGCCCCAGGCCCCCAAACCAAAACAGATCTATGGGGAAGTCAGCTTTGTTCCCCCAAGCAACAATCCATTTCAAGCCTCTGCCAAGAAATGGCAGGAAGCGCAGGATTGGACCTCTGTTCCACCTCCCACACAGTATTAACACCTGAGATGGGGGTTCAGGCCCTACCTACAGGAGTCTTTGGGTCTCTACTCGAGGGCTCTGTTGGACTTATTCTAGGGTGCAGCAGCCTCACCCTACAGGGCTTACAAGTTCTCCCCAGAGTAATAGACAATGACTATATGGGAGAAATTAAAGTTATGGGATCCTCTCCTCGAGTGATAAGTTCTGTTTCCCCAGGAAAAAGATTTGCGCAGATCCTACTTTTACGTCTTCACAAAACCAAGAATAAGGCTGTCAAAGGGAATAGGGGTGCTGCCAGTTTTGGCTCTTCGGATGTTTATTTGGCAGAAATAATATCTTCCAGCAAGCCCATGATGACATTGTGGTTAGATAAGAAAAAATTTACTGGTTTAGTAGATACCGGAGCTGATGTAACTATCATCAGCCAAACCCAGTGGCCTCAGACATGGCCTACTGAGGCTACAATCACTCATCTAACTGGGATTGGTCAAAGTAGAAATCCAGAAAGATGCAGTAAATTGCTGACCTGGAAAGATGAGAAGGGACATCATGGACACATTCAGCCCTATATAGTCGCAGGCCTGCCTTTTAACGTGTGGGGCAGGGACCTGCTGGCTCAAATAGAAATGGTCATTGGCAGTCCTAACGATATTGTTACTGCCCAAAGGCTAAAAAAAAATGGCTATGTGCCAAAAACAGGGCTGAGAAAAATCAAGACGGAATCCTAGACCCCATTCAGACCAAATCAAAGACAGACAGAACTGGGCTTGGCCATTTTTAACAGGGGTCACGGTCTGTCCTGTAACCCATGCAGACAAAATCACCTGGAGATCTGATGACCCTGTCTGGGTTGATCAGTGGTCCCTCTCTTCAGAAAAACTAGCTGCTGCTCAACAACTGGTACAGGAACAGTTACAGGCAGGACATATAGAGCCTAGTAATTCACCTTGGAACATGCCAATCTTTGTCATAAGAAAAAAATCAGGAAAATGGCGGTTGTTAACAGACCTTAGAGAGGTCAATAAGTCTATGGTCCTCATGGGAGCCCTACAACCTGGACTCCCCTCTCCCATCACCATACCTTTAGACTACTATAAAATAGTTATTGATTTGAAACACTGTTTCTTTACCATTCCATTACATCTAGATGATCAAAAACGTTTTGCCTTCAGTGTGCCCTCTACCAATTTTAGGGAACCTATGAAAAGATATCATTGGAGAGTGTTACCTCAAGGCATGGCTAATAGTCCAACCTTGTGCCAATCTTTTGTTGCTTCAGCTATTCAACCTATTAGAAGCACCTGGACAGAAATTTATATCATCCATTACATGGATGACATTCTTATAGCAGGGAAGGATGGGCAAAATGTTTTATCTTGTTTTAAGGCTTTACAGACATCTCTTACACAACATGGCCTATTAATAGCTCCTGAAAAGGTGCAACTCACTCATCCCTACACATATTTAGGCTTTCAGCTAACAGGAAATCAGGTTACTACACAGAAGGTACAACTTAGGCTAGACAAACTTAAGACACTGAATGATTTCCAAAAATTATTGGGAGATATCAATTGGTTTCTACCTTATTTAAAACTATGCAAAGCAGACCTCAAACCACTTTATGATATCCTAAATGGAGACCCAAACCCCACATCACCTCGAGAGCTAACCTCTGAAGGCTTACAGGCTATTTAGATTGTGGAACATGCCATCAATCATCAAACCATTTTCTTTGTAGACTATAATAAGCCACTCCAATTTATTATTTGTCAGACCACATTATCACCCACTGCCGTGTTTTGGCAAACTGCACCACCAATGTGGGTGCATCTCCCTAACACACCAAAAAAAATCCTCAAACCATACTACCTCATGGTAGCAAATCTAATTATCCAAGGTCGAGCTATGGGCAGAGAGTATTTTGATTATGAACCATCTTTAATTGTCCAACCATACAGTAAAGAACAAGTTCAATGGATTATACAAACTACTGAGGCTTGGCCTATAGCATTAGCTTCCTTTTCAGGACAATTGGATAACCATTACCCTCCCAATAAGCTAATTACCTTTGCAAACAGACATGAATTTATTTTTCCAAAGGTTACAAAATCTGAGCCCATTCCCGATGGACTCGTAGTGTTCACTGATGGCTCGTCCACAGGTATAGCTGCCTATGTCAGTCAGGGCCATACCGTACAGTTTCAAACCCAGTCATCCTCAGCTCAGCTTACTGAATTACAAGCAGTCATAGAAGTATTCTCTGCTTTCCCTAATCACTCCCTGAACATTTATACTGACATTGCATACATTGCTCAGTCTGTACCTAATTTAGAGACAGCTCGCATTATTAAACATACCTCTTCAGCTGTAGTATTATCTAAACAATTACAACAGTTCATCATTAACAGAACTCATCTTTTCTTTATTGGGCACTTACAGGCCCACTCAGGATTACCTGGACCACTGTCACAAGGTAATCAACAAGCCGACTTAGCCACTCGCATTTTTCATGCATATACTGCAGAAACCAAAGATCCATTATATCAAGCTCAACACACACACAGCCTACATCACCTTAATGCTCACTCTCTTAGATTATTACATCACATCACCAGAGAACAAGCCAGACAAATAGTTAAGGAATGCACACAGTGTGCTACACACCTGTCTGTACCTCATCTGGGGGTTACCTTAGGGGTCGAGTCCCCAATGCACTCTGGCAAATGGATGTAACCCATATTTTGGAATTTGACAACCTTAAATATGTTCATGTATCTGTTGATACCTTTAGTGGATATGTATTTGCCACACTGCAGACAGGAGAAGCCACCAAGCATGTCATTGGACACCTACTATATGCTTTTGCCACCATTGGCTGTCCACAAAAAATCAAAACTGATAACGGGCCAGAATATACCAGCACTGCCTTTGCTTGGTTCTGCTCCCAATTAAACATACAACACATAACTGGCATCCCTTATAACCCTCAAGGACAAGGAATAGTTGAGAGAACCCATCTCACCCTAAAAATTACCCTTGAAAAAATAAAAAGGGGGTATGGTACCTTATTAAGGGGTCCCCCAGAAACCTCATAGCACACTCACTTTTTATACTTAATTTTTTAACTCTGGACAAAGACAGACACTCCACTGTGGAACGCCACTGGCAAGCAGAAACTCAAACAAAGTTCACATCTGTAATGTGGAAAGATCCTATGACTGGCTCTTGGCATGGGCGTGATCCCATATTAATTTGGGGAAGAGGATCAGTTTATGTATATGCAAAAGAAGCAGATTCTGCCAGATGGTTGCCAGAAAGACTGGTAAAACAAGTAGATAGTAAAGGAACACCAGGGTATGAAGATAATAACCCCTCCCAGGGAATATGCTAAGCCCTGAGGATTATTCCCCCTTTTTTCTTTTTTCTTTTTCTTCAGAAACATGTGGACCTTAGTACTGATATCCCTAATAACCACTCTCATACCCAAGACTGACAGCGGATTTGGAGCACAGTATGATGTACAGCAAGTATTGAAGAGCATATATGATGAGCCCTGTGAATGTAAATTAGGAACTATATCCTCCCCACCCTCAACCTTTTCTAGCCAAATCAACTGTATAACCAAAATGGCATACCTTACTTATGGCAGTGACAAAAAGCCATGTTATAAATGTGTTGCCAAACCACCTATGACAATAATCCCCCCAGGATCTCCCTAACCAGTCTGTAACTGCTCTGCAACAATATACCAGTCCATTCATAACAGCTGCTATAAGCAATATGTCACCTGCACCAGGAATAATAAAACTTACTTTACAACCTGGATCACTTATGCCCGATCCGGTTCTTTCGGGGGTGACTGGGCCTCCAGCTCACCGCTGGGTATTACCTATAAATGTGCTTCAGCCCCTTGTCCAGAACGAAAAGGGCAGCCCATTTATTGGGAAAGCAGCCCCACCATCGATGTCAGCGATGGAGGAGGCCCGCATGACCAGATGAGGTCTCATCACGTTAAGGAAGTATTAAAAATGCTGTTTCCTACTCTATCTTATCACCCCTTAGCCTTACCTAAGCCTCGCCAATTGGAACCAGATGTCCAAACCCAAAACTTTGTTAAGGCAGTCCACAGTTTTCTCCTACACAGTAATTCCTCTTTAGCTAACAACTGCTGGATCTGCATGCCCCTAGGGACACCCATGACTTTAGCCTTGCCTGCGATTGCCAATTACAGTACTAAGGGGACTCTTCATCTCCCCTTTGCAGTTCAGCCCCTGTCAAGCCTCTGTGTCAATGTCATTTGTTACCAAAGACTTTTTATGAATACCTCCTATGACATTGATGTTGGCTCAATCACAGACTCTTGTAATTGTGCTAGGGTTTTAAATGCCACCTTTGACATGTATGCCCCTACTGGACAAAGTTTTGTTTGTGGAAACAACATGGCTTTCTCTTATCTTCCTAAGAATTGGACGGGAATCTGCATGGTAGCTTCCCTACTTCCTGATGCCAGCAGAGTCTCAGGGTATGACCCTATTCCCCTTCCCAGTTTTGATGTTGTAGCAGGTAGAAACAAAAGGGCAGTTCAATTCATCCCTTTGTTAGCTACCCTCGGGATTACCGCTGCCTTTACCACAGGAACTGCGGGTTTAGGTTATTCCTTACATTCTTACCATCAACTTTCTCTACAATTAATTAACGATGTTGATTTACTCTCATCCACCATACAAGTTATTCAAGACCAACTTGACTCCCTAGCCGAAGTAGTCCTACAGAACTGCCAGGGCCTAGATCTGCTCACCTCTGAAAAGGGAGGACTGTGCCTTGCATTAGACAAGAAGTTCTGCTTCTATGCTAACCGTTCTGGTGTTGTTAGAGATAAGATAAAAAGCCTACAGGAAGACTTGGCAAAAAGAAGACAAGCACTCTATGACAATCCCCTGTAAGGGGGATTAAATGGACTTCTCCCCTCTCTTCTCCCCCTCCTCAGTCCTTTTATTGCCTTTCTCCTACTCCTCACTGTTGGGCCTCTTATCATTAACAAGGTCATGACTTTTGTTAAGCAACAGATTGATGCCATAAAAATGCAGCCCCTACAGGTTCATTATCATAAGCTGGAAATGGCCAACAGAGATGGAGATGAATCAAGGCTGTGGTGAAAACTTGACTTGTGCCACTTACCATCTCTGATATTGCATGATGAGATGGACCAGTTAGCCAATAATGGGATACCTGAGAGCCTGACAGTTAGATAATCCCACCTAAGACAGGCACCAGGACTCGAATCCTGCACCATATGATGGGTAAGGTTAAAAGCATCACTGCAGGTGTGTCTCTTGACCTAAGACAGGCATGGTCCCCATAGGCAATTGGCCGCCCCAAAATAATAAAAATAAAAAGAAGGACCTGTGGGGAGCGGCATCCATTTTGAGCATATAGTAAGCTATCTTGTGACCCTGTTGCCTAAGAGCCCACATCCTCTTTATCTAAATCCTACATTTCCTCTGAGCTGCAAGATCAGCTGGTGGTCTCATTACCATAGTTACCCACTGATGTTAGCCCGCAGATTTTTCCACCTTTACTTGTTTCTAAGCAGTTGCATTGGGCCTAATAAACGAGACTTGATCAGATCCTTGACTTGTTTCCATTCTTCGCATCTCCTGTCTCTCTCTTAATCCCCACTCCCTCCCTAGGGTCCCTGTTGTTTGTCCCGCAGGCTGGGACACACCACAACTTCCTGGGTTCAAGTGATTCTCCTGCCTCGGCCTCCCAAGTAGCTGGGATTACAGGCATGTGCCACCACTCCCGGCTAATTTTGTATTTTTAGTAAAGATGGAGTTTCTCCATTGAGGTTGTCAGGCTGATTTCAAACTCCCAACCTCAGGTGATCCACCCACCTCGGCCTCCCAAAGTGCTGGGATTACAGGTGTGAGCCATCGCTCCCAGCCCATTGTTTTCCATTTCTGGTGTGGATAAGGCTTTATACTTAACTTCCACCCCAGGGAATCTCTCCTGAAACTACGTGCCCTCTTGAACTCATTTTTCCACCTTCTGTAGAGGAATTTATTGACTTTCTCCCTGCCCGCACAGTGTATTTTTTTTTTTTGCAGTTTTTGTAATATTTTTTTCTTCCAAAATACAATTTATTGAATAATCTTTCAATAACCATTATCACATTTTCCCCATATTTTTTCAGTTTTTCTTCAGACACTTCCACTCTACTTGTTTTTTATTCTCTAAGCAAAAACCAGATATTTTTAAACAATGTTAGTTCTCTTTTCTCCACGCTACAGCGTAAATCTGTAATTACACAAGCCATCCATTTACTCTGGAGAAATCAGCCTTTGGATGGTACATGCTCTGCTTTTTAAAGTAACCATTCCTCTTACCCATCATCAACCCGGCAGATTGAGAAGCGAATGCTGATATGTGACAGTTAAAAGACGCTCTTGCCAGCAGGAAAGCCAGTCTCTGCCTCCCTGCTCTTAATGACTTCGTTTCCCCAATTTTCTCTTCCCCTGGGGTGAGACGATCAGAGACGTTTGCCTAAAAAGATATCTCGACAGTAATTGGGGGTTTGCTGTTTATCTTGGATCAAAGAGGGGACTTGAGCTTTGAACAGCTCAGTTTCCTTGTCTTAATTCTTGCAGTCTCTTAATCGCCCCCGACAGAGTCTCACTCTGTCGCCCAGTCTGGAGTGCAGTGGTGCCATCTCAGGTCACTGTAACCTCTGCTTCCCAAGTAGCTGGTATGACAGGCACCTGCCACCACGCATGGCTAATTTTTGTATTTTTAGTAGAGACAGGATTTCTCCATGTTGGCCAGGCTGGTCTCGAACACGTGACCTCAAGTGATCCACCCACCTCAGCCTCCCAAAATGCTTAGATTACAGACATGAGGTACTGTGCCAGGCCAGGGAATTTCTTTATGGCCAGTTTTTATATACTCAGGGTGGAGGAAAAGTTAGAGTTCTGTTTTTAGGGTCTATGGCTGGCATTGCGGTAAAGGTGTTTTGCTTTCTAGGACCCACTTTGGGAAAGAGGGATTCTAGTTTCTATGGCTTCCTTGGGGCAAAATGGGTCTGAGAGACAGGTGGGTGGGAGAAGGTGGGAGAGAAAGGTTTGTTTCTGAGGCTGCTTATAAGCTCTTCATTTTAGGGTGTCCTTTTCTGAGACTCAACATAGTCATAAATTATTTGTTTTGTTCATTTACTTTATGAAAAAATAAATATATTAATGTAGAGGATATCTAATTATTTTATATAGTTTCCTGTCTGCTCTGTAGTTGTGATGTTTCACTTTTCATCTGGGAAATATGGTGTATACTGAACATTTTATAACAGGAAGAGGGCAAAGCAACACCAGGGCCAGCTGCTCATGTCTCTCATTCCAGCACTTTGGGAAGCTGAGGCGGGCAGATCACCTGAGGTCAGGAGTTCGAGACCAGCCTGGCTTTCCTGATGGAGCCCCGTGTCTACTGTAAATGTAAAAATCATCTGGGTGTGGTGGCATGTGGCGGTAGTCCCAGCTACTCAGGAGGTTGATGCAGGAGAATCGCTTGAACCCTGGAGGTGGAGGTTGCAGTGAGCCAAGATTTAACTGCTGCACTCCAGCCTGGGCAACAGTGTGAGACTCTGTCAAATAAAAAGAACAAAGACAGTGAGAAGAAAGGAATGCCAGGCTGTGTTCCCCCATGATTTCGCTTATGTGTAGACCATTTTCATCTGTATCTCTCATTTGGTGTGATCTTTTTGGTTTTCTTTTATGTGTTTTCCATGGGAAAGCATTGCGATTCTTCTTTTCCAAAGCCTTAGGTCAAAGTATAGTTCATTTCTTTCCATTTTCTATTCTTAGTTAGAAAAAGCCTTTGTAGGTAAGATGCACTGGCTTTTCACTGATGCTTTTTCTGAAATGTGTATGATCACTGTGTGTTTCTTTTACCCTTTTGAATGTGTTAAACCTTTTATGCTTTTAGTCTTTATTTATTTAACATTAATATCATGCTGATATTCAAAATACATCTGAGATGGTTTTCTGAACCCGACAATTTGAGACAGGACTCAGTTAATTCAGAAAGTTTATTTTGCCAAATTTAAGGACAGAAAATCCTGATGATAGATGTTACTGGTGGTCAGGGCAGCACATGGTTTTATTACTTTAGGAAGATGTGAGACATCAATTAATATATATAGGAAGTACATTGGGGCAGGCCCGGTGGCTCACGCCTGTAATCCCAGCACTTTGGGAGGCTGAACTGGGTGTATCACCTGAGATCAGGAGTTGGAGACCAGTCTGGCCAACATAGTGAAACCCCATTTCCACTAAAAGTACAAAAAATTAGCCAGGCGTGGTGGTGGGCACCTATCCTCCCAGCTACAGGGGAGGCTGAGGCAGGAGAATCACTAGAACATAGGAGGTGGAGGTTGTAGAGAGCTGAGACTGTGCTGTGCACTCCAGCCTGAGCTAAAAGAGCAAAACTCCATCTCAGAAAAAAAAAAAAAAAAACTACAGTCATTGAGAGGCGGGACAACTGGGACAGAGAGGGGGCTTCCAGGTCACAGGTGGGTGAGATATAAATGGTGCATTCTTTTTCTTTTCTTTTTATTTTTTTGGAGCTGGAGTCTTGCTCTGTTGCCCAGGTTGGAGTGCAGTAGCAGGATCTCGGCTCACCACAACCTCTGCCTCCCTGGTTCAAGTGATTCTCCTGTCTCAGCCTCCCAAGTGGCTGGGATTACAGGCATGGCCATTTTTTTGTATTTTTAGTAGAGATGAGGTTTCACCATTTCGGCCATCCTGGTCTCGATCTCCTGACCTCATGATCCACCTGCCTCAGCCTCCCAAAGTCCTGGGGTGACAGCCACCATGCCCAGCCAATGGTTGCATTCTGTTTGGTTTCTGACTGGTGTTTCTAAAGGAGGCCATCAGATATCCATCTACCCCAGTGAACACAGGGCTGACTGTGCAGAATGGAAGGCAGGTTTCCCTTGAGCACGTCCCAGCTTGACTGTTTTATTAGCTTTTGATTTTGGGAACCGAGGATACCCGTTTTTCACAGCTTCCATTGCGATACATAGACCATGTGCTTAATTCACAAAATTAAAATGTATTTATACATATCTGAAAGAAGCAAGAGCTATGAACCTTCAGCCACTTTGAAGTATTGTTAAGGTGATTGTATAGCAAGTTGATTGCCTCTAGGCGTCTCCGAAGCCAGAGGAAAATGTCATTGCTCAAATACTTCTTCTTGTCTTATTGGAAAAAACCGCAAGGCCAATTCTATGGCCAGTGGCCTATTCCTAGCATTAAATTCTAAAAGGAGTGTATGATGGCTGTGTACCTTAAAGGCAGGCGACGCCGCACCACAAATATCAGCTCTTTAAAAACTGTTTCTGGCCAACGAGGGCGCCATGGCTCATGCCTCTAATCCCAGCTTTTTGGGAGGCTGCGGCGGGTGGATAACTTGAGGTCAGGAGTTGGAGATCAGCCTGCCAACATGGCAAAACTCTAGTGTCTTCTAAAAATACAAAAAAAAAAAAATTAGCTGCGTGTGGTGCAAGCACCTGCAGTCCTGGGCTACTCGGAAGGCTGCGGCAGGAGATTCGCTTAAACCCAGTAGGTGGTGGTTGCAGTGAGCCAAGATCACGCCGCTGCTCTCCAGCCTGGGTGACACAGTGAGACGCTGTTTTAAAAAAGGCAAAACAGGCCGGGCGCGGTGGCTCACGCCTGTAATCCCAGCACTTTGGGAAGCCGAGGTGAGCAGATCATGGGGTCAAGAGAGAGAACATCCTGACCAAGATGGTGAAAACCCATCTCTACTAAATATACACGTAAGACGGGGAGCCTGGGGGCATTGGGGACGCGGAACCCGAAACATGTGGGACGGGGAATCCGGGGCATGTGGGACGGGAACACCGGAGAATGTGGGGCGCGGAATCCCGAGAATTCGGGACGGGGAACACCGGGAATGTGGGACACGGAAACTCGGGGATGTGGGATGAAGAAACACGGGTATGTGGGATGAGGAACCCGGGGCATGTGGGAAGGGGAACCCTGGAGAATGTGGGACGGGGAACAGGAGAAATACGTGAAAGGGAACCCCGGAAATGTGGGATGCGGAACCCCGGGTATGCCGGATGGAGAACCCGGGGAATGCAGGAAGGAATCCCGGGAATGTGAAATGTGGAACCCGGGGAACGCGGAAAATAGAACTCCGGGAACGGCGGATGCGGAACCCAGGAAATGTGGGATGTGGAACCTGGGGAATGTGGGAAGGGGAACCTCGGAAGTTTCGGACGCGGAACCCGCGGCATGTGAGACGGGGACTCCACAGAATGCGGGACTCCGAACCCGGGGCTGTGTAATGCAGAAGCCCGGAAATGTTGGATGCGAAACCTGGGGCATGTGAGACGGGGAATCCCAAAAACGTGGGAACGGGAATGCGGGGAATGTAGAAAGCGGAACCCTGGAAATGTGGGACGCGGAACCTGGAGCATGTGGGACGCGGAATCTTGGAAATGTGGGACGGGGAGCCCCTTGAATTTGGGATGTGGAACCCCGGGCATGTGGGATAGGGAAGCGGAGAAATGCGGGAAGGGGAACCCCGGAAATGTGGAATGCGGAACCCCGGAAATGCGGGTCAAAGAACCCAGGGAATGCAGGAAGGGAAATCCCGGGAATGTGAGATGTGGAACCCGGGGAATGTGGGATGGGGAACCCGGGTAATGTGGAAAGGGGAACCGCGGAAATTTCGGACGCGGAACCCGCGGCATGAGAGACCGGAACTCCACGGAATGTGGGACTCCGAAACCGGGGCACGTGTAACGTGTAAGCCCGGAAAAGTTGGATGCGAAACCTGGGGCATGTGGGAAGGGGAATATGGAATATGTGGGACGGGGAACCTGGGGAATGTGGAAAGCGGAACCCTCAGAATGTGGGACGGAAACCCGGGAAATGTGGGAAGGGCAACCCGGGGAATGTGAGAAGGGAAACCCCGGAAATGTGAGACGGGAAACCCAGCAATTGTGGGAAGCGGAACCCCGGGAATGTGGTAAGGGGAACCCTGGAGTATGTGGAATGGGAACCACGGGAATGTGCGATGCGGAAACCTGGGAGTGTGGGACGGAGAACCCGGGGAATGCAGGAAGGGGAATCCCGGGAATGTGGGATGTGGAACCTGGGGAATGTGGAAGGGAACCCGGAAATGTGGGACGCGGAACCTGGAGCATGTGGGACGCGGAACCCGCGGCATGTGAGACGGGACTCCACGGAATGTCGGACTTCGAACCCCAGGCATGTGTAATGCGGAAGCCCGGAAATGTTGGATGCGAAACCTGGGCTTTGGGGGACGGGCATACCGGAAATGTGGGACCAGGAATCCGGGGAATGTGGAAAGCGGAACCCTGGAAATGTGGGAAGGGTAAGTCCGGAAATGTGGGACAAGAAACCCGAGGATTGTGGGACGCAGAACCCCGAGAATGTGGAAAGGGGAACCCTGGAGTATGTGGGACGGGAATCGCGGAATGTCGGATGCGGAACCCCAAAAATGCGGGACGGAGAACCCGGGGAATGTAGGAAGGGGAATCCCGGGAATGTGGAATGTGGAACCCGGGAATGTGGAATGTGGAACCCGGGAATGTGGAAAGCGGAACCCTGGAAATGTGGGACGCGGAATCTTGAAATGTGGGACGGGGAACCTGGGGAATATGGGAAGGGGAACCTGGGGAACGCGGGACGGAAACCCGGGGCATGTGGAACAAGGAACCAGGGTCATGTGGGACGCGGAACCAGGAACATGTGCTATGCGGAATCCAGGGAATGTGGGATGCGAAACCCGGGAATGCGGGACGGAGAACCCGGGAATCGCGGGAAGGGGAACCCGGGAATGTGGGAAGGGGATGGGATGGAAACCCGGGGAATGTGGGACGGGAACCCGGGGCATGTGAGAAGGGGAATCCTGGGAAATATGGGATGCGGAACCCCGAGAATGTGGAACGGAGAATGCGGGGAACGAGGGAAGAATTCTGGAAATGTGGGATGCGGAACCCGGGGAATCTGGGACAGAGAACTCGGGGAATCTGGGACGGGGAACCCGTGCACGTGACCTGCTTGTCGGTATTCCTCGTCAAAAGCAATAGCAACAGCCCTTCCTTCTACCGTATTGGTGGAGGGCCGCCTGTCTGTCATTCCGGACATCACTTTGGGGCTGATATTGGGGCTCAGAACAATCTTAGTGTCATTTATTTTTGTTTGGAGGCAGAATCTCGCTGTTTCACCCAGGTTGGAGTGTGATACCGCCATCTCGGCTCACTGCAACCTCAGCCTCCCAAGTACCTGGGATTACAGGCACCCGTCACCACGCCCGGCTAATTTTGTATTTTTAGTAGAGACGAGGTTTCTCCGTGTTTTCCAGGCTTGTTTCGAACTCCTGACCTCAGGTGATACTCCCCTTTTGGCCTCCCAAAGTGCTTGGATGACAGACCTGTGTCACCGCACCCGACCAAAATCTCCCTTTTAAATAATGAAGGGGAGCAGGTCAGATCCAGAACAACCCCACCCAACAGAAATGACAGCTACTTTCTAAAGAATTTAGATGTTACAAACCAAGTTCATGCACTTAATAGATACTGAGCATCATTATCACGTAAGAAACCTCAGAAAGGTTATCTTACCAACTGCAATCGACAGGAGACTTGTTATTCCTAAAAAAGCACCTAGATATTAAAGAAAGGCTTTGAGAGCATCGCTCATATGCTCATATTTTTTGTATTTGTAGTAGAGACGGGGTTTCTACTAATTTTTGTATTTTTAGTAGTAGAGATGGGGTTTCACCGTATTGGTTAGGCTGGTCTAGAACTCCTGACCTCAGGCGCAGGCGATCTGCCCGCCTCAGCCTCCCAAAGTGCTGGGATTACAGGCCTGGGCCACCGCGCCCGGCCACTTCCACCAATTTTTTTGAGACGTGAAACTCACATTGCTTTTCTTTTCCTGGTCTCTTCTTTGGCTTCTCCAGTCTGATTATGTAAAATGAATCCTGACGACAGGCTCTTACCTGAGTCAAGATTCGTTTCTGCTTGAATACTCTGTGGAGGAAAATGTGTTACCAGATGTCTCCTCTGAGCTTTCGGGAAGTGTTTTTTGGTGACAGCAAAGAGTCTTTCTAAATATGCTCATTTCTCATCCTTTGTAGCTTTGGAGTGACCTCTTTTTTTTTTTTCTTTCAATTGTACTTTAAGTTCTGGGCAACATGTGCTGATCTTACAGGGTTGTTGCATAGGTACACACATGCCATGGTGGTTTGCTACCTCCATCCCCCGTCGCCTACATCAGGCATTTCTCCCCATGTTATCCCTCCCCAACCTCCCTGTTGTCCTTCCCTGCCCCAAACTCCCCAACCTACCCCAGTGTGTGATGCTCCCCTCCCTGTGTCCATATGATCTCATTGTTCAACACCCACATATGAGGGAGAACATGCAGTGTTTGGTTTTCTGTTCTTGTCTCAGTTTGCTGAGAATGCTGGTTTCCAGATTCATCCATGTCCCTACAAAGCACACGAACTCTTTTTTTTTATGGCTGCATAGTATTCCATGGTGTCTATGTGCCACATTTTCTTTATCCAGTCTATCATTGATGGGCGTTTGGGTTGGTTCCAGGTTTTTGCTGTTGTAAATAGTGCCGCAGTGAATCTATGTGTGCGTGTCTTTATAGTAGAATGATTTATGGTCCTTTGGGTATATACCAGTCATGGGATTGCTGGGTCAAATGGAATCTCTAGGCACGTGAGGAATCGCCACACTGTCTTCCACAGTGGTTGAGCTAATTTATTGGAGTGACCTCTTAAAGGAGAGAACATTGCTTTCCTGGGGCTGCCATGATAAAATATCATGAACCCAGTGCTTAAACAGCAGACATTGATTCTTCCACAGTTTTGGAGGCTGGAGGTCTGAGATCCAGGTGTGGGCTGGGATGGCTCCTCCTGAGGTCTCTCTCCTGGGTTTGGAGATGCCATCATCTCCCCGTGTCCTCACAGGGTCATCCCTCTGTGTGTGTCTGTATTCTCACCTCCTCTTCTTATGGGATGTCTGAGTGTATTTCAGACTGCTGTCACAGAAGACCATACAGAGGGAGTCTCGCTCCGTCACCCAGACTGGAGTGCAATGGCACGATCTCAGCTCACTGCACCCTCTGCCTCCTGGTTCAACAGATTATTCTTCCTCAACCTATCAAGTAGGTGGGATTACAGGCATGTGCCACCAGGTGCTGCTAATTTTTGTATTTTTAGTAGAGACAGGGTCTCATCATGTTGAGCAGGCTGGTCTTGAACTCCAGACCTCAGCCGATTTGCCTGCCTTGGCCTCCCAAAGTGCTGGGATTACAGGCATGTGCCACCAGGTGCTGCTAATTTTTGTATTTTTAGTAGAGACAGGGTCTCATCATGTTGAGCAGGCTGGTCTTGAACTCCAGACCTCAGCCGATTTGCCTGCCTTGGCCTCCCAAAGTGCTGGGATTACAGGCATGTGCCACCAGGTGCTGCTAATTTTTGTATTTTTAGTAGAGACAGGGTCTCATCATGTTGAGCAGGCTGGTCTTGAACTCCTGACCTCAGGCGCAGGCGATCTGCCCGCCTCAGCCTCCCAAAGTGCTGGGATTACAGGCATGTGCCACCAGGTGCTGCTAATTTTTGTATTTTTAGTAGAGACAGGGTCTCATCATGTTGAGCAGGCTGGTCTTGAACTCCAGACCTCAGCCGATTTGCCTGCCTTGGCCTCCCAAAGTGCTGGGATTACAGGCATGTGCCACCAGGTGCTGCTAATTTTTGTATTTTTAGTAGAGACGGGGTTTCTTCGTGTTGGCCATGCTGGTCTTGAACTCCTGAGCTCAGGCGATCTGCCCGCCTCAGCCTCCCAAAGTGCTGGGATTACAGGCCTGGGCCACCGCGCCCGGCCACTTCCACCAATTTTTTTGAGACGTGAAACTCACATTGCTTTTCTTTTCCTGGTCTCTTCTTTGGCTTCTCCAGTCTGATTATGTAAAATGAATCCTGACGACAGGCTCTTACCTGAGTCAAGATTCGTTTCTGCTTGAATACTCTGTGGAGGAAAATGTGTTACCAGATGTCTCCTCTGAGCTTTCGGGAAGTGTTTTTTGGTGACAGCAAAGAGTCTTTCTAAATATGCTCATTTCTCATCCTTTGTAGCTTTGGAGTGACCTCTTTTTTTTTTTTCTTTCAATTGTACTTTAAGTTCTGGGGAACATGTGCTGATCTTACAGGGTTGGTGCATAGGTACACACATGCCATGGTAGTTTGCTACCTCCATCCCCCATCGCCTACATCAGGCATTTCTCCCCACGTTATCCCTCCCCAACCTCCCTGCCCTCCTTCCCTGCCCCACACTCCCCAACCTACCCCAGTGTGTGATGCTCCCCTCCCTGTGTCCATATGATCTCATTGTTCAACACCCACATATGAGGGAGAACATGCGATGTTTGGTTTTCTGTTCTTGTGTCAGTTTGCTGAGAATGCTGGTTTCCAGATTCATCCATGTCCCTACAAAGCACACGAACTCATTTTTTTTTATGGCTGCATAGTATTCCATGGTGTCTATGTGCCACATTTTCTTCATCCAGTCTATCATTGATGGGCGTTTGGGTTGGTTCCAGGTTTTTGCTGTTGTAAATAGTGCCGCAGTAAACCTATGTGTGCGTGTCTTTATAGTAGAATGATTTATGGTCCTTTGGGTATATACCAGTCATGGGATTGCTGGGTCAAATGGAATCTCTAGGCACTTGAGGAATCGCCACACTGTCTTCCACAGTGGTTGAGCTAATTTATTGGAGTGACCTCTTAAAGGAGAGAACATTGCTTTCCTGGGGCTGCCATGATAAAATATCATGAACCCAGTGCTTAAACAGCAGACATTGATTCTTTCACAGTTTTGGAGGCTGGAGGTCTGAGATCCAGGTGTGGGCTGGGATGGCTCCTCCTGAGGTCTCTCTCCTGGGTTTGGAGATGCCATCATCTCCCCGTGTCCTCACAGGGTCATCCCTCTGTGTGTGTCTGTATTCTCACCTCCTCTTCTTATGGGATGTCTGAGTGTATTTCAGACTGCTGTCACAGAAGACCATACAGAGGGAGTCTCGCTCCGTCACCCAGACTGGAGTGCAATGGCACGATCTCAGCTCACTGCACCCTCTGCCTCCTGGTTCAACAGATTATTCTTCCTCAACCTATCAAGTAGGTGGGATTACAGGCATGTGCCACCAGGTGCTGCTAATTTTTGTATTTTTAGTAGAGACAGGGTCTCATCATGTTGAGCAGGCTGGTCTTGAACTCCAGACCTCAGCCGATTTGCCTGCCTTGGCCTCCCAAAGTGCTGGGATTACAGGCATGTGCCACCAGGTGCTGCTAATTTTTGTATTTTTAGTAGAGACAGGGGTTCACCTTGTTTGCCAAACTGGTCTCGAACTCCTGACCTCAGGCGCAGGCGATCTGCCCGCCTCAGCCTCCCAAAGTGCTGGGATTACAGGCATGTGCCACCAGGTGCTGCTAATTTTTGTATTTTTAGTAGTAGAGATGGGGTTTCACCGTATTGGTTAGGCTGGTCTAGAACTCCTGACCTCAGGCGCAGGCGATCTGCCCGCCTCAGCCTCCCAAAGTGCTGGGATTACAGGCATGTGCCACCAGGTGCTGCTAATTTTTGTATTTTTAGTAGAGACAGGGGTTCACCTTGTTTGCCAAACTGGTCTTGAACTCCAGACCTCAGCCGATTTGCCTGCCTTGGCCTCCCAAAGTGCTGGGATTACAGGCATGTGCCACCAGGTGCTGCTAATTTTTGTATTTTTAGTAGAGACAGGGGTTCACCTTGTTTGCCAAACTGGTCTCGAACTCCTGACCTCAGCTGATCCACTTGCCTTGTTCAGTTGAACAGAGAGTATACTGTTTCTTTACTTTATACGCCCCCAAAAAAAAAAAAAAACAAATAAAACAAGAAGCAAGCATGTACCACGGCACGCAGCTATTTTTTTTTTTTTTTGTATTTTTAGTAGAGACAGGGTCTCATCATGTTGAGCAGGCTGGTCTTGAACTCCAGACCTCAGCCGATTTGCCTGCCTTGGCCTCCCAAAGTGCTGAAGTTACAGGTGTGAGCTACACTGCCCAGCCAGCAGGCCTTTAATTCTATCATTCTGTCTAATGTTTACCCAAAGGGCTGACACAGTTGAGAATCGAGCTTTCACACACGCTCTCCTAGACCAGCAAAATCAGTATCAAAAGGGAACGCATTTGACGCGGAGATGCTAGGCATTCTCAGGCCATACCTCTCATCTCCTGAATCCAAATTTTGGAGAGCAGGGGTTGATAAAGAGACAGTCTTCAGGGAATTCTGATGCATGCTAAAATGTGAAAAACACTCGAATTTAAAATATGCCTGTTATTTTTTGTATGAAAGATGTGGTTGTAGGCTTTCACCTGATAAAATGTCTGTCAGTAATTAGTTAATTGCCCAAATTGATTTCCTGGCTTGGAAAATTAGCGTTCCTGTGAATGAATAAATCACAGTATTGTCACATATTCCAAAAATCCAAGAGAGTTTTCACGCATGAGAGAACCCACATCCTCCACTGGGCTCATCCCCGTGGTTAAATAAATATCAGTGGGAAGAATTTGAGAGGCTGAGGTGGGCAGATCCTCTGAGGTCAGGAGTTCAAGACCAGCCTGGCCAACATGGTGAAACCTTGTCTCTACTAAAATTACAAAAATTAGCCAGGAGTGCTGGCTGGCATCTGTAATTCCAGCTACTGTGGAGGCTGAGGCAGGAGAATCGCTTGAACCCAGGGGCAGAGGTTGTGGCTAGCCAAAATCACACCATTGCACTCTGGTCTGTGTGACAGAGCAAGACTCTGTCTCAAAAAAAAAAAAAAGGAATGGAATAGGTGGACAGAATATAATGAGAATTTTTTGTAACTAATGCAACTGACTCTTGAAGAAATGAGTAGCTTGTTTAGAAAGTTAAGTTATGGCCAGCTCTGGTGGCTGACACCTATAGTCCCAGCACTTCGGGAGGCTGAGGCAGGCAGATCACCTGATGTCAGCAGGTAAGATCAGCCTGGCCAACATGGTGAAACCCTGTCTCTACTAAAATTAAAACAAAACAAAACAAAACAAAACAGAACACATTAGCCAGGCACGATGGTGGGTGCCTGTAATCCCAGCACTTTGGTAGGCCAAGGTGGGAGGATCACGAGGTCAAGGTATTGAGACCATCCCGGTCAACATGGTGAAACCCTGTCTCTACTAAAATTAAAACAAAACAAAACACATTAGCCAGGCACGATGGTGGGTGCCTGTAATCCCAACTACTTGGGAGGCTGATACAGGAGAACCACTTGAACCTGCAAGGTGGTGGTTTCATTGAGCTGAGATCATGCTGCTGCTCTGCAGCCTGGGCATCTGAGCAAGACTCTATCTCGAAAAAAACAAAAGTTATATTTGGTGGTTGGAGATAAACATTCTTGGATTATGTCCGTTAACGTTATTTCTAGTTTGTCCACCACCCGATGCATGTTCCTGTTAAGAAATGACAGTTAAGAGTATCTCTGCACAAGGTCCATCAATTGCACGAGGTGCCAGAATGTCCTGTTTCCAGGAAACAAACACTCCTGTTTTTACAGTAGCTCCAATTACAAGCAGAAAAAAGTTTAACATATCAGTTATTCACTATTCAGTTTATTGATGAGTAGAGGAGGAATTGCTTTTTTTGTTGATAAACGGTGTTGTTCCATCACCCAAGCTGGAGTGCAGTGGCATCATTTGCTCACTCCAGCCTCGACCTCCCTGCCTCAAATGATCCTCCTACCTCAGTTTCCCGTGTAGGTGGTGCAACAGGTGTGTGCCACATGCGCACCTGCATTTTATAATTTTATTTGTAGATACAGGGTCTCGCTATGTTGCCCAGGCTGGTCTTGAACTCCTGGCCTCAAGCGATCCTTCTGCCTAGCTTCTCTAGTCACTGGGATACTATGCTTTACTTCAGCATCCAGATTGGGTCTCACACTCACAGTTTAGGAACCTCAGCTCCGTGTCTGATCTGTGTGCAGTGCATCTGCTGACATTTGACTCAGTCCCTTCTTCTACAGTCATTAAACCATGAATGAAGAGTGTCTGTATACAGTGTCATATTTTTTCCCAGGCACGAGCTATTGAAAACAAAGTTCCAGGCCAGGAGTGATGGCTCAAGCCTGTAATCCCAGCACTTTGGTAGGCCAAGGCGGGAGGATCACGAGGTCAAGGTATCGAGACCATCCCGGTCAACATGGTGAAAACCTGTCTCTGCTAAAGATACAAAAAATTAGCTGGGCATGGTGGCTCGTGCTTGTAATCCCAGCTACTCAGGAGGCTGAGGCAGGACAATTACCTGAACCCAGGAGGCACAGGTTGCGATGAGCCGAGATCGTGTCATTGCACTCCAGCCTGGGTAAGAAGAGCAAAACTTTTTCTAAAAAAAAAAAAAAGAAATACTGCATATACTCACTCATAGGTGGGTGAGAAAAATGGAAACACATGGACACAGAGAGGTGGTCTACTATACACTGGAAACTGTTGGAAGAAATGGGGGAGGGACAGCGGGGGCTTGGGGATACCCTGGGGATAAATACCAAGTGTGGGTGAAGGAAAGGAAGGCAGCAAAACACACTACCATGTGTGTACCTATGCAACTATCTTGCACATTCTGCACATGTACCCCAAAACCTATAATGCAATAAAAATTAAAAAAAAAAAGAAAAAAGAAAAAAGAAAACAAAGTTCCAGAAGAGGCGAGAGACCACTTGATGTCAGGAGTTTGAGAACAGCCTGGCCAACATGACAAAAACCCATTTCTACAAAAAATCGACCAGGCTTGGTTGTGGACGCCTGCAACCACAGCTACTTGGGAGGCTGAGTCAGGAGAATCCCTTGAACCAGGGAGGGGAGGTTGCAGTGAGCCGAGGTGGTGCCATCACACTCCAGCCTGGGTGAGACAGCGAGACTCTGCCTCAAAAAATAAATAAATGACACACACATACACACACACAGACACACACATACATACACAGATACACACTTACACACAGACACTCAGGAGGCTGAGGCAGGAGCATCGCTTGAACCCAGGAAGCAGAGGCTGCAGTGAGCCGAGTTTGTGCCATTGCACTCCTGCTTGGGCAAGAAGAGCAAAACTCCATTTTAAAAACTGAAAATTATAAAAGTTTAAAAGTAAAGAAGGCCTATATATGCCTTTCATCCCCACAGGTTGGGGGCCAAGGTGGGAGAATGGCTTTAGCCTGGGAGTTTGAGGCTGCAGAGACCTGTGATCCTGCCCGTACAAAGTAGCCTCAGTGAAGGAGTGAGCATCTGTCTCAGAAAAAACACCCCAAAGTCTGCTGAGTGAAACGTTCATTTCAGCCAGCCAGGCGCACACTCACATGACTTTGGGAGGTCAAGGTGGGTGCATCAGCCGAAGTCAGGAGTTCAAGACAAGCTGTCCGACGTGGCAAAATGCCGTCTCTACTAAAAATTTAGCCAGGTGTGAGAGCGAGTTCCTCTGTCCTCAGCTACTCGGGATGCTGAGGAAGGAGGATCTGAACCTGGGAGGCCGAGATGAAGACTGCGCAGTCTGGGCAACACAGTGAGACTCCAAATGCGAAAAAATAAAATCCTAAGGAAGAGAAAATTTATTTATTATTCATTCAAATAGTAAAGTTTATTTAGTATGGTAGTGGGTCATCGCAAAGCTTATTTATTTACTTATTTTTGAGATGGAGTCTCGCTCTGTCTCCTCGGCTGGAATACAGTGGCGACATCTCAGATCACCATAACTGCTGCCTCCCGGGTTCACTGATTCTCCTGCCTCAGCCTCCCCACTAGCTGGGATTTCAGGCACGCACCACCACATCCAGGCAATTTTTGTATTTTTAGTAGAGACGGAATTTCAGCATGTTGGCCAGGCTGGTCTTGATCTCCTGACCTCTTTATCCGCCCGCCTCAGCCCCCCAGAGTGCTGTGAGCCACCGTGCCCTGCCTCAAACATCTTCATCACTGAGGAGGCTCTGGAGGAGGAGGAAGCGGGAATAGATTCTGCCATGTCAGGGGTGGCCGAGACCTAAGAAAATCCACGCATCCGTGGACCCTGCGGTTTAAATCCACGTTACTCAAGGGTCAGCTGTGACTAATGTATGTGTTTCTACACAGGCACCCGTGCCCATGCACACACACAGCGCACAGCATCTCAGCTCAAAGCCTTCACATCACGTGTCTCCTCGAGTAAGGCTGCTCCTGTAGCAGGTGGGGCTGCAGGAACCCCAAGCTCCAGGGGTCCAGAAAGGGCCACACACCACATTTCCACAGTGACAGGAGCTGGCCCTGAAAGAATCTCGCAGGTGCTCAGGCTCTGTTTCCAGATTCAGAGTTGAACGTTGAAGCTGCAGTGAAAATTCCTCGAATATTTGCAGAGAAAACGCTTGATGAGCTTAACAGAGCCAGGGCCGGGAGCCTCACTTCCTGTGGGTTGAAACCGGACTCCCCACAGGCTCAGATGCTCAAGGGGCCTCTACCCTTTTCTCTTGTCCTGTCTCTCTCTCTGTGTATCCATTTCTTTCACTGTTCTTCTTGAGATGGAGTATGCTCTTGTGCCGCAGGCTGGAGGGCAGTGGTGCGATCTCGGCTCACTGCAACCTCCACCTCCCGGGTTCAAGCAGTTCTCCTCCTCAGCCTCCCAAGTAGCTGCTATTACAGGTGTGCGCCACTACACCCGGCTAACTGTATTTTTTGGAGAGACGGGGGTTTCTCCATGTTGTTCAGTCTGGTCTCGAACTCCCAACCTCAGGTGATCCGCCCAACTCGGCCTCTCAGTGCTGGTATTATTTGTATTCACTTTAGCAAGAATAATAGTTTTAGTTTTTATTTGTATTTATTTATTGTGAGACGGACTCTGTCTGTCGCCCAGCTGGAGGGCAATTGTGCGATCTTGGCTCACTGCGACCCCAATCCCCCATCTCCCAACCCCTCCCCCTCCCCATTTAAGGGATTCTCCTGCCTCAGCCTCCTGTGTAGCTGGGATTACACACGCACACTACCGCACCTGGCTACTTTATTCTGTCTTTAGGAGACACAGGGTTTCACCATGTTGGCGAGGCTTGTCTCGAACTCCTGACCTCAGGTGCTCTGCCTGCCTCGGCCTCCCAAAGTGCTGGGATAACAGGTCTGAGCCACCACACACAGCCAAGAATAAATTAATTTTTACATAGGCCCTTTAAATTGGCATTGATGGAACTTTGTTCCACACAGGGAATCTAAGGTAGGACCTTTTTTTTATTTGAGACGGAGTCTCACTCTCGCCGAGGCAGAGGTGCCGTGGCACAATCTCACCTTACTGCAGTCTCTGCCCCCCGACCCGGGTTCAAGTGATTCTCTGCCTCAGCCTCCCGAGTTGCTGGGATTACAGGTGCCTGCTACTGCACCCAGTCAAGTTTTGTATTTTTAGTAGAGACGGGGTTTCAACATCTTGGCCAGGCTGGTCTTGAACTCCTGACCTCATGATCCACCCACCTCGGCCTTTCAGAGTGCTGGGATTACAGGTGTGAGCCACCACACCTGACCCCAGATAGGACATTTTTAAAGCTGAGCCGACCATAGGTTTGCACCATTAAATACCTATGAGTTAGGTGAATTCCTTTCCTCTAGAGTTTTCAGGATAATTTGGGGTTCCTGGCCTGTGAGAAAGTGACAGTCTTAGCATAGATTAGGGACTCTGTACGGTGACTGTGTATACAGAAGATGAGGCCAGTTTTCAATGGTTTTATTGGCTCCATAAATCAAGTTTTTTTTTTTTTTTTTTTTTTGAGAAGGAGGCTTGCTCTGTTGCCCAGGCTGGAGTGCAGTGACAGAGTCTCGGCTCACTGCAACCTCCACCTCCCAGGTTCAAGCGATTCTCCTGCCTCACCCTCCTCAGTAGGTGGGACTACAGGCACCTGCCACCAGGCCCAGCTTTTTTTTTTTTTTTTTTTTTTTTTGAGACGGAGTCTCACTCTGTAACCAGGCGCCAGGCTGGAGTGCAGTGGCACGGTCTTGGCTCACTGAGACCCCAATCCCCATCTCCCAACCCTCCCCTCCCGGTTAAAGCGATTCTCCTGCCTCACCCTCCCAGTAGGTGGGGCTACAGGCACCTGCCACCAGGCCCAGCTATTTATTATTATTATTATTATTTTTTGAGATGGAGTCTTGCTTCATTGCCCAGGCTGGAGTGCAGTGACACAGTCTCGGCTCACTGCAACCTCCACCTCCCAGGTTCACATGATTCTCTTGCCTCCTGAGTAGCTGCAATTACAGATGCACGCTACCATGACCAGCTAGTTTTTGTATTTTTAGTAGAGACGGGGTTTCAGCATCTTGGCCAGGCTGGTCTCGAACTCCTTACCTCAGGAGATCCACCCACCTCGGCCTTTCAGAGTGCTGGGATTACAGGTGCCTGTTACTGCACCCAGCCAAGTTTGTATTTTTAGTAGAGATGGGGTTTCAACATCTTGGCCAGGCTGGTCTCGAACTCCTTACCTCAGGAGATCCACCCACCTCGGCCTTTCAGAGTGCTGGGATTACAGGTGCCTGCTACTGCACCCAGTCAAGTTTTGTATTTTTAGTAGAGACAAGATTTTATTATGTTGGCCAGGATGGTCTCGATCTGTTGACCTCATGATCCACCTGCCTTGGCCTGTCAGAGTGCTGGGGTTACAGGTGTGAGCCACCACACCTGACCCCAGATAGGACATTTTAAAGCTGAGCCGACCATGGGTTTGCACCATTAAATACCTGAGTTAGGTGAATTCCTTTCCTCTAGAGTTTTCAGGATAATTTGGGGTTCCTGGCCTGTGAGAAAGTGACAGTCTTAGCGCAGATCAGGGACGGTGACTGTGTATACAGAAGATGAGGCCAGTTTTCAATGGTTTTATTGGCTCCATAAATCAAGTTTTTTTTTTTTTGTATTTTTAGAAGAGACGGGGTTTCACCATGTTGGCCAGGATGGTCTCGATCTCGACCTCGTGGTTCAACCACCTCGGCTTCTCACAGTGCTGGTTTTCTGTTAGTGTTTTGTGTTTTCGTGGTGTTGCTTTGTGGATTTGTGTTTTTGTTCTGTGTAGTTTTCCCCCGGTCTCTGAAAACTTTATAATCCTTCAGGGAAGGGACATTCGGTGTCCTTATTACGTGCAGGACGCGGGCACCCACGTGGGGTGTTACCTGATGGGGTTAACCTTTCGCAATTACTTCCTGGTGACCGGAACCAGCTGAGAAGCCGGGATCCAGTTCTTCGATTCGCTTTTGGACAAAAAATCGGTGAGAATAACTCGCTTGCAAAAATGCTGACAAAAAAAGAGATAAAGAAATAAATTATATGATTTCCTGTTTATAGGTGAGAAAAAAATTGCCTTAAAATTTATGTAATTGGCCGGGCACGGAGGCTCACGCCTGTGATTCCAGCACTTTGGGAGGTCGAGGCGGGTGGATCACCTGAGGTCGGGAGTTCGAGACCAGCCTGGCCAACATGGAGAAACCGAGTCTCTAATAAATATGCAAAATTAGCCGAATGTGGTGGCAGGTGCCTGTAATCCCAGCACTTTGGGAGGTCGAGGCGGTGGATCACCTGAGGTCGGGAGTTCGAGACCAGCCTGGCCAACATGGAGAAACCGAGTCTCTAATAAATATGCAAAATTAGCCGAATGTGGTGGCAGGTGCCTGTAATCCCAGCACTTTGGGAGGTCGAGGCGGTGGATCACCTGAGGTCGGGAGTTCGAGACCAGCCTGGCCAACATGGTGAAACCCTGTCTCTACTAAAATTAAAACAAAACAAAACAAAACAAAACAGAACACATTAGCCAGACACGATGGTGGGTGCCCATAATCCCAACTACTTGGGAGGCTGATACAGGAGAACCACTTGAACCTGCAAGGTGGTGGTTTCATTGAGCTGAGATCATGCTGCTGCTCTGCAGCCTGGGCATCTGAGCAAGACTCTATCTCGAAAAAAACAAAAGTTATATTTGGTGGTCGAAGATAAACATTCTTGGATTATGTCCGTTAACGTTATTTCTAGTTTGTCCACCACCCGATGCATGTTCCTGTTAAGAAATGACAGTTAAGAGTATCTCTGCACAAGGTCCATCAATTGCACGAGGTGCCAGAATGTCCTGTTTCCAGGAAACAAACACTCCTGTTTTTACAGTAGCTCCAATTACAAGCAGAAAAAAGTTTAACATATCAGTTATTCACTATTCAGTTTATTGATGAGTAGAGGAGGAATTGCTTTTTTTTGTTGATAAATGGTGTTGTTCCATCACCCAAGCTGGAGTGCAGTGGCATCATTTGCTCACTCCAGCCTCGACCTCCCTGCCTCAAATGATCCTCCTACCTCAGTTTCCCGTGTAGGTGGTGCAACAGGTGTGTGCCACCATGTGCACCTGCATTTTATAATTTTATTTGTAGATACAGGGTCTCGCTATGTTGCCCAGGCTGGTCTTGAACTCCTGGCCTCAAGCGATCCTTCTGCCTAGCTTCTCTAGTCACTGGGATACTATGCTTTACTTCAGCACCCAGATTGGGTCTCACACTCACAGTTTAGGAACCTCAGCTCCGTGTCTGATATGTGTGCAGTGCATCTGCTGACATTTGACTCAGTCCCTTCTTCTACAGTCATTAAACCATGAATGAAGAGTGTCTGTATACAGTGTCATATTTTTTCCCAGGCACGAGCTATTGAAAACAAAGTTCCAGGCCAGGAGTGATGGCTCAAGCCTGTAATCCCAGCACTTTGGTAGGCCAAGGTGGGAGGATCACGAGGTCAAGGTATTGAGACCATCCCGGTCAACATGGTGAAACCTGTCTCTGCTAAAGATACAAAAAATTAGCTGGGCATGGTGGCTCGTGCTTGTAATCCCAGCTACTCAGGAGGCTGAGGCAGGACAATTACCTGAACCCAGGAGGCACAGGTTGCGATGAGCCGAGATCGTGTCATTGCACTCCAGCCTGGGTAAGAAGAGCAAAACTTTTTCTAAAAAAAAAAAAAAGAAATACTGCATATACTCACCCATAGGTGGGTGAGAAAAATGGAAACACATGGACACAGAGAGGTGGTCTACTATACACTGGAAACTGTTGGAAGAAATGGGGGATGGACAGCGGGGGGCTTGGGGGATACCCTGGGGATGAATACCAAGTGTGGGTGAAGGAAAGGAAGGCAGCAAAACACACTACCGTGTGTGTACCTATGCAACTATCTTGCACATTCTGCACATGTACCCCAAAACCTATAATGCAATAAAAATTAAAAAAAAAAAAGAAAAAAGAAAAAAGAAAACAAAGTTCCAGGAGAGGCGAGAGACCACTTGATGTCAGGAGTTTGAGAACAGCCTGGCCAACATGACAAAAACCCATTTCTACAAAAAATCGACCAGGCTTGGTTGTGGACGCCTGCAACCACAGCTACTTGGGAGGCTGAGTCAGGAGAATCCCTTGAACCTGGGAGGGGAGGTTGCAGTGAGCCGAGGTGGTGCCATCACACTCCAGCCTGGGTGAGACAGCGAGACTCTGCCTCAAAAAATAAATAAATGACACACACATACACACACACAGACACACACATACATACACAGATACACACTTACACACAGACACTCAGGAGGCTGAGGCAGGAGCATCGCTTGAACCCAGGAAGCAGAGGCTGCAGTGAGCTGAGTTTGTGCCATTGCACTCCTGCTTGGGCAAGAAGAGCAAAACTCCATTTTAAAAACTGAAAATTATAAAAGTTTAAAAGTAAAGAAGGCCTATATATGCCTTTCATCCCCACAGGTTGGGGGCCAAGGTGGGAGAATGGCTTTAGCCCGGGAGTTTGAGGCTGCAGAGACCTGTGATCCTGCCGGTACAAAGTAGCCTCAGTGAAGGAGTGAGCATCTGTCTCAGAAAAAACACCCCAAAGTCTGCTGAGTGAAACGTTCATTTCATCCAGCCAGGCGCACCCTCACATGACTTTGGGAGGTCAAGGTGGGTGCATCAGCCGAAGTCAGGAGTTCAAGACAAGGTGTCCGATGTGGCAAAATGCCGTCTCTACTAAAAAAATTAGCCAGGTGTGAGAGCGAGTGCCTCTGTCCTCAGCTACTCGGGATGCTGAGGAAGGAGGATCTGAACCTGGGAGGCCGAGATGAAGACTGCGCAGTCTGGGCAACACAGTGAGACTCCAAATGCGAAAAAATAAAATCCTAAGGAAGAGTAAATTTATTTACTATTCATTCAAATAGTAAAGTTTATAGTATGGTAGTGGGTCATCGCAAAGCTTATTTATTTACTTATTTTTGAGATGGAGTCTCGCTCTGTCTCCTAGGCTGGAATACAGTGGCGACATCTCGGATCACCGTAACTGCCGCCTCCCGGGTTCACCGATTCTCCTGCCTCAGCCTCCCCACTAGCTGGGATTTCAGGCACGCACCACCACATCCAGGCAATTTTTGTATTTTTTTGTAGAGACGGGATTTCAGCATGTTGGCCAGGCTGGTCTTGATCTCCTGACCTCGTTATCCGCCCGCCTCAGCCCCCCAGAGTGCTGTGAGCCACCGTGCCCTGCCTCAAACATCTTCATCACTGAGGAGGCTGTGGAGGAGGAGAAAGCGGGAATAGATCCTGCCATGTCAGGGGTGGCCGAGACTTAAGGAAATCCACGCATCCGTGGACCCTGCGGTTTAAATCCACGTTACTCAAGGGTCAGCTGTGACTAATGTATGTGTTTCTACACAGGCACCCGTGCCCATGCACACACACAGCGCACAGCATCTCAGCTCAAAGCCTTCACATCACGTGTCTCCCCGAGTAAGGCTGCTCCTGTAGCAGGTGGGGCTGCAGGAACCCCAAGCTCCAGGGGTCCAGCAAGGGCCACACACCACATTTCCACAGTGACAGGAGCTGGCCCTGAAAGAATCTCGCAGGTGCTCAGGCTCTGTTTCCAGATTCAGAGTTGAACGTTGAAGCTGCAGTGAAAATTCCTCGAATATTTGCAGAGAAAACGCTTGATGAGCTTAACAGAGCCAGGGCTGGGAGCCTCACTTCCTGTGGGTTGAAACCGGACTCCCCACAGGCTCAGATGCTCAAGGGGCCTCTACCCTTTTCTCTTGTCCTGTCTCTCTTTTTGTGTATCCATTTCTTTCTGTGTTCTTCTTGAGATGGAGTATGCTCTTGTGCTGCAGGCTGGAGGGCAGTGGTGCGATCTCGGCTCACTGCAACATCCACCTCCCGGGTTCAAGCAGTTCTCCTCCTCAGCCTCCCAAGTAGCTGCTATTACAGGTGTGCGCCACTACACCCGGCTAACTGTGTATTTTTTGGAGAGACAGGGGTTTCTCCATGTTGGTCAGTCTGGTCTTGAACTCCCAACCTCAGGTGATCCGCCCAACTCGGCCTCTCAGTGCTGGTATTATTTGTATTCACTTTAGCAAGAATAATAGTTTTAGTTTTTATTTGTATTTATTTATTGTGAGACGGACTCTGTCTGTCGCCTGGCTGGAGGGCAATTGTGCGATCTTGGCTCACTGAGACCCCAATCCCCCATCTCCCAACCCCTCCCCCTCCCCATTTAAGGGATTCTCCTGCCTCAGCCTCCTGTGTAGCTGGGATTACACACGCACACTACCGCACCTGGCTACTTTATTCTGTCTTTAGGAGACACAGGGTTTCACCATGTTGGCGAGGCTTGTCTTGAACTCCTGACCTCAGGTGCTCTGCCTGCCTCGGCCTCCCAAAGTGCTGAAATAACAGGTCTGAGCCACCACACACAGCCAAGAATAAATTAATTTGTACATAGGCCCTTTAAATTGGCTTTGATGGAACTTTGTTCCACACAGGAATCTGAGGTAGGACCTTTCTTTTTGAGAAGGAGTCTCACTCTGTCGCCCAGGCAGGAGTGCCGTGGTGCAATCTCAGCTCACTGCAGCCTCCGCCCCACTTCCCAGTTTCAAGTGATTCGCTGCCTCAGCCTCCTGAGTAGCTGGGATTACAGGTGCCTGTTACTGCACCCAGCCAAGTTTGTATTTTTAGTAGAGATGGGGTTTCAACATCTTGGCCAGGCTGGTCTTGAACTCCTGACCTCATGATCCACCTGCCTTGGCCTGTCAGAGTGCTGGGGTTACAGGTGTGAGCCACCACACCTGACCCCAGATAGGACCTTTTTAAAGCTGAGCCGACCATGGGTTTGCACCATTAAATACCTGAGTTAGGTGAATTCCTTTCCTCTAGAGTTTTCAGGATAATTTGGGGTTCCTGGCCTGTGAGAAAGTGACAGTCTTAGCATAGATTAGGGACTCTGTACGGTGACTGTGTATACAGAAGATGAGGCCAGTTTTCAATGGTTTTATTGGCTCCATAAATCAAGTTTTTTTTTTTTTTTTTTTTTTTTGAGAAGGAGGCTTGCTCTGTTGCCCAGGCTGGAGTGCAGTGACAGAGTCTCGGCTCACTGCAACCTCCACCTCCCAGGTTCAAGCGATTCTCCTGCCTCACCCTCCTCAGTAGGTGGGACTACAGGCACCTGCCACCAGGCCCAGCTTTTTTTTTTTTAGATTTTTAGTGGATACGGAGTTTCTCCATGTTGGCCAGGATGGTCTCGATCTGTTGACCTCATGATCTGCCCACCTCGGCCTCCCAAAGCACTGGGATTACAGGCATGAGCTACCGTGCCCCATCTCAAGTTTGATTTTTTAGAGGGGTGCACACCATTCCAGCCAAAGTCTTGGCAACATAACCAGTTTTTCCTGTTATGTCTTGTTACTAAAGAAAACAGATTTTTTTGGTTTTTGTTCTGTTTTTTTTTGAGACGGAGTGTCACTCTTTTGTCTAGGCTGGAGTGAAATGGCATGATCTGGCTCAGTGCAACCTCTACCTCCCAGGTTCACATGATTCTCTTGCCTCCTGAGTAGCTGCAATTACAGATGCACGCTACCATGACCAGCTAGTTTTTGTATTTTTGGTAGAGACGGGGTTTCAGCATCTTGGCCAGGCTGGTCTCAAACTCCTGACCTCAGGTTATCTGCCCACCTCAGCCTCCCAATGTGCTGGGATTACAGGTGTGAACCAACAAGGCTGGCCAATTATTATTATTATTTTTTTGAGATGGAGTCTTGCTTCATTGCCCAGGCTGGAGTGCAGTGGCACGGTCTTGGCTCACTGTGACTTCCACTTCCTAGGTTCAAATGATTCTCCTGTCTCAGCCTCCTGAGGAGCTTGAATTACAGGCCCCTGCCATCATGCCCAGATAGCTTTTGTATTTTTAGTAGAGACAAGATTTTATTATGTTGGCCAGGCTGATCTCAATCTCCTGATCTCAGGTGATCTGCCTGCCTCAGCCTCCCAAAGTGATGGGATTACAGGTGTGAGCCACTGCACCTTGCCAAGTTTTTGTGTGTTTAGTAGACACTGGTTTCACCACGTTGGCCAGGCTGGTCTCAAACTCCTACCCTCAGGTGATGTGTCCATCTCGACTTCCCAAAATGCTGGGATTTCAGGTATGAACCACCCCGCTTGGCCAATGTGTTTTTTGTTTTTATTTTTGAGACAGAGTTTTACTAACTTCTTGTATTTTTAGTAAAGACGGGATTTCACCATGTTGACCAGGATGGTCTCGATCTCTTGATCTCAAGATCCACCCGCCTTGGCCGCCCAAAATGTTGGGATCACATGTGCGTCCCAAAATGCCTGGCTATTTTTTGTAGTTTTAGTAGAAACGAGGTTGGGGGAGTGGTTTCACCACATTGGCAAGGCCGGTCTCAAAATCCTGAACTCAGGAGATCCACCTACCTTGGTATCCCAAAGTGCTGGGGTGACCAGTGCGACCCACCACACCTGGCTGGTTTTGGTAGTTTTAGTAGAAACGAGGTGGAGGGGGTGTTCACATTGGCCAGGCTGGTCTCGAACTCCTTACCTCAGGAGATCCACCCACCTTGGCCTCCCAAAGTGCTGGGGTGACAGGTGTGAGCCTGGTAGGGAGCTTTCTTTCTTTCTTTTTAAATCTATTTCTTGCTGGTTGCAGAACCGGCTCTTCAAGTTAAAACTCTGGGAAACCTTATCTGCTGGAATTATCACCTCAGTTGCTGCCTTGAAAACCCCCTTTCCGCCTCCAGCGCTGGGCTTGAAACAAATCTTCACAAGAAAAGAGAAATCCAATGCCTTCAGGAACAGGCCAGCGGGGGTGGGGGGATCTCTGGTTTGCTAAGTTTTGAGTAAACTTTTCGGGCTGGAAGACCAGAAAACGGGGGCAAGTCCCAAGTGCCAGGTGGGGGAGTCTCCCAGTATCTTTGCTGGCAACACCACCCCCTTGGCCCCCCCACCGTTTTCTCCAGTGGGGCTCTGGCCCAGCCCTCAGGACAGATGCCCACACCCTGAAAACAAGTACTGAGTGTGGGATGAGTCAGCTGGAAAGGGGAGGGGTTGCAGCATTTTTTAACTTTTTTTTTTTTTGAGACAGAGTCTCCCTGTGTCCCCCAGGCTGGAGTGCAATGCCACGATCTTGGCTCACTGCAGCCTCCACCTCCCTGGTTCAAGCGATTCCCCTGCCTCAGCCTCCCGAGGAGCTGGGATCACAGGCTCTCACCATCACAGGCTCTCACCAGCACACCCGGCTAATTTTGTATTTTTAGTAGAGATGGGTATTTCTCCGTGTTGGCCAGGCTGCTCTCGAACACTTAACCTCGTGATCCACCCACCTCAACCTCCTAAAGTGCTAGCTAGGGTGACAGGCCTGAGCCACTGCACCTGGCAAACTTCTTTTTTCTTTTGAGATGGAGTGTGGGTAACACCTCACCATGGGCACCGAGGAAGGAGAACTGTCAAGACCCCAGGAACAATGAGGGCCTGAACAGTATCTTAGTTTATAGTGTCATGGCTCAGCTATTTCCTTTGTATAATTTTTCATATATAATCATATATTTGTTTATACAATTAGTGCCTGAAGTATGACTTACTGCTTACCTATATGTAGCTTACATAATTATACTTAATACTTGTACCTACTGAGTTCTATATAATCATATAACTTCCTGATGACTATACTAGCTTATATATATCTAGCACACTTAGTCCCATATAATCCTTCTATATAATTATGTAATAACTTCCTGCTGACTATACTAGCTTATATATATCTAGGTTACTTAGTCCTATATAATCCTTCTATTTAATCACATAATAACTTTCTACTTACTATACTAGCTTATATATATCTAGGATACTTAGTCATATGTAATGTTTCTATATAATCATATAACTTACTGCTACTGTGCATGGCACGGCATGACCCCCTGCTGCACACAGCACACCTCTCTGCCCAGGTGACACAATGGGGTGGCACCCTCGCTTGTGACTCATGATTATGTATGCCCTATTACTAAGCCTGTAGATGATGACCTCATGTACGACCCTGCCCCCTGCTTGTACCTAATAAATACAGATGTTCTTGGGCATTTGGAGGCCTGGCTGATCTCCACTGACAGGTGGCATGGCCCCCCAAGTCCAGATGTTCTTCACCGGTTCTTCAGTGTCCTGTCTCTTTACTTCTCTGATCATGCACCTCAATGCAGCATAAGCGACACTCCACGACCCTGGTGACTTCTTCCTGGGCCTCAGAGTCAAAGCAGAACACTCAGAACAGTGTGGCTGCCCTCTGGAAAGTGTCAGCAGGGAGGCAAGGGAAGAGGAACCAGGTGACAGGCTCAGAAAACGGAAAGAGTCCCAGAGAGATCATGCTGAGAAAAAAATAATGCTTCCCTAGGGAAGCACATGGATGGAAGAGATGGACTGAACACCCAGGGATGCTGAGCACAGAGAGGGAAGGGGACAGCACATTCCCAAGGGACAGCTGTAGCCAGGGAGCCTAGCCTGCCACAACAGTGGTGAGGAGAGGAGGGACGGGGGAAGGTGAGGCAAGGAGAGGAATAAGAAAGGCAGAGGCAAGGCTCAGAAGGCCAGCAAGATGGACAGGGAGCTCTGCGGGGGGCTCTCAGGGATGAGAGGGAAGGAAGACTCTGAGAGGGGGCTGTGGTTTCAGAAAGGGGGCAGTAGCCTGGGGTGGGGGTGCTGGCATGGCGTGCCATCAGCTGCAAAGCAAGATCTTTGGAAAACACAAGGACTTTCTAAAAGAGACACTACATGTGGCATGATGGGGATGCAAGCAAGGCTGAAAGAAAAAAGCAGAATGTGAGGAGGAGAAACACTCCTGGCCCCAGGAGATGGGGTCAGCTGAGTGTGTGCTAGTGAGGTGCAGCCAGGAACAGTGGTTTCATGGGAGCACAGCAAGGAACCCGAGAAGGCCCTGCATGCCCGCGGTTGCCTGCCTGGGGCTCCAGAACATTTACTGAGGGCCCCACAGGGAAAGGCAGGAGCAGGACATGTCTGGGCTGAAGGACAGGTGAAGGCTGACCTGACCTTCTGAGAGATGAACAGAGAGGGAGGGGAAAGTCTTGTTCCTGCCAGGACATTGTAAATGGGAGGAGTGAGGTCAGAAATCGGAGCGTTTTCGGGTTTGGTGCTGACTTGCCATTGGGAATAAAAATCAAGACTCAGGTGCCATCTGGTTTCTTTCTCAGGGGTAGCTGAACACCACTCCCATCCCTACTGACCTGGTGATGCCATTCTTCCTAGGGCCACTCACCGCTGCAGCTGCTTTTCTTTGACTTCTCCTCATCTGACCACAGATCAGACCTTGGCTGTCTGCTGCCACGCAGGGAGAGTGTGCACTAATGTGTGCACTAACCCCACTGCCCAGCACACCCAGGAGAGTGGGGCAGCTGGGAGAGCTGGAAAACAGAGCCCTTATGTAGCCACCTCAGGCTTCCCTGCCAGCAGCCAAATGCGAGTATCCAGCTCATTATGTGAGTTCTAGTGCTTCAAACAAGAGACCACAGGAGGAAGAGCAGCAACTCGCCATCCCGGGGATCCTCACTCATGGTGTAAAACCACTCCCAGCAGGTTCTGGGGTGTGCGGCAGAAGTCGGCAACCATTCTTTGGGGAAGGAAACCAGGAGGGGTTGTCAGCATGGATGGGAATTGGAACTGGTGATCTGAAGGTCCCTTGCTGCCCTGAGGCTTACATCCCATAAAGAGAGACCCTCTCTTCATCTCCAGCATTCCTGCTTCCTCACGTTTCCCCAAGGAGAAGTAGCTGCATCTCACTAGATAAGACAAGAAAGCAGTCCTTTGCTGATTCAACACTTACTAAGCAGATACTGTGTCCTGGGCACCCAGTTTCAGAAATGAGTAAAACACCATCCTTGCCTTCAAGGAACTCAGAGAACATGCGGCAGCCAGACTCTTACAGCGCAATTACCACCCGGGGTTCCAAGAGCCTAATGTGGGGTGGGGAGGGGAGAGGTTAAAAATGCTATCAGAACTGGAGACAAAAGTC
>JAKFGQ010000120.1:0-54642 GCA_021498475.1 Saguinus midas | reverse complement strand
GCGGGTCCGCTGCGGCGCCGGCGCAGCGGCGGAGCTGCGGCTGTGTTAGCCGTCACTGTCTCTCCACACCTGGGACTTTCAACGCTCTGTGGGCTAGAAAGGTCCATCCGAGAATGCGGCTAGGACTCACCCTCTGCGCCTTCACTGAGAGCTGCAATCCTGAGTCGCTTCTGACGCCATCTTGCCTCTCCTCCCTAAAATGTATTTTCTATGTATCAGGCACTTTATAAATTATTTTAATTATCATTTGAATAGTGGTTTCATATTAATAAATTGAGATAAGACTTTAAATTTTACTAATGCAATAATTGATTATTTAGTACAGCTACAATATCTTTATAATTGGAGTTTTGAAACAATCAAGAATTAAAAAATGTAAATATTATGAGATGCTTTCTCCTATCTCCATATTTGGTGACCATTAACTCTTCTGTCCACTGTGATTTTTAACTAGTCATGACTGATTGAAAGAACAATTTTAAGTAGAAAAAAGTACTCCAATTAATATAATTAAATCAAAATAATTGAGTGTAAAACTGTTTACTGTAATATAACATTTATTTTTATTTTTTTACTTCTCACTTTTGAAGTAAGAAGTTCTTTTGTCTCATCAACGTTTTTCCTTGTACCCTACAGACTACTGGAAAAAACCAGGAGCATGTCTACATTTTGAAGTTTATTATTCAAAAGAGAATAAACAAATATTTTCTTATGTACATCATATATTAATAGATAATGTATCAACTATACTCTGACTTTTTTATTCTGCTTTGTTTCAGATGTTTATATTATGTTTTTGAAAATGGCTAAACTGCCCAAAGTAATTTACACAATCAATGCTATCCCATCAAACTACCATTGAATTTCTTCACAGAACTGGAAAAAACCACCATGAATTTCATATGGAACCAAAAGAGCCCGCATAGCAAGTCAATTCTAAGCAAAGAACACAGTGGGAGGCATCCTACCAGACTTCAAACTATACTACAAGGATACAGTAATCAAAACATGGTACTGGTACCAAAACAGATATAGACCAATGGAACAGAACAGAGGCATCGAGGCAACACAACATCTACAACCATATTATCTTTGATAAACCAGACAAAAACAGGCAATGGAAAGGATTCCTATTTAATAAATGGTGTTGGGAAAACTGGCTAGCCATGTGCAGAAAGCAGAAACTGGACCCTTCCTGACACCTTACACTAAAATTAACCAGATGGATTAAAGACTTCGTAAGACCTGACACCATAAAACCCTAGAAAATCTGGGCAAAACCATTCAGGACATAGGAGTGCAGGACTTCATGAACAAAACACCAAAAGCATTGGCAACAAAGCCAAAATAGACAAATGGGACCTAATCAAACTCACAGCTTCTGCACAGAAACAGTCACTACAGTGAATCGGCAACCATCAGAATGGGAAAAAATCTTTGCAGTTTACACATCTGACAAAGGGTTGATATCCAGAATTTACAAGAACTCAAACAGATTTACAGGAAAAAACAAACAAGCCCATTCAAAAATGGGCAAAGGATATGAACAGAAACTTTACAAAGAAGACACATGAGGCCAACAAACATATGAAAAAGTGCTCATCATTGGTCATTAGAGATGCAAATCAAAACCACATTGAGATACCATCTCACGCCAGTTAGAATGGCAATCATTAAAAATCTGGAGACAGCAGATGCTGGAGGATGTGGAGAAATAGGAACACTCTTACACTGTTGGTGGGGTGTAAATTAGTTCAACCATTGTGGAAGACAGTGTGGCGATTCCTCAGGGACCTAGAAATAGAAATTCCAATCCCATTACTGGGTATCTATCAGGACTATAAATCGTTCTACTATAAGGACATACACGAATGTTCATTGCAGCACTGTTTACAATAGCAAAGACCTGGAACCAACCCAAATGCCCAACAATGATAGACTGGACTGGGAAAATGGCACATATACACCATGGAATATTATGCAGCAATCAAAATGATGAGTTTTGTCCTTTGTAGGGACATGGATGAATCTGGAGAACATCATTCTCAACAAACTGACACAAGAACAGAAAAAGAAATACATATACTCACTCATTGGTGGGTGAAAAATGAGCACATGGACACAGGCGGTCTACTATACACTGGGGACTGTTGGGGAATAGGGACAGTCTATAGCCTGGGGATGAATCAAGTGTGGGTGAAAAAAAGCAGACACACTGCCATGTGTGTACCTATGCAACTATCTTGCTCGTTCTGCACCCCCAAACCTATAATGCAATAAAATTAAAAAAAAAAAAGAACTAAAAATGAAGACATAAAAGCCTTTATTTTATGTAAATTAGTTAACATTGTAGAAACAGTGTGCAATTTCTCAAATATCCAGAAATGAAATACAGTTTCATAAACAATAATTTCTGGTATATAAACAATTTATCAATCACTTTACTATGACATGCACACTATGTTCATTGTAGCTGTGTTTTACAAGAGCAGAAATTTGTAATTCTAAAATGATCATGATAGATGACTAAAGAGTACAAATATACACCATCAAATACTAAGCAAATAAAACAATGAGTTCATGTTTCTTGCAATATACAAAAGTGAAAACAGATTCTCAACAAAGAAACAAACTGCATATCACTCATACATGTGTTGAACAGTGAAACATTGACACTCAGAGCATCTAAACTGACCTGCATTTATTAGAAAAAGAAATAGAAAATATTAAAGAAATGCAGAATATTACCTAATGCAGATAATATGAAATGCACTTCCATAATTGTATTGGTAGCATGGGAAGAATAGACTTGGGCCTATTTCCTGAAGATATGATAATCTGAAAATCACCAGAAAAGGGGTAAAGAATGTATGACTCATAATCATAGGGTGTACAGCAATGGGACAATAAACTTTGCAAAAAAAGGGGGTCATACATTTAAATATATGCTTATCTAAAATAAGTCAAGCAAGAAATAATATCATTAAAAGGTAGAGCTGGACATTTCCAAATGTCATTCTAACCTTGCCTATTTATATAGGATCATATGAAAACAATATGATTGAGTTAGCAGAAATAAAGTCATACAGTTATTGTGCAGAGAAGAAACTAGCAGGCACACAATGTCTAACTATACAATGTCTCGGTAGACCACAAGGCCTGAGTTCAGCCATTCTGTTGCAAATGCCAGAGGCAAAAATAAATGATTAAAGAATCAGTGCAACCAGACTTTCTCTTTCCCCTTTGCTCATCAGCCTCCAGGAGAGGAGAAATGTGTATGGGCTCATGCTCAGGATGTCGATGGTCCTGTCATTGGAAGTTTGCAGGAGCAATCCTCACATTTCCTCCATTTTTAGATTTTAAATGAAACTCAAAAATTTTAAGCCACATATTCTGGAGGAGGAGAACACAAGGCAAAAGATGAAAGACAGGCAAATGATTAGCAAAAGAACAAAGTCACCAACTGCAATGATTGAAGAAAATGATGGTAGATGGAAGCCCTGGATTCAAGAAGACAGGGTGTTAATAATGTCATGAGCAATTGTGGCATCCTTAGAAAACTCTCTGTGAGAAGAATCAATAGCATGAATTTGTTGTTGTAATTTAAGAATATCCAATGACATATTGTGATGACTCCCTATACCTTGCAAGTGATCCTTAACTAAGGGCCAATTCCATTGAGTATCATTATAGGGAGTATTAGTAACACAAATATACTTGAAATGCACATGACAATGAAGAATAAGAATTTTGAAGAGTATATACCTTATCTCTAATTATGTTAACAGTTTCTTCTAAAGCATTGAGTTTAACCTCAATTTTCTTTTCAATGTCTATTTGAGTTCCCATAGTAACTGAAATATTTGTTGCAAAATGATTAACATAAGAAGCAGTTTGAACACTATGAGCAAGACTAACAGCCACAACAGAAACAATAGCTATAATACTAGCAATGAAAATACCAATAAATTGTTTGGGTCTTAACAGAAGTTTATGAACTTCATGAAAAATTTGTAAGACTCTTTCATCATACCAATCACCAGAAATGTTAACAGGAAGGAAAACATAATAAAGTTGATGAACAATTAATATTGTATAAAAAGGTAACATAGAGGAGTCAATATAATTGGTGAGGGTACAATTAATGCAAGAAATTGTATAATGTCCATTGTATTCAGAAAAAGAAACATTACCATGTAAAATAGAATAGGTGGATGCAACACAAAATTGAACGTATATATGACCTTTACCTGGATAGGCATGGCTATGAGAGTTTGTACAAAATAGCAACTGGGGTACAAAGTAATAACTGGGGTACAAAGACAAAAGCAATTTTCAAAGAGAGGTGTAAGTTGTGCCCTTATCAGTGGTAAAATAAGGAGTGCTCCACCCACCAGGCATTTCATAATGAGTTAGATCTTCACGTGAAGGGTTAGGGATGGACCAGTCATACAAAGTAAAGCCAGAAAACAGAGTATAATACAGATTGTTTTTGATTAGGATAACAAAATAGCCATGGGGGAGAAAAATCAAAGGAGTGTTGCCAGAATGAGAAATTTGTCAGAAGGATAATGACATAAAATTTTACCAGGAGATCCAGCAAAGGCAATCTGCTAAGAAATAGAAAATGTCCAAAGCCATTGTTGTTGTAATTTAAGAATATCCAATGACATATTGTGATGACTCCCTATACCTTGCAAGTGATCCTTAACTAAGGGCCAATGTCATTGTGTATCATTATAGGGGTATTAGTAACACAAATATACTTGAAATGCACATGACAATGAAGAATAAGATAAATTTGAAAAGTATATACCTTATCTCTAATTATGTTAACAGTTTCTTCTAAAGCATTGAGTTTAACCTCAAATTTCTTTTCAATGTCTATTTGAGTTCCCATAGTAACTGAAATATTTGTTGCAAAATGATTAACATAAGAAGCAGTTTGAACACTATGAGCAAGACTAACAGCCACAACAGAAACAATAGCTATAAGACTAGCAATGAAAATACCAATAAATTGATTGGGTCTTAAAGAAGTTTATGAACTTCATGAAAAATTTGTAAGACTCTTTCATCATACCAATCACCAGAAATGTTAACAGGAAGGAAAAAAAATAAAGTTGATTAACAATTAATATTGTATAAAAAGGTAACATAGAGGAGTCAATATAATTGGTGAGGGTACAATTAATGCAAGAAATTGTATAATGTCCATTGTATTCAGAAAAAGAAACATTACCATGTAAAATAGAATAGGGGGATGCAACACAAAATTGAATGTATATATGACCTTTACCTGGATAGGCATGGCTATGAGAGTTTGTACAAAATAGCAACTGGGGTACAAAGTAATAACTGGGGTACAAAGACAAAAGCAATTTCCAAAGAGAGGTGTAAGTTGTGCCCTTATCAGTGGTAAAATAAGGAGTGCTCCACCCACCAGGCATTTCATAATGAGTTAGATCTTCACGTGAAGGGTTAGGGATGGACCAGTCATACAAAGTAAAGCCAGAAAACAGAGTATAATACAGATTGTTTTTGATTAGGATAACAAAATAGCCATGGGGGAGAAAAATCAAAGGGAGTGTTGCCAGAATGACAAAGTTGTCATTCCATGAAAGGAAAATCAGGAGAACAAATGTTGAGAGATTCTCAAATACTAGGATGAAATAGTGTCCAATCTCTTTCAGAAACAGACTCACCAGGGAGGGGAATGTAAGGGCCATTTTATGTTTCTAATTGTTTAACTCCTAGAGAAAAGCAGAAGTTTTTCAGAAATAGGTGAAGGAGGGGAAGGTTGCAAAGAAACATAATCACTTTAAGAAAATTTATCATATATAAAGGAAGCATAAAAACACATGGGAGGTCCAATGCCTGAGATGTATATGTGTAATTGGCAGGTTGAGGAGTAATATGAGAGGAAGAATAAAACCCAAGTATAGAGGTATCATTAATGTAAACAGGAAAAGCAGAATCATCCCAAGTATCAGGTCTTAAGACAGAAGGATCAGGAACATAAGCCCACAGAGTTTGTTGGGTGGGGGAGAATGAGAAATAGGAAAACCTGTAGCTTGTTCACAAGCCAAAATAGCAATCATGGCAAGAAACAAAGTAACAGGATTTCTAGAATGTCCTTGTTGCTGAACAAGATTGGAGGCTTCAGTACTAAGACAACGAAGTTGATTCCAGGAGGGTAGAGGCACATCACATATATGATGAATTACATCTGTTGTTTTGCCAGGACCAGCGTCTTCAAAGACTAGGAGTCATCACTCGCAGTTTATGAAATCTCAGGATCAAGAAGTTTGGACTTTGTCTGTTGTTTATGTTTATGCTTTACCAGCCATTCAGGAACTGAAATAGGTGAATCAGCAGACCTAGGAAAAACACAAACATGTCCTCATCCCCATATGAGGACTGGATCTGGGCCATGCCACTGATTAGAAAGGGTGTCTTTCCAGATAACTTCAGGGCAAGCATTATAATTGGGATGCCAAAAGCGATCAGCAGCAGAGCAGTTGTTGTCATCTAAAGTGAGAAAGTTTAGTACATACAGTGCATGACAAAGCCAGTCATGTGGAGACTTGGAAGAAGACACAGTATTAGAATCATGTTTTAGTTTAGATAGCAAATTTTGAGAACAGCATGAGAGTGCTCAACAATACTCTGGCCTTGAGGGTTGTAGGGAATAGCTGTACAATGAGAGATTTAAAATTGTGAACAAAATGACTGAAGACTCTTATTGGTATAAGCAGGATCATTGTCAGTTTTTAAAATCTTAGGAGGATCAATAATAGAAAAGACCAAGAAACAATAAGAAATAACATCCCTAACTGCTTCTCCAGTGTGGGCAGAAGCTACAGGAAAATGGAAAAAGCTATCAATGTTATATGAATAAATTTAAGCTTGCCAAAAGGAACAAAATGTGTAACATCCATCTGGTAAACATGAGCATGCTGCAAACTGTGTGGGTTAACTCCAAGATGAATGGTCTGTGGGAGAAAAGAAACACAGGCAGGGCATTGTTTAACTATTTGTCTTGCTTGTTCCCTGGTAATATAAAATTGTAGTAGGATACTTCTCACATTTTGATGATGTATAGCATGGAAGACTCTGCCTGCTGTACAGGAGAAATGGCAGGAAGAATATGTTGAGTTAAATGGTGAGCAGCAGAATTTTCAGTGGCCAAGGGTCAAGGAAGGTTAGAGTGGGCTCTGATATGTCCTATAAAGAAGGAATAAAATCTGTGTCAAAGAACCTGTTGGAGAGGCAGAAGTAAGAAAATAATGGAAGAGGAGGCTGAGAAAGACAATAGAGCAGTTTCAAGGTTCTGAACTAAGTTAACAACATATTGGCTATCAGAATATAAATTTCAAGGGAAATCCAAATTTGAAAGCACATGTTGAATAGCAAGTAATTCTACTCTTTGCTCAGAGCATTCTTAGCCTTAAAAGAAAAAGATTGATCATTAACCACTCCAGCAGCGATGCCAGATGCTGATCCATCAGTAAAGGCTAAATAAGTGGAAGGCTAAGGGGTTTATACACAAACTTGTGGAAAAATAAGAGAGCATTGAGAATAAAATTGGAGAAATTTGTCAGAAGGATAATGACATAAAATTTTACCAGGAGATCCAGCAAAGGCAATCTGCTAAGAAATAGAAAATGTCCAAAGCCATTGTTGTTGTGAATTATTATAAGGAACAACTATTTCTGATGGTTCACAACCAAAGAATGTTAGGGCCCTGGAGTGGCCTTTAGAAACTAAAGCAGCCTCTAGATCAAAATAAAACGTGATGACTTTACTCCTACTGGCCAGAAGATGAAGCCATTCTAACACTCCCTGTTGCCAAAAGACTCCAGTAGGATTATACTGTGTGCAAAGTACACAATAACACCAAGAAGTTTACACAGAAATTCTGGTAAGTTTTTGTTGTCTTAGAGACTCATTAACCAACTTCAAAGCCTGTTTAGCCAGTTCTCTAAGTTTCCTAGGAGATGTAGTATCAGAGGAACTCTTAAGAATGTCAAATAAAGGTTTTAATTGACCTGTAGTTAATTTTAAACTAGGATGTATCTAATTAATATCTCCAAGAAATTTCTGAAAATGATGAAGTGTTTTTAAATGACTTGTAACCAATACAGGAGTTTTAGAGAAAACTTGATGAGAATCAATAAGCCTACCTAGGTAGTGATAGGGAGTAACTAGTTGAAACTTGTCAGTAGCAACAAAAAGATTAGCACTTAATAAACATGTCTGCAAGGAGTTATAGATTTCAAAGAAAAGCTCCTCTGTGGGTGCAGCTAAGAGTAGGTCATCCATGTAATGTAACAGTAAGGCCTCAGGATACATGGATATAATCAGATATACTGGCATGCTGTCATGGCCTTATGGCAGTCTGACATACAGCATTAGCATTCTCAAAAGCCAATTTTTTTGGCCAGCATAGAGCTGGCTTTCTGATCACCAACCTGACTTGTAATTGCCTCTAACAGATGAGAAACAAATTAGTGATATGGTTCATCAGGTCCTTGGTGAATTTTAGACAGCTCCTCTGTCTTAGCTCCTTGAGATGGGAGTTGTCACCATGCCTTTAGAGCTAATGTATTAATTTGTAAGAAAACCTCATCAGGAACAGCAATTTGGTTTTGTAAACTTTCAGAAGTACCTCTGCCCTTAAGCATACCTAAAGTAACCTGGCTACTGTCACGTTGATTGCGATCAGACTGATTAAAAGTGGCCTCATCATAATAGGCTCTCCACAACAGAAAATCTCCACCAGAAAGACAATCTCTAGTTAGTCTTATTCATTCAGGCGGTGGCAAGGAATCTGTTGAAAAATTTTCTAAAATAGACAAACTATAAAGTGCTGTTGGGCTATAATGCATGACAGCTTCCTTAAGATCTTTCAGAAACTTAGGAGGGATAGCTTTATAATGATGGGTAACATTGCCTACATTATCCTTAACTTCTATGAGAGGATATAATGATGTACTATCAGCGTCAACAAAACCCTTATGAATGGACATCATGGCTTGTGTTAAGAAGAAAATAAGAGCAGTGGGGGTGGATATAATAACCAAAGAATTAGAAGGTACAGAAGATGATGCCTGAGCAACAGGAATTCCGTGTTGTTGCAAGGTGAGTGCTTTAGAAAAAAAGAGAAAGTAAGTCTCTGATTTGATTAGAAAGGTCTGAGAGAGGGGGTAAGAGTTAGTGCATTAAGATCATGGTGAGGGGTGTTAGGTGGAGAGACATACCCATCAAGTTCTTTTAAAACAGCTTCTGTCACAAATTGGCAGCTATCCATAGGTGTATGTCTAGAAGAAGAATGGTCAATACCACACTCCATTTGATCAAGAGGATCAAGTTCAGAAGCAGGAGGGGAAAAAGCAGCAGCAGGGGAAGAAATAGCATTGTGAGAGCAAGGGTGAGCAGGTTCCACTTGAGAGGAGAAGACAGAGTCTTTAAGTTTAGACCAAACAGAAAGTAAAACCTCAGTTTGAGGCAAAGCTTTGTTATGAAAGGCATATTGTTCAATTTTCTCACCAATTGCATTCCATGCAGTTTCCTCCAATATTCCTCCTTCTGGAACCCACGGGCAAATTTCACAAATAATGTGCACAAATTCATCCACAGTTTTTAGCTTAATATCATGTCCATTTTACTTAATCATTATTTGCCATAATTGTATAAACAAGTTACACTCCTTAGAGTCTATATGCCACATGTTTTACTTCAGATGACACTTAGAAATTCTGTTTACTCTGACTTGTATGGACAATGAAGAGAGAAACAATTTGATTAATATTATACAAAATAAAAAATAGACAGCTTACTTGTGAGAAAAGCCAAACTTACTGCTGCACCTTCACCTTCATAACTTGAGTGTCACTGTGGTCCCTTGTGTCCAGGGTTCCTGTTCAAGTGCCAGATGTGGGGTTCTGGCTCATCTGCCGGAAAGCCTCCAACAAGTGGAGAGCCTCAGCCCCACTCAAATTTTCTTAATTTGGAAGAGAAAGTGTGCATAAGAAAAGATAGATAGAAAGTGGGGTCTGGAGGACTGCCAGGCAATAGCAGGTCAGCAAGTGCCAAAGCAGCAAGTTTATTTGTGCAAACCACAGGTTATATACACTTTAGTGCTTGAGGAGTGATGTACATTTCATTGTATCTTGAAATAAAATCAGGAACAAAAATCACCAGAAAAGGGGTACAGAATGTATGACTCATAATCATAGGGTGTACAGCAATGGGACAATAAACTTTGCAAAAAAAAAAGGTCATAAATTTAAATATATGCTTATCTAAAATAAGTCAAGCAAGAAATAATATCATTAAAAAGGTAGAGCTGGACATTTCCAAATGTCATTCTAACCTTGCCTATTCATATAGGATCATATGCAAACAATATGATTGAGTTATCAGAGGTAAATAAAGTCATACATTTATTGTGCAGAGAAGGAACTAGCAGGCACACAGTGTCTAACTATACAATGTCTCGTTAGACCACAAGGCCTGAGCTCAGCCATTCTGTTGCAAATGTCAGAGGAAAAAAATAAATGATTAAAGAATCAGTGCAACCAGACTTCCTCTTTCCCCTTAGCTCAACCCTCTCCAGGAGAGGAGAAATGTGTATGAGCTCACGTTCAAGATGGCGATGGTCCTGTCAAGGGCCCTTCGAGGAGCAATCCCTACATGGTAGATTGCTTTGTTTTATAAGTTCTCTCACTGTTGCTGCTTTTTGCCTAACTGCCTGCAATCCACACTGGTGTTTTCAAAAGTCAATTGCAAAAATAAAATATCAGCAGACTGACTGTGAATAATCTGTTGTTTACATGCCTGGGTTAAATGATCAATAAATTCAACAAATAGCCCCTAAGGTCACTTATAAACATTTACAAAAAGATACCTGTTGAGTTATTCCTGAGAAATTTTGCCCCAGGTGCAAAGGGCACAAAAATAAATTTGATTGTATTCCTGGTGACCAAAATCTAATATTTGTAGTCAGCATGGGGACTCTATCCCTGGAACATAGCAGCCATGATATCTTGCCCTGTCACCTGATTACTTTTGGCTTGTTGTTCACACAACTTATTATATTTTGGTCTCCAAAAGAGGCTGGGCTTCAAAGTTGTTTGAGCTAGCATTGACTAGTTTCACAGGCTCATTTGAAAGTTGTCTGCTAAAACCTCAATTATTTATTTCATGATTGGCTAGAAGCTCCATTTCTCTGAATGTTTTCTCCAAGCACTTTAGAAGTGCCTAAAAAGATGAGTTCATGTGTCTGACTGCCATGCTGATCTTCAATTTTGGGTCAAGGCAAAAAGTTCACCTTACAAAGCTGCCTGTTTAAAAAAAGAAGTCACACATGCAGAATGTCTTTTGTCTTTTTTTTACTCATTGTAGAACCAGGCTTAAGAAAAATATTTGTTATATTTGTATCTTTACCTCAGAATAGCTGGGTTGAGAAAGAGGCTTAAGGCAGTAAGAAAGATTATCGCTTCTTCTCCTTCCCCTCATTTGACTCTTGTACATATAATAGAACTGAGTCCACTCTTACTAATGCCCATGATGTTAGAGAAGTTAGAGTAACCTGTTTTTCTTTGATGTAATTCTGTTTTAGATTGCTTCCCACTTTCACCCAGCTATCTAGATCTAAGGTGCTCTCTGCTAGTGACCAAGGATTATGAGAGAAATTAGTTTGTATTCCATTTCTTAATTCATTTTGTAAGATTAAACTCTCCTTAGCTTTAAGAATCTTTGTAAGCCATTTATATGCTGCCATTGCTGTGCTGATAACTGTTGTCTCATGAGGACACCCTAGCCTGAAACAATGTCTCACCATAATTTGTAATCCTAAGTGGGAACCAATTACTTACTAATTTCTTCACTTGACTGTGGTCTACTTTACTTTCCATTCTGAGAAATCCACTGTTTCCTTTTTTCATTATCTGCAGTGGTGATTAAATTAGTTGACTCTGTGTTTGAGCATAATAACTTTGACAGCTGTCATGTCACCTTTATTCATATAAAGCACCACTTGTGTCCTCAATCACGTTGAGATCACTAACTGAGATGGGCATGCCACCACTGCAGAAATCTGACCTGCAGATTCTGACTCAATGGTGTATGAATGAATGCACTCTTACACCATTACAGTGTTCCAAGTGGCCTAGAAAATGGCTGTTGGCTGCCATCAGAGAGCAAAATGCAACCAATCAAACTGAATTTTCTGACACATCAGCACGTTTACTTTGTAGACATTAAAATAAAGGTTCTAAAATAACACTCTTGTGAATAATAAAAATGTTTGAAAGTCTGACTTTAAAACTGATAAAATATTTTAGTTTTGGGCCCCAGAGTAAATGCAATTAATGAGTAATTCTTTTCTGATTCTTCCAGAGAGACCACCTAGAACAAATTGACATAAACAAACTGTTAGACTGGAAACATATGTGTGTGGGTTAAGGCCTTTTGATTGTTGTCTAATCTTGTTCTATACAATGTTTTTGAGGCAGCTGCCTTCAACCAGCCCCAACAACAACTCTCAGTCTTATAAACAGTTTGAGATGACAATCTACATCTTTTACATCAGTTTATATCTTCAATATCTTGACAGCAACACTGAGTGAATAGCAACAGATTTAAAAATACCACATTGTTGGACACTAAATTATAAGCATTTCAAGATTCAATAGAAGTAAGACATCTAAACTCAACCAGCTCTGCTCTTTCTATGTAAGAATTGTGGGAATGTCATCTAGCCATTTGAAAATATTTGTGGCCAGTTGTCCTTTTGCCTGAGTTTTTCTCAGGCTTGTTAATCTTATTCTATCCACTCTGTCTGACAAAATGCACTCAGATTGAATTACAGGTATAAACTGAACAACTGCCAAGGGCAAACATGGCATGGAAAGTGGAGGCATGTATGAGCATCTCTCAGGCCCAGCTAACATACACAATCAGGCATGTCAGCTATGCCAAAGCAGAAGTTCTCCAGTGCCAGCTGGAGTTTCATCTCATTGAGTAACTAACAGAAGCTGGACAAGAAATACTGGAAGAAGATTTTCAGCTGATACTGGGATATGTGGTGGCACCCAGAAGCTTGAAGGGGCCAGAAACAGCAAATCCCTAACAAGAGTATTATAACCCTGGTGTTTGGAGCTCCTGTGTCTGTGCATACTGAAAAGCCACAGCTCTCATCATATTTTTTCTTCCACAATGTGATAGGCAAGATATATTTTAGTCATTTTTTTGTTACAGATCTTTCAGTTCAAATATTTAGTAAACCTCACTGTTTCTTTTTTCATTATTTGCAGTGGTGATTAAATTAGTTGACTCTGTGTTTGAGCATAATAACTTTGACAGCTGTCATGTCACCTTTATTCATATAAAGCACCACTTGTGTCCTCAATCACGTTGAGATCACTAACTGAGATGGGCATGCCACCACTGCAGAAATCTGACCTGCAGATTCTGACTCAATGGTGTATGAATGAATGCACTCTTACACCATTACAGTGTTCCAAGTGGCCTAGAAAATGGCTGTTGGCTGCCATCAGAGAGCAAAATGCAACCAATCGAACTGAATTTTCTGACACATCAGCACGTTTACTTTGTAGACATTAAAATAAACGTTCTAAAATAACACTCTTGTGAATAATAAAAATGTTTGAAAGTCTGACTTTAAAACTGATAAAATATTTTAGTTTTGGGCCCCAGAGTAAATGCAATTAATGAGTAATTCTTTTCTGATTCTTCCAGAGAGACCACCTAGAACAAATTGACATAAACAAACTGTTAGACTGGAAACATATGTGTGTGGGTTAAGGCCTTTTGATTGTTGTCTAATCTTGTTCTATACAATGTTTTTGAGGCAGCTGCCTTCAACCAGCCCCAACAACAACTCTCAGTCTTATAAACAGTTTGAGATGACAATCTACATCTTTTACATCAGTTTATATCTTCAATATCTTGACAGCAACACTGAGTGAATAGCAACAGATTTAAAAATACCACATTGTTGGACACTAAATTATAAGCATTTCAAGATTCAATAGAAGTAAGACATCTAAACTCAACCAGCTCTGCTCTTTCTATGTAAGAATTGTGGGAATGTCATCTAGCCATTTGAAAATATTTGTGGCCAGTTGTCCTTTTGCCTGAGTTTTTCTCAGGCTTGTTAAGCTTATTCTATCTACTCTGTCTGACAAAATGCACTCAGATTGAATTACAGGTATAAACTGAACAACTGCCATGGGCAAACATGGCATAGAAAGTGGAGGCATGTATGAGCATCTCTCAGGCCCAGCTAACATACACAATCAGGCATGTCAGCTATGGCAAAGCAGAAGTTTTCCAGTGCCAGCTGGAGTTTCATCTCATTGAGTAACTAACAGAAGCTGGACAAGAAATACTGCAAGAAGATTTTCAGCTGATACTGGGATATGTGGTGGCACCCAGAAGCTTGAAGGGGCCAGAAACAGCAAATCCCTAACAAGAGTATTATAACCCTGGTGTTTGGAGCTCCTGTGTCTGTGCATACTGAAAAGCCACAGCTCTCATCATATTTTTTCTTCCACAATGTGATAGGCAAGATATATTTTAGTCATTTTTTTGTTACAGATCTTTCAGTTCAAATATTTAGTAAACCTCACAGTTTTTTTTTATTCAGAAAAAAATGAGGTACATCAACAGGTGGAGACTGAACAACATAAAGAGACTTACTGAGTAACAGAGCTCTAAAAAGGGCCCCATTGGGTAACTTCTCCCCACAAGCAGATGAATGTCCTGAATATCCAGGTCTCAGCAGAGAGAAGACCTAGAGTGTGTAGCTTTTTTTCCCTGCAGGCAGGGTGTTGATTAGTGATTATCACTTATCAGAAAAAAAACCATAGACTGAGTAGCATCTTGATCCAGCTGATCATCATATTAGGTATATAGGCCTCCACGGAGAGAAGACACTGGAGTGAGTAGTTTCATTTCACATCTGATGGTACCAATATCTGCTATGACTTCAGCAGAGAAGACACCCTAGAGTGGGTAGCTCCTCTCTCTAGATGGCCATCCTGTAATCTCTCCCAATCTCATCAGAGCCCATTGCCAAAAACAGACCCAGTGCCACAACAATAGTTCTGACATCCTGTCAGTTTTAGCAGAAAGAAGAATTTTGACTGAGTAACTTTTCTCCACAGCTGATAGTCTAACAAGTCTTTGAGTCTGGCTGACTACAACAAAGGTATGTGCTTCAAAGAAAAGAGAAAGTGCCCAGTCTTTTATGGTAGATGGCATTTTTTATCTTGTTCTCCTGCCATGTCAGAGTGGTTGAAGCCTGGCGAGTTATGTTGGACAGTCTAAAACCAAATTATATATATATATATATATATATCTGAGGACAATAGCCCCAGAAGTTATTCTCTGCCATCTTGCTGGCCCAAAATATTTTATTTTTACCAGGGCCATTTATTATTTGTTTAGTTACCTATACCTAGTCTTTGCTTGTCTCACAAAGAGTCGACATAAATAACTAAATAATCTCCACTACTTATGAATAATAAGAAGAAAGATGGTATGATGATTCCAAAGACACAACTGCCTATACACTATACACTGGTCTGGCAGTTTGATTTATGTTCTGTGCCCACATAAGCAGTACAACACAGGAGGCATTACCCAGTCCTGGTGCAGTTCTGGGTGCCTCTGAGAACTTTTGAAAATGATTGTTCTCAGTCCTATTTAAGGTCCACTAGTGATTGCTTTACTGGTTTCATTGTATAACTTCAGTCACAAAGTGTCCAGATTTACCACCAGGATCATCATACCCTTTTCTATTCTAGTCAGGTAGAATTGTCCAATAATGAAAATTACTGAGATTTAGAAGCTGTTATTCAGGTTCTTTTGCACATAAATCTTATTAGGAAAAGGGTCATCAGGCACAGGCTCCTGTGTTTCCCATGGCCACCAGTCCTTCATATTATTTCTGCCACACAAAACAAGACGTATTTTAATGGCTTTGCCACATTCAGACTTAACTGAAAGAACAAGGTTTTTTATTTCTGGGAGAGTTCTGAAAGTGGTTTGTTTTATATATCATAAGAAGTTTGAAACACTGGGTAGGCTGATTGTCTCTGAATACTTCCCTGAATTAGAATGGCAACTCAGGAGTCCAGTCCTTTTACACTAATTTCCATTAAGACATATTCACCTTTCCTCTAACAAAGATCCAGAAAATTACAATGGCCAGAGGGGCAGGAGAAGTTACTTCTCCCCTTTTAGAGATGAACTGAGTTATTTTTATTATGTTTACAGTTGGAAGATGATACATGTCAACTTGCCATACTTACTGGTGCATGGCAAATATTTATGGCTGATTTACTGATGCTCTGTCCTATAGCCTCTTTCTCAACTGAGATAATGACATCATCCAACTGTATTGATGACTGTACAAGGATCAAATTTTAAGGTAATTTGCTTGGGAATCCACTTCTTCTCAGTTCTGATAAGTACTTTTCTTGTATTACCAGAAAAGGTCCAGTCCTCAGCCTTATTTTGAAAATGGTGGGCAAGTAAGTCTCAGATGGGTTATAACACACATCAAGTTAGTTTTCTCTTCAGTTGCACAGACAGTAGTGCTCAGCACTAAATAAACAAGGTCCTTTGAGTTTTGCAGTTTGTTTATGATAACTGTATTACAAGAGAACTGTGGTAACCTTTTTTCTATCTTACTAATCTTGCATATTAACCAGAAAGAATTATCATATGGGAGGTTTACATCTACTGGCATAGCAAAGATTCAAGTTCATAGTAAAAAGAAGAGAAGTGTCTCAAAGGGCTAGCCTTCATGCTTTGGCCATGCATAAACCAGTTGGATTTTGGGTTGTGACTGGAGTATATATATATATATATATATATATATATATATATATATATATATATATATATATATATATATATATATATATATATATATATATATATATATATATATATATATATATATATATATATATATATATATATATATATATATATATATATATATATATATATATATATATATATATATATATATATATATATATATATATATATATATATATATATATATATATATATATATATATATATATATATATATATATATATATATATATATATATATATATATATATATATATATATATATATATATATATATATATATATATATATATATATATATATATATATATATATATATATATATATATATATATATATATATATATATATATATATATATATATATATATATATATATATATCTGAGGACAATAGCCCCAGAAGTTATTCTCTGCCATCTTGCTGGCCCAAAATATTTTATTTTTACCAGGGCCATTTATTATTTGTTTAGTTACCTATACCTAGTCTTTGCTTGTCTCACAAAGAGTCGACATAAATAACTAAATAATCTCCACTACTTATGAATAATAAGAAGAAAGATGGTATGATGATTCCAAAGACACAACTGCCTATACACTATACACTGGTCTGGCAGTTTGATTTATGTTCTGTGCCCACATAAGCAGTACAACACAGGAGGCATTACCCAGTCCTGGTGCAGTTCTGGGTGCCTCTGAGAACTTTTGAAAATGATTGTTCTCAGTCCTATTTAAGGTCCACTAGTGATTGCTTTACTGGTTTCATTGTATAAATTCAGTCACAAAGTGTCCAGATTTACCACCAGGATCATCATACCCTTTTTTATTCTAGTCAGGTAGAATTGTCCAATAATGAAAATTACTGAGATTTAGAAGCTGTTATTCAGGTTATTTTGCACATAAATCTTATTAGAAAAAGGGTCATCAGGCAAAGGCTCCTGTGTTTCCCATGGCCACCGGTCCTTCGTATTATTTCTGCCACACAAAACAAGACATATTTTAATGGCTTTGCCACATTAAGACTTAACTGAAAGAACAAGGTTTTTTATTTCTGGAAGAGTTCTGAAAGTGGTTTGTTTTATATATCATAAGAAGTTTGAAACACTGGGTAGGCTGATTGTCTCTCAATACTTCCCTGAACTAGAATGGCAACTCAGCAGTCCAGTCCTTTTACACTAATTTCCATAAAGACATATTCACCTTTCCTCTAACAAAGATCCAGAAAATTACAATGGCCAGAGGGGCAGGAGAAGTTACTTCTCCCCTTTTAGAGATGAACTGAGTTATTTTTATTATGTTTACAGTTGGAAGATGATACATGTCAACTTGCCATACTTACTGGTGCATGGCAAATATTTATGGCTGATTTACTGATGCTCTGTCCTATAGCCTCTTTCTCAACTGAGATAATGACATCATCCAACTGTATTGATGACTGTACAAGGATCAAATTTTAAGGTAATTTGCTTGGGAATCCACTTCTTCTCAGTTCTGATAAGTACTTTTCTTGTATTACCAGAAAAGGTCCAGTCCTCAGCCTTATTTTGAAAATGGTGGGCAAGTAAGTCTCAGATGGGTTATAACACACATCAAGTTAGTTTTCTCTTCAGTTGCACAGACAGTAGTGCTCAGCACTAAATAAACAAGGTCCTTTGAGTTTTGCAGTTTGTTTATGATAACTGTATTACAAGAGAACTGTGGTAACCTTTTTTCTATCTTACTAATCTTGCATATTAACCAGAAAGAATTATCATATGGGAGGTTTACATCTACTGGCATAGCAAAGATTCAAGTTCATAGTAAAAAGAAGAGAAGTGTCTCAAAGGGCTAGCCTTCATGCTTTGGCCATGCATAAACCAGTTGGATTTTGGGTTGTGACTGGAGTAGGGCTCTTGTCAGTTCCCCTTAAAGTGATTTTACATGGGTTGCAGAAATCTGGCTTTACATTCCAAGTGTCTGATGCTGCATGTTTTACATGGCTCTGATGGACCAATGCAAGATCTCTCTTCATCTCCAAGACTGTTGTAATTTTTATCATGAGAGTTTGGGGTTATTTCTGCCTTGGTCATAGGGGAACTGCATTTTAGTCCTTGGATTAAACTTGGTCACTTGTTGAAAAGTGTGAACTGGGGACAATAATCTAACAGGGCATTTTTTATTCACCACTTCAGACACTTTTTTTGTCATTTTTCCATAGCTTGTTATTGCTAACATAATTTAGTTTTCCCTAATTTCTGTGGAGTCCCTTGGTTCTCAGAGAATGTGGGGAAGCCTATGATACAAGACATAATATTCAAAATGTGTAGTTTTCTTAGAAGGTGTACAACTAATCTTAAACAAAACCACGTAAACAACCTTTACCTTCTTAACTCTGTTTCTAGGCACAGTTTCCATAAGCTATTCACAACAGTTTGTTTTATTCACTCCACTTTGACTGAACTCTGAGAATAATAGGTGACATGTAGTTTCTGGTTTATCCCTAACATTCTTGATATACTCTGCATGAGGTTGGCTATAAATTCAGATTAATTTTCTGAGCCTACTCACAAAGCCAGTCCAAATATGGGGATGATGTCTCTTAAGAGAGCATGAGTCATTTCATGGGCCTTCTCAGTTTATGGTGAGTAGTCTTCTACCAACCCAGAGTAAGTACATACCAGAAGTAACAGATACTAATTACTTCCTCACTTAGGCATCTCAGTGACTTCTGCTTTCATGGCTCTGATGGACCAATGCAAGATCTCTCTTCATCTCCAAGACTGTTGTAATTTTTATCATGAGAGTTTGGGGTTATTTCTGCCTTGGTCATAGGAGAACTGCATTTTAGTCCTTGGATTAAACTTGGTCACTTGTTGAAAAGTGTGAACTGGGGACAATAATCTAACAGGGCATTTTTTATTCACCACTTCAGACACTTTTTTTGTCATTTTTCCATAGCTTGTTATTGCTAACATAATTTAGTTTTCCCTAATTTCTGTGGAGTCCCTTGGTTCTCAGAGAATGTGGGGAAGCCTATGATACAAGACATAATATGCAAAATGTGTAGTTTTCTTAGAAGGTGTACAACTAATCTTAAACAAAACCACGTAAACAACCTTTACCTTCTTAACTCTGTTTCTAGGCACAGTTTCCATAAGCTATTCACAACAGTTTGTTTTATTCACTCCACTTTGACTGAACTCTGAGAATAATAGGTGACATGTAGTTTCTGGTTTATCCCTAACATTCTTGATATACTCTGCATGAGGTTGGCTATAAATTCAGATTAATTTTCTGAGCCTACTCACAAAGCCAGTCCAAATATGGGGATGATGTCTCTTAAGAGAGCATGAGTCATTTCATGGGCCTTCTCAGTTTATGGTGAGTAGTCTTCTACCAACCCAGAGTAAGTACATACCAGAAGTAACAGATACTAATTACTTCCTCACTTAGGCATCTCAGTGAGTTCTGCTTTCAAGCCTTTAATAGAAGCAATTTCACAAGCATGAATTCTGGTTGAAATCATAGGTCCCTGTCTGACATTGAGCTCTCTGCCTGTTAAATACCATTGTGTCATTGTTTTTGTTAGTAGAGATAAATGAGAGATGTAAAAATTCTGGGCTAACAATATTTTAAGTATTTCTTGACCAAGTTGGGAGGTTTCCTGGATAGTCAAGAACACTACAGGTCCTAGAAGGTGGGGTACTGTTACCTATTAATCTCATAGGTGTATCCATACTTTCTTAATTTTTATACCACCTTCAGTTTGGAGAAAGATGTGTTCTTCTTTGAGTAAACTGGTACTAACTTGAGGATCTGAGTCAATGGGGGGCCACAAATGATGCCCCATATGGAATAAATATTGCCCTCTGAGTGACCACATCTGTGCAGGCATTTTCCTGGCCAATTGTGATGTAGTTATCTCGATATTTGTGGCAGTGCATGACTGCCATTTATGTTTTCGGCTCCCATATTGCCTAAGGTAGCTGCAAAATTTTCTATTGCCATTTTCTTCTTTGCCCCAAGATTTAAGTAGGTACTTCTCCTTGTGCAGTGTCCTTTGTACTTGAAGAGTGAGGAATGCATACTGTGAATTAGTAAAGACATTAACAGTTTCTGTTTTCTTAATTCCAATGTACACATTAAGGCTATTATTTCTACTCTCTGTGCTCAGGTGCCTTGAGATATTGCATTAGACTCTAGATTTGATTTCAGAGTAACCTCAGCATATTGAGCACATCTGTACCTGACAGGGTTAAAAAACTTCTTCCATTCTTGTATAGTTTCCAGTAACCTTGAGACTGTAGCTTGTCCTGCAGATACAGCCAACTGGAATGAACTAGGTGAGGTGCTTTTAGGCAAACATATGTCACCGGATCCTCAGACACAGGGAGTAACATGGATGAGCTTACAGCATTGCAATCTTTTATAATTATTCATAGACTGTCATATAGTGGGCTGTAGTACTTACTTAAGTGGGCATTGGTAAACCAGTGATGCCACTTCATGTTTATTCAGGTGACCATAGCATGGGGAGAAGCTTTCATCAGTAAATTCTGTCCCACAGTTAGCTTGTCATCTTTCTGTGCCAGTAGGCCAGTGGTTTTCAAGGCTCATAGACATGGAGAGTATCCCTTGGAAATGCTATCCAGTTGTTTAAGAAATTATGCATCAGGTCATGGCCATGAGCCTATGTTCTGAGTCAGGACCCACGCTGCTATTTTCTTTTCCTCAAACACATACAGCATAAAGATTGTGCTAAGTCCAAAAGCCTTAGTCTCAGGGAAGACATCAGCTTTTCTTTTAATTGTGAGAAGGCCCCCTGCCACTCTAAGCTTCAATCAAATGCTTTTCAGTCCCAATAGCAGCCTTGAATTTATAGGTACCAGCAGGTTACTGTTAACCTGCTTTCTTTCTATTACTAGGCTTCATTGTCCCTGCTAGATAGTAAATTCTAGATAGTGAGACTTTTATTGGCAAATCTGGGCCTTGTTTTTACAGATTTGGTATTTACAGTTCTCCAGGTATTTGAGTAACAAGTCAATTCCCCTGGCACATTCAGCTGCCACTGGGTGTCCGAGAAAAAGTTCCATCACATGCTGAATCAGCACACAACTTAAGGCCCTTAACACAGGACTTCTGTAGGTTCTGGGCCAATGCTTCTCTGAAGATGGTTGGAGAGTTTCTGAACCCCTGTGGAAGTCAAGTCCAGGAGAGAGGATCCCACTGAGAAGTTGGCTGCTGTGAAAGAGATGTTAAGAAAGGCCCCACTTTCTTTTATTTGTATTCTGGGTAGTCTAGGAATGTTCATACATTGTGAAGGCATTGTAATCTCTGGCTTGGAAGCTAGAATTCATGCCTCTGGGTAAGGAGAGTATAATATTGGAGGGAGTCTTCTGGTGCTGAGTCAGCCAAAATCTTAGGAGCCTGCATCCCTTGGCTGGTGGAGCAAAATATTTCCTAACTGCCTGTTTGTTTACTAACACTGCTGATGCTTGGTTCATTAATCATTGTGAGGTTTGGGTTAAACCAACTATAACCAATGGTTCATGCATGATAATTGGTCAAGATGTCTTGGCTTGCCTGTAAATTTGTGCCAAAGTTTGAAAAGAAGGAACCTGTCTATGCTTTCTTCTGTGAGCCAATATGCTTTCAATGCTGACCAGGCTATATCTCACAGCATTCTGAGTCTCTCTAGTGTCACTGTTATGCCACATTCTCCACTAAATCCCACTTGAATTTTTTTGCATCATTCCCAGTGGAGTAGATTTACTTTGGGTCTTATGTATCTACCTCTGTTAGAATAAGAACAGCCTCTGAGAAAATGAGAGAAGCTGCTCACTGAATCTGGCCAATGTTACAATTTGGGAATCTGCACTCCATCCTCAGTCCACAGCATTTTATGGTGCAACACACTCTATCTGCATTTTTGCTTTAGACTGATACATCTGCTTTTGTTTCAGAATCTTCTTGGCATTGGAGAGTTTGTTATTTCCTCAATATTTTCTAGACTGTAGGGGCACATCCTCTAGCCTTATGCAGATTGCCCCTGATTCTAGCTGGCTCTTCGATTTGCTCAGCATAAAGAGTCCACTGCAATGGACTTACAGTTTCCACATGTTATAACCAGTGAGCTTAATTTTTTTTTCACACTCACTCACATGCATACAGCTCCCACCATCCAAGTTCTGAGAAAACAAGATTACTGAAACCAGTTACAAAGAGATAAAAATCAAATTCAAAGTGCCAAAATAAATTGGCATGTCATGGATGATCAGGTAAGGCTTCCACACAAAGGAGAGCAAGTCAAGCCTCCCAGAATTCATGCTACTGAGTTTCTGACAAACGGACTACAAGAACTGGTTTCTTTTCAGTGTATATTCTTTGAGCAAATCTGCTCTGGAATCCTGCCTGGCTGTGCTCTGGTAAAGAATTTCACCTGGGCTAATACCCACGTGGGAGTGCTCTTAAGATCCATGTCTCTGAAGCAGGCAGGAGTCCCCTGTGGGGATGCCTTTTCTCTACAATTAATAAACTATTTAATACCAATATTGAAAAGACAAAATGGGTTTTGTTTGCTTAATATAGGAAGGGAGAGCTACACTGTTTAGACACATTCTTTAAGCAATGCACACAATGTAAAATTAGAGAACTGGAAGATATTAGGTGTTGTACAGAAGCATGGAGGCTCTGTACAAACATAGACATTCAAGACAAACTTGCAGCCAAAGAGGTATATTTATTGAAGTTGGTTGTTGGATTATGAATTATTTGATGTGCTGGCACAGTTTTATTATTGTTATTGGTAACAGTTTTTCACTGAGAACATTAGAGTTTGTATATTACTTACATTTAAACCTAGCTTTTGTGACTACATATGTACAATAATTACAGAGCCAATATTTTCTAAATCTTTATTAAAATTTTCATTTTCATTTACTAATGAGGTAAAATGCATCTATATTATTTTTTTAAAAAGTGATGTTTACTAATTGGCCACCATTTATTAAGCAGCTCCTCTGATGTTGATTTTAGGGCATTGGCAGTAGCTAAATAGGAAAACAGGACTTTTGGAGTGATTGTTTTACAAAGATCATTATGGATTATTTAAACATACACACACACACACACACACACACACATGCATGTAGATATATGTATATTTGTATAGAATAAGATTATTATATCTCTATAAAATACAATCATTTATTTTTATTTATTTGTTAATTTTATAACTTATGGGTACCAGTACAGATCATGCAGATTTATTACAAAGTTACACATGTGCCATGGTACTGGTTTTGTGCATCAGTAGCCCCCTCATCTACCTGAGGCATTTCTCCTAATGCTATGCCTCTTCAATGTCCACACTCCCTCTTGTTTCTCCCTAATTCTTCACACAAAGACCTCAATGGGGGATGTTCCCTTTTCTACTTCCATGTGTTCTCATTTTTAACCACAGACTTTTGAGTGAGAACATGCTGTGTTTGGTTTTCTGATCTTGTGCAAGGTCACTGACAATAATAATTTTATCTTTGTCTTTGCAGATAACATGAACTCATTATTTTTTGAATAACTGCAAAATATTCCATGATGTACATGTGCTATATATTTTTTTATCTTGTCTATCATTGATGGGCATTTGGATTGGTAAGAAGTCTTCAGTATTGTAAACAGTACAGCAATATATATATATATATATATATATATATATATGAGGATGTATCATTATAATAGAAAGATTTATAATTCCTGGTGTATATTCCAATTAATGAGATTGTTGGACCAAAAAGTATTTCTATTACTATAACTCTAAAAAATGCCACACTTTATGCCACAATGGTTAAATTAATTTTTATTCCCACCAGCAATGTAAAAGTGCTTCTATTACTCTGCATCCTCTGCATCATCTGTTGTCTCATAATATTTTAATGATCGCCATTTCAATTGAAATATGTATTATTTTAATTGAATTAATATTATTTGCTTCTCTTTAATGAGCAGTGATAATGAGCATTTTTCCACATTCTATTTGGTCACATAAATGTCTTCTTTTGAAAATGCTTCATATTCTTTTTCCACTTCTTAATAAAGTTTGTTTTTGTAAATCTACTTTAGTTCTTTGTAGATTCTGAATATTAGCTCTTTGTCAAATGAGTAGAATGCAAAATTTTCTTTCCATGATGTCGGTTGCTGGTGTACTCTATTAATAGTTTTTTTTTTTTTGAAAACTCTTAATTAGATCTTACTTGTCTATTTTGGCTTTATAGCCATTGCTTTTGGTGTTTCAGTCATGAAGTCGTTTTCCATGCCTATGTCCTGGATAGTATTGCCTCTGTTTTTCTACAGTGTTTTAATGTTTTAGGCCTAATGTTTAAATATTTAATCTGTATAGAGTTAATTTCTGTATAATGTGTAAGAAAGGGATCCAGTTTCAGCTTTGTGCATATGGCCAGGCAGTTTTTAAAACCCAGTTTATAAAATAGGAGCTTTTATTCCATTGTTTCTGATTTCATGGAACCCATAATAGCTCAGAGCTAGTATCCAGAAGTTTCTGAAAATGTTGATAATTTGTATTTTTCTTATATGGTGTCACCCTGGCAAAATCCTGAGTTTTCCTCCAGATAATATAAGTTCTCATTGCATAAATTTATAGTCATGTAGACAGGTCATTCCATAGAAATTTATTTTTCTTCTTGTTTAAGAAGTTCTATTATAATGATATATTTAAACAGACTATAATCAGAAAATTAATTGAGGCACTGCACTTTACTCTATTACTGAGTTTTTATTATTCAGAATAATCTTTTTTTGACTTTTGCAGAAAGTTTATTGTTTACTTACATCAGTATAAGGGCATTTTTTTTCTAATCAATTTTACATTCAGGACTATGGTGATTTCTTAGCCAATACCACAGGTCTCCTGGAGTCAAGGTATTCTACTTGTCACTTTTTCATAGCTTTTTCCTGTTATGTTTGATGGTTGAGTACTTCAACTTGGCCCCTACACTTCAGGATCCAATTTATCTCATGGTCTTGAAATTTGTAGTTGATAGATAATAGATCTCACCACTTGATGAGAAATAAAGCAAATTACTAGAGTACTAATTAAAGATGCAGGTCATTTATTATATTTTTCACACTCTGTGTCCCCAGTTTTATTGGTGTCTTTATATGTGTCTCTATACCAGGTTGCAGGGTCCAATTTTCTTCAGTCAATGCCCTCACTATAACAGTAGACATGTGGCAAAGCTGAGCATCAATCTGTCTTTGCAGGTCAGTCATTCCTACCATAAAAGCTTTGATTTTGGCTCTTTCCCTACAGATGATAAGACTTTCACAACAAAATTATTATATTTGGGGTTTGACATCTAATTATGAAACTGATAAACAGAATTGCTGAGTTTATTCTTTTCTAGAAGCTGGGAGACAGAATTCCTGAGTTTATGCTTATCTCCCATCATTTTGTTCACTGAACTTTGATGCTGGTAAGCAGCTTCATTACATTCTTTAAATTTTAACATCTGTTTCACTGTATTATACATAGAGTTTCTAAGCTCTTGGCCTCTCACAATCTGTTGAATTTAACTCAGTGTGGCTGAAAAATTGTAAGGGAAATATTATGAAAGTTATGCTATTTTAGTCTCCAATCTTTTGTAAGGCCAAATGGTCTCATACCTTTCCTGGGCTGCAGTTCAATTTTTTTTTTTTTTTTTTTTTTTTTTTTTTTTTTTTTTTTTTTTTTTTTTTTTTTTTTTTTTTTTTTTTTTTTTTTTTTTTTTTTTTTTTTTTTTTTTTTTTTTTTTTTTTTTTTTTTTTTTTTTTTTTTTTTTTTTTTTTTTTTTTTTTTTTTTTTTTTTTTTTTTTTTTTTTTTTTTTTTTTTTTTTTTTTTTTTTTTTTTTTTTTTGAAAACTCTTAATTAGATCTTACTTGTCTATTTTGGCTTTATAGCCATTGCTTTTGGTGTTTCAGTCATGAAGTCGTTTTCCATGCCTATGTCCTGGATAGTATTGCCTCTGTTTTTCTACAGTGTTTTAATGTTTTAGGCCTAATGTTTAAATATTTAATCTGTATAGAGTTAATTTCTGTATAATGTGTAAGAAAGGGATCCAGTTTCAGCTTTGTGCATATGGCCAGGCAGTTTTTAAAACCCAGTTTATAAAATAGGAGCTTTTATTCCATTGTTTCTGATTTCATGGAACCCATAATAGCTCAGAGCTAGTGTCCAGAAGTTTCTGAAAATGTTGATAATTTGTATTTTTCTTATATGGTGTCACCCTGGCAAAATCCTGAGTTTTCCTCCAGATAATATAAGTTCTCATTGCATAAATTTATAGTCATGTAGACAGGTCATTCCATAGAAATTTATTTTTCTTCTTGTTTAAGAAGTTCTATTATAATGATATATTTAAACAGACTATAATCAGAAAATTAATTGAGGCACTGCACTTTACTCTATTACTGAGTTTTTATTATTCAGAATAATCTTTTTTTGACTTTTGCAGAAAGTTTATTGTTTACTTACATCAGTATAAGGGCATTTTTTCTAATCAATTTTACATTCAGGACTATGGTGATTTCTTAGCCAATACCACAGGTCTCCTGGAGTCAAGGTATTCTACTTGTCACTTTTTCATAGCTTTTTTCCTGTTATGTTTGATGGTTGAGTACTTCAACTTGGACCCTACACTTCAGGATCCAATTTATCTCATGGTCTTGAAATTTGTAGTTGATAGATAATAGATCTCACCACTTGATGAGAAATAAAGCAAATTACTAAAGTACTAATTAAAGACGCAGGTCATTTATTATATTTTTCACACTCTGTGTCCCCAGTTTTATTGGTGTCTTTATACGTGTCTCTATACCAGGTTGCAGGGTCCAATTTTCTTCAGTCAATGCCCTCACTATAACAGTAGACATGTGGCAAAGCTGAGCATCAATCTGTCTTTGCAGGTCAGTCATTCCTACCATAAAAGCTTTAATTTTGGCTCTTTCCCTACAGATGATAAGCCTTTTACAGCAAAATTATCATATTTGGGGTTTCACATCTAATTATGAAACTGATAAACAGAATTGCTGAGTTTATTCTTTTCTAGAAGCTGGGAGACAGAATTTGTGAGTTTATGCTTATCTCCCATCATTTTGTTCACTGAACTTTGATGCTGGTAAGCAGCTTCATTACATTCTTTAAATTTTAACATCTGTTTCACTGTATTATACATAGAGTTTCTAAGCTCTTGGCCTCTCACAATCTGTTGAATTTCACTCAGTGTGGCTGAAAAATTGTAAGGGAAATATTATGAAAGTTATGCTATTTTAGTCTCCAATCTTTTGTAAGGCCAAATGGTCTCATACATTTCCTGGGCTGCAGTTCAATTGTGCATTCTCAGCTCACTGCAACATCTGCCTCCAGGTTTAAGTAATTCTCCTGCCTCAGCCTCTCAGGCAGCTGGAATTACAGGTGCCAACCACCATGCCCAGATAACCTTTGTGTGTGTTTTTAGTAGAGATGAGTTTTTACTATTTTGGTCAGGCTTGTCTCAAATCTCTAACGTATTTATCCACCCACCCCAGCCTCCTAAAATTACAGGTTTGAGCCACAGTGCTAGGCCCAAGGCTAAAAGGTTTAAATGAGACTCATTAAAAAGCCAGTTCATACTTTAGAGCATTAGGTCTTAGAGTACAAATTAGGTATAATAAAAGTTTCTCCAGCAAAGTATGTAAATCCCCACATTGTTCTCTATATTCTCAGTGTTTACTCATGTAAATGTTGTGCTGAAAGGCCATCTCATGAAGAGGTCAAAAAGAATTAACCATTAATAGTGTTTATTCAAGGCCCAAAAGCCAAAACTTTTTTTATTTTATAATCACTATTTTACCTATATTAAGAAAGATTAACAATAAACTAAGAAATCAAGTAACACTACAAATCAGATATAAGAAATTCATAGTTACTCTTATAGCATTTATTGTCTCAGACATAGTCATTCTGGCAACTGTCAGTATTGTAGTGGCATCTATTACTTAGACACAAACAAAACAGCAAATGTAAGGCAACTTGTGACTAAAATTTTAAAGTACCTTAATCCTATAGATCTACAGTCCCCAAAAATAGCTATATAGAAAAGTGTTTAGATTATCTTCACTAGTAAAACCCCATTTCTGGGAGTCACTATATGACTAGAAATGAATGTTTGCTATTTGTATTAATAAAGGTCTCCTGTTATTTTTAATACTAAGATGCAAAGCTGAAATAAGAGCAAGGACCACTTCACTTGAGAGACCTATGGCTGAACACAATAATGGCCTCAAGGAAACAGAGGGTAATGTTAATAACACAGAATGTGTAAATGTGGGATTCACTTGAGGTGGCAGATAAAATATTAAAGCAAATATTAGGGAAGATATAATATCACAGTCACAAATTTTTGAAAGGCTAAATGGCTTTAATATGACTCAGTGAAAATAGCCAGTTCTTACAGTAAAGCATTAGGTCATGGAGTAAAGATAATGAACAATAAAATCTTTCTCAGTTAAGTCTCTTTACCACACTTTTCTTTCTCTCCACTCTGTTTACTCATGCAAATAGGCTTTGTGCTGGATGGACTCTCAGTGTGTGGTCAAAAAGAATTTTTCATTAATGGTGGTTTTCTTCCGGCACTGGGAACCAAAATCTTTAATCATTTCTAAAACCACAATTTTAACCATATTAGCCATATTAACTGCTCACAAATGTGTTAACATAGAATCCCTGTTATTAATTATATACTAAGAAAATGTGAGGAGAAATGAGAAGTGAAGGTTGGTAAACCACAATTAGCCCTTACAGCAGTTGACAATCCCATGACCCAACATTTTACTGTACTCTGGCCTGTGAGAAAGTATTTTAATTATCCATCCGTAAGTCAGGGTTTGTAGTACAGACCTCAACAGGTGGTGACAAACATCTCAGGTGATAATCTTGATGTGGTTAATGCCATAAACATTGATGAATCAAGAATGTCAAATATATTTATTTTGTATAACTTTATAAGCTTTTTCTACCAGAGACTATCAGTGTTCTTCATGTTATTGTTAATCCTTTACTTGGCATCATTATATCAGATTATATTAAGTAGCCCAACTCCAGAAACTTCAAATCCAATGGAGAAACATTCTTTTCAATATTTTGTTTCTCAAAAACCACTTTTGATACCAACTTGTGTATTGCTCAGGGTTCTCTCAGAAGGACAAATCAAATGTATAGAGGTGAGTTTATTAAGTCTTAACTTACAAAATATTGATATTCCACAATAGGCTGTCTGCAAGTGAAGCAGAAAAGAGAATCAGTGCGAGTCCCAAAACTGAACATCTTGGAGTTCTACATGTGAGGAAAGAGAGTATCTGTCACAGAAGAAAAATATAGGCTAAGAGGCTAAGCCCATCTCACATTTTTCCCCATGTTTTTCTGCCTATTTTAAATTCATAGACAGTTGAATAAATTATGTTTACCCAACTTAAAAATGTATCTTTCATCTGTAGCACACTGACTCAAATGTTAATTCCTTTTGTGCAACAGCCAAACATACAAACCCAGAATTAATAATGTGTATCTCTCAATATAGCAATCTCAGTCTCCTGGTTATAAATCTGAATGTTTCCATTGTTGCTTCAACTATAAGCCTGTGACAGACAGAATACCAGGAGCTAGACTGATGTACAAGAATGAAAAGTAATAGTGTTTTTTTTTCACCCATTTATGTGGAATAATCTAATTAGGAAGCACTTTTTTAAGCACATAAATTTGTTGTAGTCAGCCAGACTCAAAGACTTGCAAGAATATCAGCTGTGGATAACAGTTACTCAATTAAATTTTATTTTTGCTAAAACCTGACAAAATGTCAGGACTATCATTGTGGCACAGGGTCTGCTTTGGGCAATGGGCTCTGATGACAACAGGAGAGATGACAGGATGGCCAGCTAGAGAAAGGAGCTACCCACTCCATAGTGTTCTCTCTGGTGAAGCCGTAGCAGATATTGGGAACATCAAATGTGAAGAGAAACTACCCACTCTAGGGTCTTCTCTCCATGGAGACCTATATATCTAATAAGATGATAAGCTGGATGGAGATGCTACCCATTCTATGGTCTTTGTTCTGCTAAGTGATGATCACTAATCAACACCCTTCCTGCAGAAAAATAAAGCTACATACTCTAGTTCTTCTCTCTGCTGAGAGATAGATATTCAGGACATTCATCTGCTTGTGGGGAGAAGTTACTAAATGAGGTCCTTTTCAGAGTTATGTTACTCAGTAAGGCTCTTTATGTTGTTCAGTCTCCACCTGCAGTTACCTCATTCTTTCTGAATGCAAAGAAAAAAAATTGAGGTTTACTGAATTCTTGAACTAAAAAATCTGTAATTAAAACAGGAGTAAAATATGTCTTGCCTATCACATTGTGGAAGACAAAAATAAGATGAGAGCTGTGGCTTTTCAAGTTGCACAGACATAGGGGCTCCAAATACCAGGGCTGTAATACTTTTGTTAGTGTTTTCCTGTTTCTGGCATCTTCAACTTTCTGGGTGCCACTACACATACCAGTATCAGCTGAGAATCTTCCTGCAGTATTTCTGGTCCAGGTTCCATTATTTACTCAAAGAGATGAAACTCCAGCTGGCACTGGAAAACTTCTGCTTTGCTACAGTGGACATGTCTGATTCTATATATTAGCTGGACCCCAGAGATGCTCATACATGCCTCCACTTTCTATGCCATGTTTGTTCATGGCAGTTGTTCAGTTTAGGCCTGTAATCCAATCTGAGTGCATTCTGTCAGACAGAGTAGATAGAATAAGTTTAACAAGCCTGAGAAAAGCACAGGCAAAAGGACAACAGGCCACAGATATTTTCAACTGGCAAGATGATGTCCCCACAATTCTTTGATAGAAGAAGCATAGGTAGTTTTGTTTAAATGACTTACTGCTATTGAATCTTGAAATGCTTATAATTAAGGGTCCAACAATGTGGTATTCTTAAATCTGTTGCTATTCACTCAGTGTTTCTGGCAAAATATTAAAGATATGAACTGTTGTAATATATGTAGATTGTCATCTCAAACTGTTTAGAAGACTGAGAGTTGTTGTTGAGGCCGGTTGAAGGCAGCTGCCTTGAAAACATTAGTATAGAACAAGATTAGACAACAATCCAAAGGCCTTAACACACAAGTATATGTTTCCAGTTTAACTATTTATTCATGTCAATTTTCTTCTGGTTGATTCCTCTGGGAGGATCCAAAAAGAATTACTCATTAATTGTATTTACTCTGGGGTCCAAAATCAAAATATTTTATCAGTTTTAAAGTCAGACCTTCAATTATATTCATTATCCAAATGAGTTAACACTCTTAGAACCTCTATTGTAATGTCTACACACTAAACGTCCTGATGAAACAGGGAATAAGTCTGGTGGGTTGCATTTTGCTCTCTAATGGCAGCCCACAGCCATTTTCTAGGCCACTTGAGACACTGTAATGATGGGAGAGTGCATTCATTCATACACTCTTGAGTCAGAATTCGCAGGTTAGATTTCTGAAGTGGTGGCAAACACGTCTCAGTAAGTAATCTCAACGTGATTGAGGGCACAAGTGGTGCTTCATTGAAGAAAGGGGACAGGATAGATGTCAAAGCTATTATGCTCAAACACAGAGTGAACTAACGTAATCACCACTGCAAAGAATAAAAAAAGGAAACAGTGGATTCCCCAGGATAAAAAGTAAAAAAGACCACAGTCAAGTAAAAAAATCAGTAAGTCATTGGTTTCCACTGAGGATTACAAATTTTGGTGAGACATTGTTTCAGGCTAGGGTTTCCTCATAAGACAAAACAGTTATTAGTACAATGGCAGCATATAAAGGGCTGGAAAAGTTTTCTAAGGCTAGTGAGAGTTTAATCTTACAAAATAAATTAAGAAATGTAACACAAACTATTTTCTCTCATAATTGTTGGTCACCAGCAGAGAGTACCTTAGATCTAGATAGCTGGGTGAAAGTGGGAAGTAATCTAAAACAGAATTACATGAAAGAAAAACATGTTACTCTAACTTCTCTAACATCATGGGCATTAGTAATAGTGGTTCCTGTCCTATTATATGTACAAGAGTCCAATGAGGGAAAGGAGAGAAAGCCATAATCTCCCTTACTACTTTCAGCTTCTTCCTCAATTAATATTTTATCAGTTTTAAAGTCAGACCTTCAATTATATTCATTATCCAAATGAGTTAACACTCTTTGAACCTCTATTGTAATGTCTACACACTAAACGTCCTGATGAAACAGGGAATAAGTCTGGTGGGTTGCATTGTGCTCTCTAATGGCAGCCCACAGCCATTTTCTAGGCCACTTGAGACACTGTAATGATGGGAGAGTGCATTCATTCATACACTCTTGAGTCAGAATTCGCAGGTTAGATTTCTGAAGTGGTGGCAAACACGTCTCAGTAAGTCATCTCAACGTAATTGAGGGCACAAGTGGTGCTTCATTGAAGAAAGGGGACAGGATAGATGTCAAAGCTATTATGCTCAAACACAGAGTGAACTAACGTAATCACCACTGCAAAGAATAAAAAAAGGAAACAGTGGATTCCCCAGGATAAAAAGTAAAAAGACCACAGTCAAGTAAAAAAATCAGTAAGTCATTGGTTTCCACTGAGGATTACAAATTTTGGTGAGACATTGTTTCAGGCTAGGGTTTCCTCATAAGACAAAACAGTTATTAGTACAATGGCAGCATATAAAGGGCTGGAAAAGTTTTCTAAGGCTAGTGAGAGTTTAATCTTACAAAATAAATTAAGAAATGTAACACAAACTATTTTCTCTCATAATTGTTGGTCACCAGCAGAGAGTACCTTAGATCTAGATAGCTGGGTGAAAGTGGGAAGTAATCTAAAACAGAATTACATGAAAGAAAAACATGTTACTCTAACTTCTCTAACATCATGGGCATTAGTAATAGTGGTTCCTGTCCTATTATATGTACAAGAGTCCAATGAGGGAAAGGAGAGAAAGCCATAATCTCCCTTACTACTTTCAGCTTCTTCCTCAATTAATCTCTTATCACAATCCCTTGCAGGAGAGCACATCTATCCATACATAAAACAACCATACCTAGGTTGAATGCATTCCTTCTCTTACTTTCTTTAATGTCCTACTCTGTCTACAGAATATGTTTCCATTCATCACCACTTCACTTTCTTAATAAGCTTGGATTTCCTCTGGAAAAGAAAAAAATAGCTACACATCAAAAACTTGAATATTTCTTCCTAAATGAATCAATGATTAACTAATGATGTACAGAAAATCTTATTTTAGGAAAGTAAACGTTTATTTATGTTAACTGAGTAATAACTAGAAAGGTATAAAACTTAATTATTATCTCAGCATAAATTCTATCCAGATCAGAGAAAACATATTAGTACATTGGCAGCATATAAAGGCCTGAATAAGTTTCCTAAGGCTAGTGAGAGTTTAATCTTACAAAATAAATTAAGAAATGTAACACAAACTATTTTCTCTCATAATTGTTGGTCACCAGCAGAGAGTACCTTAGATCTAGATAGCTGGGTGAAAGTGGGAAGTAATCTAAAACAGAATTACATGAAAGAAAAACATGTTACTCTAACTTCTCTAACATCATGGGCATTAGTAATAGTGGTTCCTGTCCTATTATATGTACAAGAGTCCAATGAGGGAAAGGAGAGAAAGCCATAATCTCCCTTACTACTTTCAGCTTCTTCCTCAATTAATCTCTTATCACAATCCCTTGCAGGAGAGCACATCTATCCATACATAAAACCACCATACCTAGGTTGAATGCATTCCTTCTCTTACTTTCTTTAATATCCTACTCTGTCTACAGAATATGTTTCCATCCATCACCACTTTACTTTCTTAATAAGCTTGGATTTCCTCTGGGAAAGAAAAAAATAGCTACACATCAAAAACTTGAATATTTCTTCCTAAATGAATCAATGATTAACTAATGATGTACAGAAAATCTTATTTTAGGAAAGTAAAGGTTTATTTATGTTAACTGAGTAATAACTAGAAAGGTATAAAACTTAATTATTATCTCAGCATAAATTCTAACCAGATCAGAGAAAAACATATGAGTAAAATATATGCTGGAAATCATTATTCTGACACATACCTAAGTCTTTTTAATTAAGAATTTTGTGTCTCTGAGCTATTTGTGCCACTATAAAGTCAAATTCAGTATCTCAGATATTATTTGGGTGAGGGGAGAAGATACTGACACTTACCTCAATTGACTCTTCATTCTAGGATATAAAAATAAGAAAAACAAACACTATCACAAATTTTTCTGTAACTTAAATGGAATAGACCACCAGTCTCACCTTATTTAGTAATAGTAACAATTAGAGCTTGAAAACAAAAATGTAGTGCTCACCAGTCTGCTTTTTAATTTCAGCTCTCATGTGCATACAATAATGATATTTGAGCAGATAAGTTGATTTATTGTTTCTTTTAAATTTACAATGCTTAACAATTTCTTAATAATATTAAAGAAAGAACTTAGACGTTTTCAATTCTTTCTCCAAGTCTTAGCTATTATTGAAATTATGTTGCGCTATGAAGATGAAGTAGGGCATATTCAGGTAATTATATATTCTGCTAAGCTCCATTCTTGTGTCCTAAGGAGAAACACTGGTTATTTAAACTCATCAGTTTTTGTTTGAACATACTTTAACATGGATTCTATCCCTTCTGCAGTGCTCCAGATTTTCTTCAGCATTTCACACTCTCTCTCATTGGCCTGTTCCAACTCCATCGTAATATTACAGCAAACAAGGGCCTTACACTTTTGTAGCATAACAGGATTACAGGAGGCAAGCCGCTTAATTTGAATCATAACCTCTTGGGTGAAAGTTAAAGTCAAGAACACCTGAGAGACCAGGCCTTTGGCAGAGGCCTCCCGTGCTGTCAGCTTTCTCCCACCAATCAACATTTCATTGGCCGATTCTTCTCCCATGATTCTTGGAAATGTAAGAGTAGCACAGCCATCTGGACTCTGTCCAAAGGTCATATATGGGGTTTGAAACCAAGCCTTTTCATTAGCCCAAACCAAGTCACAAAGAGGTAGTATGGATGCACCTAGTCCAATGGCTGGGCCATTGACAGATACAACAATAAGTTTTTTAAAATGAATGAAAACATTCACAAAGCTCTTAATGGTGTCCACAATTTCAGTGCTCATTCTGTTTCTGTCATTCCTTAAATTCTTCACAATGTGCCCAAAGTCAAGACCAGAGCAAAAGACACTGCCAGCTGCGCTGAACAACACAAACTTGCTGTCATCCACAGCAGCCCTTTCCAGAGCATTCATGATTTCTTTAATAACTTCTTTATTTAGTGCATTTTTCTCTGTTGATATAGTAGATAGCAATATCTGTGTGAATCCATCATCTTTCTTTACTACAATGTCTCTGTATCTGTTTGCACTTTCTTTTAACCTTATGGTGAAATACATCCTTTTGATAAAAGGCTGGTCTTTTCTATCATCAATAATCTCTCTTTTTCCACCTTTCACCCTAGAAACAGATGTATGCCTGTTTGTTGTTCCATTGGCTGTTGAAGGGTCCATCAGCATCATTATAGCTTCTTTGTTATCTGACTCTGTGGACATGAAAGCAGTGACTGAATCAGACATCTGAGGCGTGGCTGGTTGTGTGTGGCTCCTGTTTTCTATTCCATCCTGTTCTGTGTCAGGATCTGATGAAATTCTGATGGGTTTCTCTTCTGCTGCCTTAAAAACCACCGATGTTTCCTGAACCGGTGCCACAGGATCTAGTTTCTCAGGTTTCAAAATGGCACCAACTTTGCTCTGGCTGTTAACTGGTCTCTGAGGTACAAGTGACTTCATAGTTGAATTTCTCTGCTCTAAATTTTTTGGGTCAGTGAGAGGTGCAGACGTGATTATTCCGATGTTCGGTCTCCCACCAATCAACATTTCATTGGCCGATGCTTCTCCCATGATTCTTGGAAATGTAAGAGTAGCACAGCCATCTGGACTCTGTCCAAAGGTCATATATGGAGTTTGAAACCAAGCCTTTTCATTAGCCCAAACCAAGTCACAAAGAGGTAGTATGGATGCACCTAGTCCAATGGCTGGGCCATTGACAGATACAACAATAAGTTTTTTTAAATGAATGAAAACATTCACAAAGCTCTTAATGGTGTCCACAATTTCAGTGCTCATTCTGTTTCTGTCATTCCTTAAATTCTTCACAATGTGCCCAAAGTCAAGACCAGAGCAAAAGACATTGCCAGCTACGCTAAAAAACACAAATTTGCTGTCATCCACAGCAGCCCTTTCCAGAGCATTCATGATTTCTTTAATAACTTCTTTATTTAGTGCATTTTTCTCTGATGATATAGTAGATAGCAATATCTGTGTGAATCCATCATCTTTCTTTACTACAATGTCTCTGTATCTGTTTGCACTTTCTTTTAACCTTCTGGTGAAATACATCCTTTTGATAAAAGGCTGGACTTTTCTATCATCAATAATCTCTCTTTTTACACCTTTCACCCTAGAAACAGATGTATGCCTGTTTGTTGTTCCATTGGCTGTTGAAGGGTCCATCAGCATCATTATAGCTTCTTTGTTATCTGACTCTGTGGACATGAAAGCAGTGACTGAATCAGACATCTGAGGCGTGGCTGGTTGTGTGTGGCTCCTGTTTTCTATTCCATCCTGTTCTGTGTCAGGATCTGATGAAATTCTGATGGGTTTCTCTTCTGCTGCCTTAAAAACCACCGATGTTTCCTGAACCGGTGCCACAGGATCTAGTTTCTCAGGTTTCAAAATGGCACCAACTTTGCTCTGGCTGTTAACTGGTCTCTGAGGTACAAGTGACTTGATAGTTGAATTTCTCTGCTCTAAATTTTTTGGGTCAGTGAGAGGTGCAGACGTGATTATTCCGATGTTCAGTCTGGCAACAAACAACTGGTTGTTTTTGGATTTGTGGTGTTTGCCAGTCAATGTCCTTCTAGGAAAGCTCTTAGAGAAGCTGGATGTGGAAGTTCTGGAAGTTCATTTTCTGACATTGTTTGAAGAAGTTGTCCTTGTTCTGTTCCATGTCGATTTTTTCTGCTTTTCCATCTGTTGTCTGTTAAAGTCATAAATACATTTTTCACAGTTTGTGAGGTTCTGCTCTGGTTCCCAAGTGTCATCCTCTTTGTCATAACCTTTCCACCGAACCAAATACTCTGTTTTTCCATTTTGATGTTGTCTTTTGTCAATAATAGCTTCAACCTCAAATTCCTGGGAAGCCATGAAGAGAGAGACAGAATTGGGACACTTGCTGTGCCAAGCTTTTTTCAGTTGTGTCTCTTCATAGCGACTTATTTCTGCCTCCAGTGGTTAAAGAGCTGCTATGTATAAATGAGCCTCTCTGTGGACACTTGTGTAGTCAAAGATGTGTGAAGAATCAGTCAAAGAGCCTTAGCCTCTTCACACTTAATCTCTGGTGGGAGACCTTGGACTTGGTCTTATGATGCCAAGATAGCTGGCTAGGTAGCTTTAGGTAAGATTGGCTAAATTCACAGCTTTGTCTCTTATATAGTGCACAAAGCTTTCTACACGCCTGTTACTCTCTTTTGTCATTGCCATGACAATAATATTGAACGTTCTAAAGTTATCAGATTTTTAAAGTCATACTAAATTACCTGCAACAGCATGAAAATTTATACTTTATATGTTGTCTTGTCACTTTATTTATTCAGTTCTCAAAATTGTATCTTGTCTTTTACAATTATTATCTTAATTGATCTATATATTTTTTGTTTATTTAAAAATAATTTGTTATGTTCTTTTTTTTTAATTTTTATTGCATTATAGGTTTGGGGGTACATGTGCAGAACGAGCAAGATAGTTGCATAGGTACACACATGGCAGTGTGCTTTGCTGCATTCCTCCCCCTCACCCACACTTGGCATTCATCCCCAGACTTTTTTTTTTTTTTTTTTTTTTTTTTTTTTTTTTTTTTTTTTTTTTTTTTTTTTTTTTTTTTTTTTTTTTTTTTTTTTTTTTTTTTTTTTTTTTTTTTTTTTTTTTTTTTTTTTTTTTTTTTTTTTTTTTTTTTTTTTTTTTTTTTTTTTTTTTTTTTTTTTTTTTTTTTTTTTTTTTTTTTTTTTTTTTTTTTTTTTTTTTTTTTTTTTTTTTTTTTTTTTTTTTTTTTTTTTTTTTTTTTTTTTTTTTTTTTTTTTTTTTTTTTTTTTTTTTTTTTTTTTTTTTTTTTTTTTTTTTTTTTTTTTTTTTTTTTTTTTTTTTTTTTTTTTTTTTTTTTTTTTTTTTTTTTTTTTTTTTTTTTTTTTTTTTTTTTTTTTTTTTTTTTTTTTTTTTTTTTTTTTTTTTTTTTTTTTTTTTTTTTTTTTTTTTTTTTTTTTTTTTTTTTTTTTTTTTTTTTTTTTTTTTTTTTTTTTTTTTTTTTTTTTTTTTTTTTTTTTTTTTTTTTTTTTTTTTTTTTTTTTTTTTTTTTTTTTTTTTTTTTTTTTTTTTTTTTTTTTTTTTTTTTTTTTTTTTTTTTTTTTTTTTTTTTTTTTTTTTTTTTTTTTTTTTTTTTTTTTTTTTTTTTTTTTTTTTTTTTTTTTTTTTTTTTTTTTTTTTTTTTTTTTTTTTTTTTTTTTTTTTTTTTTTTTTTTTTTTTTTTTTTTTTTTTTTTTTTTTTTTTTTTTTTTTTTTTTTTTTTTTTTTTTTTTTTTTTTTTTTTTTTTTTTTTTTTTTTTTTTTTTTTTTTTTTTTTTTTTTTTTTTTTTTTTTTTTTTTTTTTTTTTTTTTTTTTTTTTTTTTTTTTTTTTTTTTTTTTTTTTTTTTTTTTTTTTTTTTTTTTTTTTTTTTTTTTTTTTTTTTTTTTTTTTTTTTTTTTTTTTTTTTTTTTTTTTTTTTTTTTTTTTTTTTTTTTTTTTTTTTTTTTTTTTTTTTTTTTTTTTTTTTTTTTTTTTTTTTTTTTTTTTTTTTTTTTTTTTTTTTTTTTTTTTTTTTTTTTTTTTTTTTTTTTTTTTTTTTTTTTTTTTTTTTTTTTTTTTTTTTTTTTTTTTTTTTTTTTTTTTTTTTTTTTTTTTTTTTTTTTTTTTTTTTTTTTTTTTTTTTTTTTTTTTTTTTTTTTTTTTTTTTTTTTTTTTTTTTTTTTTTTTTTTTTTTTTTTTTTTTTTTTTTTTTTTTTTTTTTTTTTTTTTTTTTTTTTTTTTTTTTTTTTTTTTTTTTTTTTAATTTTTATTGCATTATAGGTTTGGGGGTACATGTGCAGAACGAGCAAGATAGTTGCATAGGTACACACATGGCAGTGTGCTTTGCTGCATTCCTCCCCCTCACCCACACTTGGCATTCATCCCCAGACTATCCCCCATCCCCCGTTGTCCCTCCCCCATTCCCCCAACAGGCCCAAGTGTATAGTAGACCACCTCTCTGTGTCCATGTGTTCTTAATTTTATCACCCACCTATGAGTGAGTATATGCGGTATTTCTTTTTCTGTTCTTGTGTCAGTTTGCGGAGAATGATGTTCTCCAGATTCATCCATGTCCCTACAAAGGACACAAACTCATCATTTTTGATTGCTGCATAATATTCCATGATGTATATGTGCCAGATTTTCCCAGTCCAGTCTATCATCGTTGGGCATTTGGGTTGGTTCCAGGTCTTTGGTATTTTAAACAGTGCTGCAATGAACATTTGTGTGCATTTGTCCTTATAGTAGAACAATTTATAGTCCTTTGGATAGATACCCAGTAATGAGATTGCTGAGTCAAATGGAATTTCTATTTCTAGGTCCCTGAGGAATCGCCACACTGTCTTCCACAATGGGTGAACTAATTTACACTCCCACCAACAGTGTAAGAGTGTTCCTATTTCTCCACATCCTCTCCAGCATCTGCTGTCTCCAGATTTTTTAATGATCGCCATTCTAACTGGCGTGAGATGGTATCTCAATGTGGTTTTGATTTGCATCTCTCTAATGGCCAATGACGATGAGCACTTTTTCATATGTTTGTTGGCCTCATGTATGTCTTCTTTTGTAAAGTTTCTGTTCATATCCTTTGCCCATTTTTGAATGGGCTTGTTTGTTTTTTTCCTGTAAATCTGTTTGAGTTCTTTGTAAATTCTGGATATCAACCCTTTGTCAGATGTGTAAACTGCAAAGATTTTTTCCCATTCTGATGGTTGCCGATTCACTCCAGTGACTGTTTCTTTTGCCGTGCAGAAGCTGTGGAGTTTGATTAGGTCCCATTTGTCTATTTTGGCTTTTGTTGCCAATGCTTTTGGTGTTTTGTTCATGAATTTTTTGCCTACTCCTATGTCCTGAATGGTTTTGCCTAGATTTTCTTCTAGGGTTTTTATGGTGTCATGTCTTACATTTAAGTCTTTAATCCATCTGGAGTTAATTTTAGTGTAAGGTGTCAGGAAGGGGTCCAGTTTCTGCTTTCTGCACATGGCTAGCCAGTTTTCCAAAAACCATTTATTAAATAGGGAATCCTTTCTCCATTGCCTGTTTTTGTCTGGTTTATCAAAGATAATATGGTTGTAGATGTGCTGTGTTGCCTCTGATGCCTCTGTACTGTTCCATTGGTCTATATCTCTGTTTTGGTATCAGTACCATGCTGTTTAGATTACTGTAGCCTTGTAGTATAGTTTGAAGTCTGGTAGCGTGATGCCTCCCGCTGTGTTCTTTTTGCTTAGAATTGACTTGGCTATGTGGGCTCTTTTTTGGTTCCATATGAAATTCATGGTGGTTTCTTCCAGTTCTGTGAAGAAATTCAATGGTAGTTTCATGGGGATAGCATTGATTGTGTAAATTACTTTGGGCAGTATAGCCATTTTCACGATATTGATTCTTCCTAACCACAAACATGGAATATATCTCCATCTGTTTGTGTCCTCTCTTATTTCATTGAGCAGTTGTTTGTAGTTTTCCTGAAAGAGGTCCCTTACATTCCTAGTGAGTTGTATTCCTAGGTATTTTATTTTCTTTGTAGCAATTGTGAATGGCAGTTTGTTCTTGATTTGGTTCTCTTTAAGTCTGTTATTGGTGTATAGGAATGCTTGTGATTTTTGAACATTAATTTTATATCCTGAGACTTTGCTGAAGTTGCTTATCAGTTGCAGGAGCTTTTGGGCTGAGGTGATGGGGTCTTCTAGGTATACTATCATGTCGTCTGCAAATAGAGACAATTTGGCTTCCACCTTTCCTATTTGAATACACTTTCTTTCTTTTTCTTGCCTGATTGCTCTGGCTAGAACTTCCAGTACTATGTTGAATAGAAGTGGGGAGAGGGGGCATCCTTGTCTAGTGCCGGATTTCAAAGGAAATGCTTCCAGTTTTTGCCCATTAAGTATGATATTGGCTGTTGGTTTGTCGTAAATACCTTTTATTACTTTGAGATATGTTCCATCAATACCAAGTTTATTGAGGGTTTTTAGCATAAAGGGCTGTTGAATTTTGTCAAATGCCTTCTCTGCATCAATTGAGATAATCATGTGATTTTTGTTTTTGCTTCTGTTTATGTGGTGAATTACATTTATAGACTTGAGTATGTTGAACCAGCCTTGCATCCCCGGGATGAATCCTACTTGATCATGATGGATAAGTTTTTTAATGTGCTGTTGCAATCGGTTTGCCAGTATTTTATTGAAGATTTTTGCATCTATGTTCATCATGGATATTGGCCTGAAGTTTTCTTTTCTTGTTGAGTCTCTGCCAGGTTTTGGTATCAGTACCATGCTGTTTAGATTACTGTAGCCTTGTAGTATAGTTTGAAGTCTGGTAGCGTGATGCCTCCCGCTGTGTTCTTTTTGCTTAGAATTGACTTGGCTATGTGGGCTCTTTTTTGGTTCCATATGAAATTCATGGTGGTTTCTTCCAGTTCTGTGAAGAAATTCAATGGTAGTTTCATGGGGATAGCATTGATTGTGTAAATTACTTTGGGCAGTATAGCCATTTTCACGATATTGATTCTTCCTAACCACAAACATGGAATATATCTCCATCTGTTTGTGTCCTCTCTTATTTCATTGAGCAGTTGTTTGTAGTTTTCCTGAAAGAGGTCCCTTACATTCCTAGTGAGTTTTATTCCTAGGTATTTTATTTTCTTTGTAGCAATTGTGAATGGCAGTTTGTTCTTGATTTGGTTCTCTTTAAGTCTGTTATTGGTGTATAGGAATGCTTGTGATTTTTGAACATTAATTTTATATCCTGAGACTTTGCTGAAGTTGCTTATCAGTTGCAGGAGCTTTTGGGCTGAGGTGATGGGGTCTTCTAGGTATACTATCATGTCGTCTGCAAATAGAGACAATTTGGCTTCCACATTTCCTATTTGAATACACTTTCTTTCTTTTTCTTGCCTGATTGCTCTGGCTAGAACTTCCAGTACTATGTTGAATAGAAGTGGGGAGAGGGGGCATCCTTGTCTAGTGCCGGATTTCAAAGGAAATGCTTCCAGTTTTTGCCCATTAAGTATGATATTGGCTGTTGGTTTGTCATAAATACCTTTTATTACTTTGAGATATGTTCCATCAATACCAAGTTTATTGAGGGTTTTTAGCATAAAGGGCTGTTGAATTTTGTCAAATGCCTTCTCTGCATCAATTGAGATAATCATGTGATTTTTGTTTTGCTTCTGTTTATGTGGTGAATTACATTTATAGACTTGAGTATGTTGAACCAGCCTTGCATCCCCGGATGAATCCTACTTGATCATGATGGATAAGTTTTTAATGTGCTGTTGCAATCGGTTTGCCAGTATTTTATTGAAGATTTTGCATCTATGTTCATCATGGATATTGGCCTGAAGTTTTCTTTTCTTGTTGAGTCTCTGCCAGGTTTTGGTATCAGTACCATGCTGTTTTGATTACTGTAGCCTTGTAGTATAGTTTGAAGTCTGGTAGCGTGATGCCTCCGCTGTGTTCTTTTGCTTAGAATTGACTTGGCTATGTGGGCTCTTTTTTGGTTCCATATGAAATTCATGGTGGTTTCTTCCAGTTCTGTGAAGAAATTCAATGGTAGTTTGATGGGGATAGCATTGATTGTGTAAATTACTTTGGGCAGTATAGCCATTTTCACGATATTGATTCTTCCTAACCACGAACATGGAATATTTCTCCATCTGTTTGTGTCCTCTCTTATTTCGTTGAGCAGTTGTTTGTAGTTTTCCTGAAAGAGGTCCCTTACATTCCTAGTGAGTTGTATTCCTAGGTATTTTATTTTCTTTGTAGCAATTGTGAATGGCAGTTTGTTCTTGATTTGGTTCTCTTTAAGTCTGTTATTGGTGTATAGGAATGCTTGTGATTTTTGAACATTAATTTTATATCCTGAGACTTTGCTGAAGTTGCTTATCAGTTGCAGGAGCTTTTGGGCTGAGGTGATGGGGTCTTCTAGGTATACTATCATGTCGTCTGCAAATAGAGACAATTTGGCTTCCACATTTCCTATTTGAATACACTTTCTTTCTTTTTCTTGCCTGATTGCTCTGGCTAGAACTTCCAGTACTATGTTGAATAGAAGTGGGGAGAGGGGGCATCCTTGTCTAGTGCCGGATTTCAAAGGAAATGCTTCCAGTTTTTGCCCATTAAGTATGATATTGGCTGTTGGTTTGTCGTAAATACCTTTTATTACTTTGAGATATGTTCCATCAATACCAAGTTTATTGAGGGTTTTTAGCATAAAGGGCTGTTGAATTTTGTCAAATGCCTTCTCTGCATCAATTGAGATAATCATGTGATTTTTGTTTTTGCTTCTGTTTATGTGGTGAATTACATTTATAGACTTGAGTATGTTGAACCAGCCTTGCATCCCCGGGATGAATCCTACTTGATCATGATGGATAAGTTTTTTAATGTGCTGTTGCAATCGGTTTGCCAGTATTTTATTGAAGATTTTTGCATCTATGTTCATCATGGATATTGGCCTGAAGTTTTCTTTTCTTGTTGAGTCTCTGCCAGGTTTTGGTATCAGGATGATGTTGGTCTTATAAAATGATTTGGGAAGGGTTACCTCTTTTTAGATTATTTGAAATAGTTTCAGAAGGAATGGTACCAGATCCTCTTTGTGTGTCTGGTAGAATTCAGCTGTGAACCCATCTGGACCTGAGCTTTTTTTTTGTGGTAGGCTCTTAATTGCTGCCTCAACTTCAGACCTTGTTATTGGTCTATTCATAGTTTCAGCTTCCTCCTGGTTTAGGCTTGGGAGGACACAGGCGTCCAGGAATTTATCCATTTCTTCCTGATTTACTAGTTTATGTGCATAGAGTTGTTTGTAGTATTCTAAGATGATGGTTTGAATTTCTGTGGAATCTGTGGTGATTTCACCTTTATCGTTTTTTATTGCATCTATTTGGTTGTTCTCTGTCTTCTTTTTTATCAGTCTGGCTAGTGGTCTGTCTATTTTGTTGATCTTTTCGAAAAACCAGCTCTTAGATTTATTTATTTTTTGAAGGGATTTTCTTGTCTCTATCTCCTTCAGTTCTTCTCTGATCTTAGTTATTTCTTGCCTTTGGCTAGGTTTTGAGCTTATTGGATCTTGCTCCTCTAGCTCTTTCAATTTTGACGATAGGGTGTCAATTTTGGATCTCTCCACTCTTCTCATGTGGGCACTTATTGCTACAAGTTTTCCTCTACAGACTGCTTTAAATGTGTCCCAGAGATTCTGGTACGTTGTGTCTTCATTCTCGTTGGTTTCAAAGAACTTCTTTATTTCTGACTTCATTTCATTGTTTATCCAATCAACATTCAAGAGCCAGTTGTTCAGTTTCCATGAAGCTGTGCAGTTCTGAGTTATTTTCTGAATTCTGAGTTCCAACTTGATTGCACTATGGTCTGAGAGACTGTTTGTTATGATTTCCGTCGTTTTGCATTTGCTGAGGAGTGCTTTACTTCCAATTATGTGGTCAATTTTGGAGTAGGTGTGATGTGGTGCTGAGAAGAATGTATATTCTGTGGATTTGGGGTGGAGAGTTCTGTAAATGTCTATCAGGTTTGCTTGTTCCAGGTCTGAGTTCAAGTCCTGGATATCCTTATTAATTTTCTGTCTGGTTGATCTGTCTGCTATTGACAATGGAGTGTTAAAGTCTCCCACTATTATTGTGTGGGAGTCTAAGTCCTTTTGTAAGTCATTAAGAAATTGCCTTATATATCAGGGTGCTCCTACATTGGGTCCATATATATTTAGAATCGTTATCTCTTCTTGTTGTATCGATCCTTTTACCATTATGTAATGATCTTCTTTGTCCCTTTTGATCTTTGTTACTTTAAAGTCTATTTTATCAAAGATGAGAATTGCAACTCCTGCTTTTTTTGTTCTCCATTTGCTTGGTAAATATTCCTTCATCCTTTATTTTGAGCCTTTGTGTATCTTTGCATGTGAGGTGGGTTTCCTGGATACAGCACACCGATGGGTTTTGGTTTTTTATCCAATTTGCCAGTCTGTGTCTTTTGATTGGTGCATTTAGCCCATTTACATTCAGGGTTAATATTGTTATGTGTGAATTTGATACTGCCATTTTGATGCTAGCTGGCTGTTTTGCCCATTGGTTCATGTACATTCTTCATTTTGTTGATGGTCTTTAGCATTTGGTATGCTTTTAGGATGGCTGGAACTGGTTGTTTCTTTCTATGTGTAGTGCCTCTTTCAGGAGCTCTTGTAAAGCAGGCCTAGTGGTGACAAAATCTCTGAGTACTTGCTTGTTCGTGAAGGATTTTATTTTTTCTTCACTTATGAAGCTCATTTTTGCTGGATATGAAATTCTGGGTTGAAAGCTCTTTTCTTTAAGGATGTTGAATATTAGCCCCCACTCTCTTCTGGCTTGTAGAGTCTCTGCCGAGAGATCTGCTGTGAGTCTGATGGGCTTCCCTTTGTGGGTGACCTGACCTTTCTCTCTGGCTGCCCTTAGTATTTTCTCCTTCGTTTCAACCCTAGTGAATCTGACGATTATGTGCCTTGGGGTTGCTCTTCTTGCAGAGTATCTTTGTGGTGTTCTCTGTATTTCCTGGAGTTGAGTATTGACCTGTCTTGCTAGGTTGGGGAAATTTTCCTGGATAATATCCTGAAGAGTGTTTTCCAGCTTGGATTCATTCTCTTTGTCTCATTCTGGTACACCTATCAAACATAGGTTGGATCTATTCACATAGTCAAACATTTCTTGGAGATTTTGTTCATTCCTTTTGCACTTTTTCTTTAATCTTGGTTTCTCGTTTTATTTCATTGAGTTGATCTTCAACTTCTGATATTCTTTCTTCTGCTTGGTCAATTCGGCTGTTGAAACTTGTGCATGCTTCATGAAGTTCTCGTGTTGTGTTTTTCAGCTCCTTCAATTCATTCATATTCCTCTCTAAGTTGTCCATTCTCGTTATCAATTCCTCGAATCTTTTTCAAATCTTTTTCTAGGTTCTTAGTTTCTTTGCACTGGTTTAGAACATGTTCCTTTAGCTCACTGAAGTTTCTCATTATCCACTTTCTGAAGTCTGATTCCGTCATTTCGTCACATTCATTCTCCGTTCAGCTTTGTTCCCTTGCTGGTGAGGAGTTTTGGTCCTTTTTTGGAGGTGAGGTGTTTTGGTTTCGGGTGTTTTCCTTCTTTTTGCGCTGGTTTCTTCCCATCTTTATGGATTTATCCGCCTGTCGTCTTAGTATTGGCTGATTTTTCAATTGGGTCTCTGTGTGGACACTGAGATTGTTGATGATGAAGTATTTCTGTTACTTAGTTTTCCTCTAATGATCTATCCTCTCTGCTGTATGAGTGCTGAGGTCCACCCAGGCCCTGCTTGTCTGGGGTATACCTGCAGCAGCTGCAGAACAATGAGGGATGATACCAGTTTCTTCTTCTGCTGCCCTTGTTCCAGAATGATGCCAGCCAAATGTCAGTCTGATTAGTCCTTTTCTGGGGTGACTCCTTGGATATACAGGGGTCAGGGAGCTGCTTGAGGAGACAGTCTGTGCTTTATAGGAGCTCCAGTGCTGAGCTGTGAGCTCCGTTGTTCATTCAGGGTTGTTGGGAGGTTGTTTATGTCTGCTGCAATAGAACTCATAAAACACCACTCTTTTTTTTTTCACCCTTAGATGCTCTGTCTCAGGGAGTTGGGGCTTTCTTTATGAGTATCTGTTGCACTGTCCTGCCCCACTAGATGGCAGTCTATTCACTATTTGCCTGCCGGGGCTCTGACCCGCTGGGCTCCCTTCTGCTGTGGAGCGGAGTCTCTCTGTTATGGCAGGTTGCCTTGGCAATGGCAGGCTGCGTCAGTCCTGGGTGGTACTTCAGTGGTGGTGCACTGCATCAGAGATGGTGGATGCCCCTCCCTCACCGGGCTGCACCGTCCTAGATGCCAGCAACAAAACTCTCAGCCCCAAGCGCCTCCAGTCGCCACCCTGCTTGTCCCGTGAGCGTGGGACCCGCCGAGCCCGATCACCCAGCTCCCTACCTCAGAGTCTGTCCTCTCTCTCTCTCTTCCTCTCCCCAAGCTGAAAGGTCGACTCTCTCACTGGTGCCCCAGGAGCTTGCTGATAGGGCACTGGGATCCATGCAATCTCCTGTGCCACTGCCCACTACCCCAGCTCAGATCACGCTTCCCAGGAAACTCCTGGTCTGGCTCATTGTCCAAGTCCCATTCAATCAGATGGACATGCCAGTCTGCCCTTCCAAATCTCAGATTGCTGGTTTAACAGGGCACCCAGACCAGTGAGTTCCGCGCGGGTCCCGCGTGTCTCTCCCACACCTGAAACTTTCAACGCCTGTGGGCATAAAAGGAACATCCGAGGATGCGGCTAGGACTCACCCTCTGCGCCTTCACCGAGAGCTGCAATCCTGAGTCACCTCTCTGATGCCATCTTGCCTCCTATCCGCTCTTGTACATTTTCATCCTTCTCAATTTACTGAGTGTCTACTAACTGTTAACTTTGTCATGCTTTTAATCAAAATATCATTCTGTTAAGTGAAAATTTAGTCATTAATTGTTTATCTTTCTATTATCTAGACATTTTTTGTTGAGTATTATTTTACCAGCTATAGATGTCAGGTTTGATCTTATTCTTTATTAAATTTGGATATCCTAGTCTTCTAACTTCTAGAGTTGCTACTGAGCAGTCATCTGTTTACGGTCACTGAGACTTCTTTGAACACAACACAACAAGTTAATTATCTCTTTCTGGTTTTACAATTTTCTTTGTCTTTGTTCTTAATTGACTATATTTCTTGATGTGGTGGTCTCTGACTTTATTCTGGTGGAAGATTTTTGCCTTACTTTCACTGGTATGTTAACAAATTAAATCAAGAAACAAACATGAGTCAAGGTGAAAATCATTATTTTCAGCAAAGATACAGATGAATAAAAAACTAAACACTGCCTGTTCTCAGTCATTAGTGACAGTTGAACACTGAGAATTCATGGACACAGAGAGAAAAACATCAACAAATTGGTCCTGTCTGGGGGCTGAAGGGGAAGGGAGGTATAGCATTACTAGATATATTTAATATATATGATGGGTTGATGTGCAGCAAACCACAATGGCAAGTGTACAACCTTAAAAGAAATCTGATCTTTCTGAACCTGTGACCCACCATTCATAGCATGAATAACAAATAGTAATAATAATAACAAAACTATCATGTTTTAATACTGGATATGTTTTAAAAGTCTCCTTTACTCTCAAGGAAATTTGTTTATAATTCTTTTTTGGTTTTAAATTTATTCTCATACTGGAGCTGTTGATAAATTTTAGAATTAACATATATGTTTCTATATATTTTAAGAGAAAGCTTTCTGTAATAAGTGTGAGCATAAGTGTCTAAATCTTTCTGTATATTAAACTGCCTTTGAATTTTTAGATTTTTGCAAATGAAGATCAATTTAACTTTTGTTCCTGTTCATACTTTTTTGATTTTCTAAAATATCTGTATTCCTTGTTTTCATCTAGTTAAATATTTATAACCAATTTCTGGCATTTGCAACCAACAGTGAGTTCTGAATTAGGCAAAGCAGAAATAAATGTGGTTTATTGATTCTTCATGTGTTTCATGAAAAGACTGGCAAAATATATAATAATAAAAGAAAATATATTAGCACACAACATTTATATGCATTTTCTGGAAGCAAGAATCAGGGCCTTGCATTAAAAATAAAAATTTGAATTATAAAGTCTTCAGCTCTATCTAGGAAGTAGTATGGCAACTCATGAAAAAGAGTAGTTTACCATTGACTCTTGTAAATGTTTAATTGATTGATATAAACTTCACGTTCAGTATCCAGACTATGTATGATTGGTTTAAAGTTTCTTTGAATGGTGTGAAATTACCTGTCCTGCAGTTTTGCTTTGATTTTTATTTATGAAACACTGATTGTTTTTCCATCTCAAAGCTAGGTTTTATTTATGCCATTTATGTTATTTTAATGCTGTTTAAAAACTTAAATTAAATTTCACTTTTCCAATTTAGGATTCTAAATGTAAGATTTTTGTTTTAGTGGTTATGCTATAAGATTTTATGTTTGCTATTAATTAATTGCAAAGATGAATTCTGCATAAAATATAATAGTCTAGATACTACATTAAAAAGTAAAATTTTGTTTGTGTAAAGCAAATATACAACAATTTGTTTAAATAGTAATTTTCAAGTAAATATCTAAGTAAAATAATAAGGAAATACTCATGTAAGCATGCTGCAAGATCAATAAGTATAATGATTTCTGATGGAATGTTCTTTAAATTGGTTACAAATTAGCCAAGTCACTGTGACAGGAGCAGACTATGGAAGGAGAGCAATTATAGATGTTGAGCTCATAGCAGTAACAGAAAGTTCATGTGATTTTCTAGGATTTTATACCTTAGTACATTTTACTTTAGATTTCACTCTAAGTCTTGTTCAAGACTGGATGTATGATTGGTTTAAAGTTTCTTTGAATGGTGTGAAATTACCTGTCCTGCAGTTTTGCTTTGATTTTTATTTATGAAACACTGATTGTTTTCCCATCTCAAAGCTAGGTTTTATTTATGCCATTTATGTTATTTTAATGTTGTTTAAAAACTTAAATTAAATTTCACTTTTCCAATTTAGGATTCTAAATGTAAGATTTTTGTTTTAGTGGTTATGCTATAAGATTCTATGTTTGCTATTAATTAATTGCAATGATGAATTCTGCATAAAATATAATAGTCTAGATACTACATTAAAAAGTAAAATTTTGTTTGTGTAAAGCAAACATACAACAATTTGTTTAAATAGTAATTTTCAAGTAAATATCTAAGTAAAATAATAAGGGAATACTCATGTAAGCATGCTGCAAGATCAATAAGTATAATGATTTCTGATGGAATGTTCTTTAAATTGGTTACAAATTAGCCAAGTCACTGTGACAGGAGCAGACTATGGAAGGAGAGCAATTATAGATGTTGAGCTCATAGCAGTAACAGAAAGTTCATGTGATTTTCTAGGATTTTATACCTTAGTACATTTTACTTTAGATTTCACTCTAAGTCTTGTTCAAGACTGGAAGTAAAATTGGTAAGCTTCTTACCAGCATCTAGTGCTGAGGTTTGAAAAAATCTGCTAACTATTGTAAAATATAGTCTTAGGCATCTTTGAGAAATTCAGTGTCAAAATATCGCTCCAGAAAATAATTTAAAAACACACATTTTGAACACTTTGATATTGTATTTTGAATCTATCTTAACACAATCTTTGGTTTCTGTAAATCAGAAAGATTGTAAAAAGCTTATGTCAAGTTTAGTTCATTCAAGATAGGTCTGAATTTATCAATTGGAGTGGACTAAGGACATTGTATTTAATGTCTCAGCTTAAAATTTAGAGAAATATTCAAAAGCTTAGAGACACTGGGACGGTATTATTATATTATTATATTACTATTTAATACCTCAAACAGAAAAAAAATGTTATACTTGGATTAATATACAAAGGAAGATATATGCTCTATAGACACATTATTGGGGCATTGAAAGCAGTGTGAAATCAAGACATTGGTATATATATTGCATTACCAGAAATATGGTTGTTATTCACATTTTTAAAGCTCGTTGTATATAGTTTGTACAATATAACATATAAATAAACACTGATATGTAGAGAAAAAATATGTATATTCTCTTATATATTATCTATTTTCATTATATGCATTAACATTTAATAACATTCTATATATGTAATTTATTGATGGAAATAGAGATAAAAGCATTTGCAAAGTCAGTGGCTGAGTACCAGGTAACAGGGTAACAGAAGATGTATTAATTTGCTAAAACAATAAAATTACATTCAGTATAGAAGCTGCAATTTGAATCACAACTTGGTTAAGTTATGATAATTCACTCTCATTTTCCAAGATTCATCTGTGTTCCACAGACACCAAATGGGAAATTTCAATGAGAATGTTCTTTTAATTACATCTCCTGTGTCTTTGAATTTCTTGATGGTATCATGAATTTTTACATTACCCACAGGAACATATTATTGCCTTTTACTACTATTTTTCTAGATAGAGACAGCTATTATGGCTTCCATTTAACCTTTTCCACTGTAGTAACACTCATCCCAAATTTCAGGTAGCAAATATGGAGTTCTGCCAGCTACTAAGTATGTCTATGCCAATTATGTAGTCTGGCAAAGCGGACATGACCACGGGATAAATTCAAGGCTACAATGAAAGCTCTGTAATATGACCTAAGTTAAAACATTATAAGTTACCTAATATCTATAAGGTCTTCCTTTAACTATATTACCACAGTGACATTTTGGTTTCCCTGAAATAAATAAGTGCTCAGAGCTAGTGTCCAGTAGATTTTAAAACTTCTGATAATTTTTATTTTTCTAAAGCACAGCCACCCTAGTACAAGGCTTCAGTTCTCCTTGGGAAAAGATCAAATGAAGGTTCACTGCAACAATTGTCAGTAATGACGTGGGGTTTATTCTCTAGAAAATGTGGCCTCCCGGTTCTTCAAAAGGTTCTGCATATTTTAATAGGGTCTAATCTGGAAATGGATTGAAAGGCTTTAATACTTGTTTTAATAATTCAGAAAAATCCTTATTCCATTTGAACCATTAGTTTTCTGTTTGTATAACTTAAGTACGAATGCAGTAGTTTTTGTATTTATTTCACTTCCAAGACATTGTGATTAATTATCCAATGCTAGAGCTCTACAGGAGTCAGATCGTTCTAATTTGCACTTTTGCTTAGCTATTCCTACCTTGTTTTTGATGACTGAGTTTTGCCACTTTGACCCTCAGGATCCACCTCAGAATCCAATTGTTTTTATTGTATTGAAATTTTGTAGTTGAGTGACTGTGGTTCCCGCTATTACATCTGAAATACACAGAAAATTAATTAGAAGGCTATTTGAAGATGTACGAGCTGTCCTCAGAAATCTGTTTGCCAGGCATAGGTTGAGGAAATATCTTTTGGCCTTTCTCAGATAAGATGAGTTTGTCTAAAGACATAAATGTTTTCCAATATTTCAGTATCCCTAAGCTTTTGAATCTTTCTATACATCCCAAGCTGACACATTAAATATAATGTTCTTAGTACACTCTAATTGATAAATACAGCCTGATATAACGACATGTTTCTTCCACCACTATCTCATGAACTTAATATCTATATATTCATTCTAATTCCTATGGTTCAGATTGCTCTTTAAATAAAAAGGATAACTTCAAACAATTATTTTTTTACACAGTATTTCATAGGTCCCATTCTCAACTTCAGCTCTAATAGCTCACTAGAATTTAGTCTACTTGTAGAACTAGAAACAAACCGAAATAATGTACATGGCATCTGAGATGAATCAACATTATCTTACTCAGAAATTGCTTCAGGGAAGTCCATCACTGTTGCCTCAGTCAGTGAAGCATTTATTACTTCAGATTTGGAAAGGCTGATGGCAGTATGGGTCAGATGGAGAATGTTGCCTTTTCGGAAGAGTAGAAAGGTGTTTTTTTCTGGAAACAAATAAATTAACTAGTTTAGTAGAGTTTGCACATTCAGTGTTTCTAGCTTTATTGGGGTTTTCTCACATGTCCCCAGTACAAATTGTAGGGCCTTATTCTTATCCAGTTAATGTCCTCACTATAACTGTAGATGCCTGATGAGGCTGTGCCTGAATTTTCTATTGCAAGTCAGTCACTCACATAATAAAATTCTGTGTTTGTTTTCCAGAATATTGGCACTATTTTCTTCAGGTAATAAGGCTTGTGTTCTGTGCAAAACCAGCAAACTTGAGGCTCAGTATCTCTTCCTGAAGCATAGAAGCACAGTTCATGAGTCAACAATTTTCTTTCATTATTTTGTCCACTGAACTTACCAGCCACCAAGCAACTTGGTTATGTATCTTTGTTGTCCACATATGGTCCAAAGTACTATGCATAGAGTGAGTAAACACCTTTAATCTCACAATTCATGAATCAACAGTGCCAAATGCATTTATTTTACATAATTTTCTTAACTGTTTCCACCAAAGAATATTATTCTTATCCATACTATTAGAAGTATAGCCTTTGAAATTTTTGCATCTTGCTATAATGCCCCACAAGAGGCTGTCTGCAACATGAAGAGCAATAAGAAAAAGTCTGAGTCTCAAAACTAAACAACTTGCTGTCCTACTTGTGAGGGTAGAAAGACTCTGATCAGGAGAAAGATTTAAGATGACAGGCTAAACCCATCTTTCCTTTTCATAATTTACTGCATTTGCTTTTAAGAGTT
>JAKFGQ010000012.1:0-137208 GCA_021498475.1 Saguinus midas | reverse complement strand
TCTGTATGAGTGTCCATATCAAATAGTCTCCAGACTATTCCCCAGGTGTGTATCATTCAGGAAGGAACTTAATTTGTGGCTATCATATCAGTGTCCTGATAACTCCATAGAATTTCATTATTCACTGAAACTTTGAATGAGAGGCCATATAAAATAGACACCTGACTATTGCTCCATTGTGAATTATTCAATAAGGTTCTAAATGAGTGGTAGTACAAAATAAAATCCTGAGGATTCCCCAGGTGTGTATCATGCATGGAGGCACAGAATGAGTGGCCATATGAAATAGACTCCTGGCTACTCAACAGGTGTGCATTATTCACTGAAACTTTGAATGAGAGGCCATATGATATAGACTCCTTACTATTGCCCATTGTGCATTATTCACTGAAACTTTGAATGAGAGGCCATATGATATAGACTCCTTACTATTGCCCATTGTGCATTATTCACTGAAACTTTGAATGAGAGGCCATATGATATAGACTCCTTACTATTGCCCATTGTGCATTATTCACTGAAACTTTGAATGAGAGGCCATATGATATAGACTCCTTACTATTGCCCATTGTGCATTATTCACTGAAACTTTGAATGAGAGGCCATATAAAATAGACTAGTGTCTATTCCACACGTGTGCATTATTCACTGAGGCTCTGAATGAGTGGCTATATGAAATAGCATTCTGACTACAATACAGGTGTTCCTTATTCAATGAAGCTCTGAAATAGATGCCACATGTAATAGCGTCCTGAGTATTCCTCAGGTATGTATTATTCACTGAGGCTCTGAATGAATGTCCATCGAAAACAGACTCCAAATTATTCTCCAGGTGTGGATTATTCACTGAGGCTCTATATGAGTGGCTACATGAAGCAGACTCTTCACTCTTCCCTAGGTGTGTATTATTGAATGAGACTCTGACTAAATGGGCATATAAAAGAGACTCAGTTGTATTGCCCAGGTGTTCATTTCTTAAAGAGACTGTGAAGTTGAAGTCACTAGAAGTAGACACTTGACTCTTTCTGAGGGGCATATTATTCACAGAGGACCTGAAAGAGTGGCCATGTGAAAGAGATTCCTGACTTATCAGATATATACAGTATTCAATAAAACACTGAAAGAGTGGCCTTATGAAATAGACCCCATTTTACTCCACAGGTGTGTTATTTTTTGACTCTCCAAACGAATCACCATATAAAATAGACTAGTGATTATTCCCACAAGGGCAGTATTCAAAGAGGTTCTGTATGAGTGTCCATATCAAATAGTCTCCTGACTCTCACACATGTGTGTATCATTCACGGAGCTGCTTCATTTGGGGCTACCTTAAATAGGGTCCTACTACTTTACAGCTGTTTATTACACACTGAAGCTCTGAATGAGAGGCCATATGATATAGACTCCTTACTATTGCCCATTGTGCCTTATTCTGTAATGCTGTGATTGAGTGGCCATATGACTGGACTCTGACTATTCCCAAGGTGTGTATTCTTCAGTGAGTTTCTGAACGAGTGACCACATAAAATAGACTCCTGACTCTATCCTCTTGACTATTTCTCAGCTCTGCATTTTCCACTGAGTCGCTGGGTGAACGGTCCTATCAAATAGTCTCCAGACTATTCCACAGGTGTGCATTATTCAGTGAGTCTCTGAATATGTGGCTATATATAATAGAATCCTGAGTATTTTCCAGATATATATGATTCTTCACTGAGGTTCTGAATAAGTGACCATGTGAAGTACACTCCTCATGTTTCCATAGGTCTGTATTATTCTGTGAGGCTCTGAATGAGTGGCCATAAAAATAGAGACTCCTATATACTCCTCAGGCGTGCATTTTACATTCGGCTCTAAATGAGTGGCTATACGAAATAGAATCCTGACTTTCCCCAAGGTGTATGTTATTCTGTTAGGCTCTGAGTATGTGGCTATATGAAATAGCATTCTGACTACAATACAGGTGTTCCTTATTCAATGAAGCTCTGAAATAGATGCCACATGTAATAGCGTCCTGAGTATTCCTCAGGTATGTATTATTCACTGAGGCTCTGAATGAGTGGCTATATGAAATAGACTCCTGACTATCACCCAGGTGTGTATTATTGACTCTGACTCTAAATATTTGTTCATATGGAATAAACTAGTCACTATTCCAAAGTTGTGTATTACTCACTCAGGCTTTGATTTTGTGGCCATATAAAATAGACTCTGACTATTCCACAGGTGTGCATTATTCCCTGAGGCTGTAAATGAGAGGCTATATACAGTAGACCCTAACACTTCCCCAGGTGTGTGTTACTCAGTGAGGCTCTTCTTGTGTGACCATATGAAACAGGATGCTGTCTATCTTAAATATTTGTATTATTCAGTGAATCTCTGAATGAGTGGCTATATGAAATAGACTGCTGAGTACTTCACATTTGTGCATTATTCACTGAGGTTATGAGTCAGTGGCCATATGAAATGGAATCCTGACTAATCCAAACGTGCATATTATCCACTGAGGCTATGAATGAGTGTCTAAGTGAAATAGACTCCTGGCTACACAACAGGTGTGCATTATTTACCAAGGCTCTGAATGAATGTCCATCGAAAACAGACTCCAAATTATTCTCCAGGTGTGTATTATTCAGAGAGGCTCAAAAGATGTGGCCATATTAATTAGATTTTTTGCTATATCAAGGGTCTCTCTTATTCACTGATGCTCTGAATATGTGTCTATATGAAATAGACTCCTGGCTACTCAACAGGTGTGCATTATTCAGTGACACTTTGAATTAGAGGCCACATGAAGAAGGCTCCTGACTATTCCATAGGTTTGCCTTACTTAGTGAGACTCTGAATTAGGGGACAAGATAAAATCCTGACTATATACCCAGGTGTGTACATTTAGTGAGGCTCTCAATGAGTGGCCATAGAAAAAGACTTCTGACTATTCCGCAGGTGTGTATTATTCAGTGATTCTCTGAATGAGTGGCCATAAAAATAGACTGCAGACTATACCACAAGTATGTAATATTCAGTGAGGCTGTGAAAGAGGGGCCATATGAAACAGACTTCTAATTACTGCATATGTGCCTTATTCACTGTTTGTCTGAATGAGTAGATGTATGACATAGACTCCTCATTATTCTCCATGTAGCCATTATTCAAACAGATTCTGTGTGAGTGTCCATACCAAATAGACTCCTGGCACTCTGTTTGGTGTGTATTACTCAGCATAACACAGTATTAGAGTTCATATGAAATAGACTCCTGACTATCACCCAGTTGTATCATTCAGGAAGGAACTTAATTTGTGGCTGTCATGACAGCATCTTGATAACTCCATAGAAGTTCTTTATTCACTGTAACTTTGAATGAGAGGCCATATAAAATAGACTCCTGACTATTGCTGCATTGTGAATTATTCACTAAGGTTCTAAAAGAGTGGTAGTATGAAATAGAATCCTGAGGATTCCTGAGGTGTGTATCATTCAGGGACTCACAGAATGTGTGGAAATAGAAAAAACTCTCCACGATTATTCTGGTGTGGATTATTCACTGAGGCTCTATATGTTTGGCTACATGAAGAAGACTCTTAACTCTTCCCAGGTGTGTATTATTGAATGAGACTCTGATAAATGGGCATATAAAAGAGACTCAGGTGTATTGCCCAGGTGTTCATTACTTACAGAGACTCTGAAGTTGTAGCCACTGGAAGTAGACCCTTGACTCTTTCTGAGGGAAGTATTATTCACAGAGGCCCTGAAAGAGTGGCCATGAGAATGAGATTCCTGACTTATCAGATATACATAGTATGCATTAAAACACTGAAAGAGTGGCCTTATGAAATAGACCCCATTTTACTCCACAGCTGTGCGTTATTTTTTGATTCTCCAAATAAACCACCATATAAAATACACTAGTGATTATTCCTCACAAGGGCAGTATTCGAAGAGGTTCTGTATCAGTGTCCATTTTAAATAGTCTCTTGACTCTTACACATGTGTGTGTCATTCACCGAGCTGTTGCATTGGGGTTACTTTAAATAGGTCCTACTAGTTTACAGCTGTTTATTACACAGTGAATCTCTGAATAAGAGACCATATAATATAGACTCCTTACTATTGCCCTATTGTGCATTATTCTGTAATGCTGTGATTGAGTGGCCATATGACATGGACTCTGACTATTCCCAAGCTGTGTATTCTTCAGTGAGTTTCTGAACGAGTGACCACATAAAATAGACTACTGACTCTATTTTCTTCACTATTTCTCAGCTCTGCATTTTCCACTGAGTCGCTGGGTGAAAAGTCCTATCAAATAGTCTCCAGACTATTCCCCAGTTGTGCATCATTCAGGGAGACTCTGAATATGTGGCTATATATAATAGAATCCTGAGTATTTTCCAGATATATATAATTCTTCACTGAGGTTCTGAATAAGTAGCCATGTGAAGTACACTCCAGATGTTTCCATAGGTCTGTATTATTCTGTGAGGCTCTGAATGAGTGGCCATATGACATGGACTCTGACTATTCCACAGGTGTGCATTATTCAGTGATTCTCTGAATGAGTGGCTATACGAAATAGAATCCTGACTTTCCCCAAGGTGTATGTTATTCTGTTAGGCTCTGAGTATGTGGCTATATGAAATAGCATTCTGTCTACAATAGAGTTGTTCCTTATTCATTGAAGCTGTGAAATAGATGCGACATTTAATAGCGTCCTGAGTATTCCTCAGGTATGTATTTTTCACCGAGGCTCTGAAACTTTGAATGAGAGGCCATATAAAATAGACTCTGACTATTCCACAGGTGTGCATTATTCACTGAGGCTCTGAATATGTGGCTATATGAAATAGACTCCTGACTATTCCACAGGTGTGCATTATTCACTGAGGCTCTGAATGAGTGGCTATATGAAATAGACTCTGACTATTCCACAGGTGTGCATTATTCACTGAAACTTTGAATGAGAGGCCATATAAAATAGACTCTGACTATTCCACAGGTGTGCATTATTCAGTGAGGCTCTTCTTGTGTGACCATATGAAACAGGATGCTGTCTATCTTAAATATTTGTATTATTCAGTGAATCTCTGAATGAGTGGCTATATGAAATAGACTGCTGAGTACTTCACATTTGTGCATTATTCACTGAGGTTACGAGTCAGTGGCCATATGAAATGGAATCCTGACTAATCCAAACGTGCATATTATCCACTGAGGCTATGAATGAGTGTCCAAATGAAATAGACTCCTGACTATTCCACAGGTGTGCATTATTTACCGAGGCTCTGAATGAGTGGCCATAAAAAGAGACTCCAAATTATTCTCTAGGTGTGTATTATTCAGAGAGGCTCAAAAGATGTGGCCCTATTAATTAGATACCTTGCAATATCAAGGGTCTCTCTTATTCACTGAGGCTCTGAATATGTGTCTACATGACATAGACTCCTGACTATTCCACAGGTGTGCATTATTCACTGAAACTTTGAATGAGAGGCCACATGAAGAAGTCTCCTGACTATTCCACAGGTGTGCATTATTCAGTGATTCTCTGAATGAGTGGCCATAAAATAGACTCCTGACTATTCCACAGGTGTGCATTATTCACTGAGGCTCTGAATGAGTGGCCATATGACATGGACTCTGACTATTCCACAGGTGGGCATTATTCAGTGATTCTCTGAATGAGTGGACATAAAAATTAGACTCCAGACTATATCACAAGTATGTAATATTTTGTGAGGCTGTGAAAGAGGGGCCATACAAATAGAAACTTAATTTGTGGCTATCATAAGAGCGTCGTGATAACTCCATTAAAGTTGATTATTCACTGAAACTTTGAATGAGAGGCCATATGAAATAGACACCTGACTATTGATCCATTGTGAGTTATTCAATAGGGATCTAAATGAGTGGTAATATGAAATAGAATCCTGAGGATTCCCTAGGTGTGAATCATTCAGGGAGGCCTAGAGGGAGTGTCCATAAAAAATTCTCCACTATTATTCTGGTGTGGATTATTCACTGAGGCTCTATATGAGTGGCTACATGAAGCAGACTCTTAACTCTTCCCCAGGTGTGTATTATTGAATGAGACTCTGACTAAATGAGCATATAAAACAGACTCAGGTGTATTGCCCAGGTGTTCATTACTTACAGAGACTCTGAAGTTGTATCCACTGGAAGTAGACCCTTGACTCTTTCTGAGGGGTTTTATTCACAGAGGCCATGAAAGTGTGGCCATGTGAAAGAGATTCCTGACTTATCAGATATACATAGTATTCACTAAAACACTGAAAGAGTGGCCTTATGAAATAGACCCCATTTTACTCCACAGGTGTGCGTTATTTTTGACTCTCCAAACGAATCACCATGTAAAATAGACTAGTGATTATTCCCGGCAAAGGCAGTATTCAAAGAGGTGCTGTATGTGTGTCCATATCAAATAGTCTCCTGACTCTCACACATGTGTGTATCATTCATGGAGATGCTTCATTTGGGGCTACCTTAAATAGGGTCCTACTACTTTACAGCTGTTTATTACACACTGAAGCTCTGAATGAGAGGCCATATGATATAGACTCCTTACTATTGCCCCATTGTGCATTATTCTGTAATGCTGTGATTGAGTGGCCATATGACATGGACTCTGACTATTCCCAATGTGTATTCTTCAGTGAGTTTCTGAACGAGTGACCACATAAAATAGACTCCTGACTCTATCCTCTTGACTATTTCTCAGCTCTGCATTTTCCACTGAGTCGCTGGGTGAACGGTCCTATCAAATAGTCTCCAGACTATTCCCCAGGTGTGCATTATTCAGTGAGTCTCTGAATATGTGGCTATATATAATAGAATCCTGAGTATTTTCCAGATATATATGATTCTTCACTGAGGTTCTGAATAAGTGACCATGTGAAGTACACTTTTGACTTTTCCATAGGTCTGTATTATTCTGTGAGGCTCTGAATGAGTGGCCATAAAATACAGACTCCTATATACTCCTCAGGTGTGCGTTTTACATTTGGCTCTAAATGAGTGGCTATACGAAATAGAATCCTGACTTTCCCCAAGGTGTATGTTATTCTTTTAGGCTCTGAGTATGTGGCTATATAAAAGAGCATTCTGACTACAATACAGGTGTTCTTTATTCAGTGAAGCTCTGAAATAGATGCCACATGTAATAGCGTCCTGATTATCCCTCAGGTATGTATTATTCACTGAGGCTCTGAAACTTTCACCATATGAAATTGTTTCTGACTAGTACACAGGTGTGTATTATTGACTCTGACTCTAAATATTTGTTCATATGGAATAAACTAGTCACTATTCCGAAGTTGTGTATTACTCACTCAGGCTTTGATTTTGTGGCCATATAAAATAGACTAGTGTGTATTCCACATGTGTGCATTATTCCCTGATGCTGTAAATGAGAGGCTATATACAGTAGACTGGTACCACTTCCCCACGTGTGTGTTACTCAGTGAGGCTCTTCTTGTGTGACCATATGAAACAGGATGCTGTCTATCTTAAATAGTTGTATTATTCAGTGAATCGCTGAATGAGTGGCTATATGAAATAGACTGCTGAGTACTTCACATTTGTGCATTATTCATTGAGGTTATGAGTCAGTGGCCATATGAAATGGAATCCTGACTAATCCAAACGTGCATATTATCCACTGAGGCTATGAATGAGTGTCCAAATGAAATAGACTCCTGGCTACTCAACAGGTGTGCATTATTTACCGAGGCTCTGAATGAATGTCCATCGAAAACAGACTCCAAATTATTCTCCAGGTGTGTATTATTCAGAGAGGCTCAAAAGATGTGGCCATATTAATTAGATTCCTTGCTATATCAAGGGTCTCTCTTATTCACCGAGGCTCTGAATATGTGGCTATATGAAATAGACTCCTTACTATTGCCCCATTGTGCATTATTCACTGAAACTTTGAATGAGAGGCCACATGAAGAAGTCTCCTGACTATTCCACAGGTGTGCATTACTTAGTGAGACTCTGAATGAGGGGATAAAAGAAAATCCTGACTATTTCCCAGGTGTGTACATTTAGTGAGGCTCTCAATGAGTGGCCATAGAAAAAAGACTTCTGACTATTCTGCAGGTGTGCATTATTCAGTGATTCTCTGAATGAGTGGCCATAAAATAGACTCCAGACTATATCACAAGTATGTAATATTCAGTGAGGCTGTGAAAGAGGGCCATATGAAACAGACTTCTAATTACTCCACATGTGCCTTATTCACTGTTTGTCTGAATGAGTAGATGTATGACATAGACTCCTCATTATTCTCCATGTATCCATTATTCAAACAGGTTCTGTATGAGTGTCCATACCAAATAGACTACTGACACTCCCTTAGGTGTGTATTACTCAGCGTTACACAGTATTAGAGTTCATATGAAATAGACTCCTGACTATCACCCAGGTGTGTATCATTCAGGAAGGAACTTAATTTGTGGCTATCATAACAGCATCCTGATAACTCCATAGAAGTTCATTATTCACTGAAACTTTGAATGAGAGGCCATATAAAATAGACACCTGACTATTGCTCCATTGTGAATTATTCAATAAGGTTCTAAATGAGTGGTAGTATGAAATAGAATCCTGAGGATTCCCCAGGTGTGTATCATTCAGGGAGGCACAGAATGAGTGGCCATAAAAAATTCTCCACTATTATTCTGGTGTGGATTATTCACTGAGGCTCTATGAGTGGCTACATGAAGCAGACTCTTAACTCTTCCCCAGGTGTGTATTATTGAATGAGACTCTGACTAAATGGGCATATAAAAGAGACTCAGGTGTATTGCCCAGGTGTTCATTACTTACAGAGACTCTGAAGTTGTAGCCACTGAAGGTAGACCCTTGATTCTTTCTGACGGGAGTATTAACAGAGGCCCTGAAAGAGTGGTCATGTGAAAGAGATTCCTGACTTATCAGATATACATAGTATTCACTAAAACACTGAAAGAGTGGCCTTATGAAATAGACCCCATTTTACTCCACAGGTGTGCGTTATTTTTGACTCTCCAAATGAATCACCATATAAAATAGACTAGTGATTATTCCCCACAAGGGCAGTATTCAAGAGGTTCTGTATGAGTGTCCATATCAAATAGTCTCCTGACTCTCACACATGTGTGTATCATTCACGGAGCTGCTTCATTTGGGGCTACCTTAAATAGGGTCCTACTACTTTACAGCTGTTTATTACACACTGAAGCTCTGAATGAGAGGCCATATGATATAGACTCCTTACTATTGCCCCATTGTGCATTATTCTGTAATGCTGTGATTGAGTGGCCATATGACCTGGACTCTGACTATTCCCAAGGTGTGTATTCTTCAGTGAGTTTCTGAACGAGTGACCACATAAAATAGACTCCTGACTCTATCCTCTTGACTATTTCTCAGCTCTGCATTTTCCACTGAGTCGCTGGGTGAACGGTCCTATCAAATAGTCTCCAGACTATTCCCCAGGTGTGCATTATTCAGTGAGTCTCTGAATATGTGGCTATATATAATAGAATCCTGAGTATTTTCCAGATATATATGATTCTTCACTGAGGTTCTGAATAAGTGACCATGTGAAGTACACTCCTGACGTTTCCATAGGTCTGTATTATTCTGTGAGGCTCTGAATGAGTGGCCATAAAATACAGACTCCTATATACTCCTCAGGCGTGCATTTTTACATTCGGCTCTAAATGAGTGGCTATACGAAATAGAATCCTGACTTTCCCAAGGTGTATGTTATTCTGTTAGGCTCTGAGTATGTGGCTATATAAAATAGCATTCTGACTACAATACAGGTGTTCCTTATTCAATGAAGCTCTGAAATAGATGCCACATGTAATAGCGTCCTGAGTATTCCTCAGGTATGTATTATTCACCGAGGCTCTGAAACTTTCGCCATATGAAATTGTTTCCTGACTAGTACACAGGTGTGTATTATTGACTCTGACTCTAAATATTTGTTCATATGGAATAAACTAGTCACTATTCCGAAGTTGTGTATTACTCACTCAGGCTTTGATTTTGTGGCCATATAAAATAGACTAGTGTCTATTCCACACGTGTGCATTATTCTCTGAGGCTGTAAATGAGAGGCTATATACAGTAGACCCCTAACACTTCCCCAGGTGTGTGTTACTCAGTGAGGCTCTTCTTGTGTGACCATATGAAACAGGATGCTGTCTATCTTAAATATTTGTATTATTCAGTGAATCTCTGAATGAGTGGCTATATGAAATAGACTGCTGAGTACTTCACATTTGTGCATTATTCACTGAGGTTATGAGTCAGTGGCCATATGAAATGGAATCCTGACTAATCCAAACGTGCATATTATCCACTGAGGCTATGAATGAGTGTCCAAATGAAATAGACTCCTGGCTACTCAACAGGTGTGCATTATTTACCGAGGCTCTGAATGAATGTCCATCGAAAACAGACTCCAAATTATTCTCCAGGTGTGTATTATTCAGAGAGGCTCAAAAGATGTGGCCATATTAATTAGATTCCTTGCTATATCAAGGGTCACTCTTATTCACTGAGGCTCTGAATATGTGTCTACATGACATAGATTCCTGACTACACCACATTATTCAGTGACAGTCCTAATGAGAGTTCACGTGAAGAAGTCTCCTGACTATTCAACAGGTGTGCATTACTTAGTGAGACTCTGAATGGGGGGATGAAAAAAAATCCTGACTTTTTCTGCAGGTGTGTACATTTAGTGAGGCTCTCAACGAGTGGCCATAGAAAAAAGACTTCTGACTATTCTGCAGGTGTGCATTATTCAGTGATTCTCTGAATGAGTGGCGATAAAAAATAGACTCCAGACAATATCCCAAGTATGTAATATTAAGTGAGGCTGTGAAAGAGGGCCATATGAAACAGACTTCAAATTACTCCACATGTGCCTTATTCACTGTTTGTCTGAATGAGTAGATGTATGACATAGACTCCTCATTATTCTCCATCCATCCATTATTCTAACAATTTCTGTATGTGTGTCCATACGAAATAGACTACTGACACTCCCTTAGGTGTGTATTACTCAGGGTTACACATTATTAGAGTTCATATGAAATAGACTCCTGACTATCATCCTGGTGTGTATCATTCAGGAAGTAACTTAATTTGTGTCTATCATGACAGCGTCCTGATATCTCCATAGAAGGTCATTATTCACAGAAACTTTAAATGAGAGGCCATATAAAATAGAAACCTGAGATCGCTTCCAAGATGGCGTCATAGAGGTGACTCTGGTTTGCAGCTATCAGTGAAGGCGCAGAGGGTGAGTCCTAGCCACATTCTCGGATGGTTTTTTTTGTCCACAGAACGTTGAAAGTCCCAGGTTATGGAGAGACACGGAACGCCAGTGCAGCCAGCTCGCGTGGCCAGTTCAGCTGGCACCGCAGTGCAGCAGCACCAGGAACAAAACTCACTTGTCTGGGTGTCCTGTTAAACTGGCAATCTGAGATTTGGAAGGGCAGATTGGCATGTCCATCTGATTAAATGGGACTTGGACAATGAAGCAGACCAGGAGATTCCTGGGAAACGTGATCTGAGCCGGTGCAGTGGGAAGCAGCACAGGAGATCACAGGGATCCCAGTGCCCTAGCGGCAAACTACAGGGGCGCCAGTGAGAGAGTCGACCGTTCAGCTTGAGGAGAGAAAGAGAGAGAGAGAGAGGATAAACTCTGAGGCAGGGAGCTGGGTGATCAGGCTCCTCATGTCCCACCCTCACAGGGACAAGCAGGGTGGCTATTGAAGGTGCTTGGGGCTGAGAAATTTGCTGCTGGCACAGTTGAATTTAGGACGGTGTGGCCGGTGGGGAGGGGCGTCCACCACTACAGACACAATCCGCCCCCACTCAAGTACTGCCCAGTGCTGATGCAGTATGCCATTGCCGAGGCAACCCGCCATAACAGAGAGACTCCACCAGCAGGTGGAGCAGACCACAGCAGAACAGAGCCTGCCACAGCAGGGCAGACCCACACTAGCAGCCAAAACCTCTGCAGGCAAATAGTGAAAAGACTACCTCATAGCCAGGCAGGACAGTGTAACAGATACTCATAAAGAAAGCCCCAACTCCCTGAGACAGAGCATCTAAGGGGAAAAAAAGGGGGGGTTATGAGTTCTGTTGCAGCAGACATAAACACATCCTCCCAACAACCCTGAATGAACCACAGAGCACACAGCTCAGCACTGAAATTCCTATAAAGCACAGACCGTCTCCTCAAGCAGCTGCCTGACCCCTGTATATCCAAAGAGACACCCCAAAAAGGACTAATCAGACTGACATTTGGTGGGAATCTTTCTGGAACAAAGATAGCAGAAGAAGAAACTGGTAGCATCCCTCACTGTTCCAAAGCTGCTACAGTTGTACCCCAGACAAGAAGGGCCTGGAGTGGACCTCAGCACTCATACAGCAGAGGGGCTAGACCATTAGAAGGAAAACTAAGTAACAGAAATAATTCACATCAACAAACTGGGCGTCCCCTCAGAGACCCAACTGAAAATCAGCAACTACTTAGACGACAAGGTGGATAAATCCATAAAGATGGGAAGAAACCAGTGCAAAAAATTGGAAAACACCCGAAACCAAAACATCTCACCTCCTACAAAGGACCAAAACTCCTCACCATCAAGTGAACAAAGCTGAATGGAGAATGAGTGTGATGTAATGATGGAATCAGACTTCAGAAAGTGGATAATGAGAAACTTCAGTGAGCTAAAAGAACATGTTCTAAATCAGTGCAAAGAAACTAAGAACCTTGAAAAAGATTTGAAAAAAGATTCGAGGAAATGATAACAAGAAGGGACAACTTAGAGAGGAATATGAATGAATTGAAGGAGCTGAAAAACACCACACGAGAACTTCGTGAAGCATGCACAAGTTTCAACAGCCGAATTGACCAAGCAGAAGAAAGAATATCAGAAGTCGAAGATCAACTCAATGAAATAATATGAGAAACCAAGATTAGAGAAAAGCGCAAAAAGGAATGAACAAAATCTCCAAGAAATATGGGACTATGTGAAGAGACCCAACCTACGTTTGATAGGTGTACCAGAATGTGATGAAGAGAATGGATCCAAGCTGGAAAATACTCTTCAGGATATTATCCAGGAAAATTTCCCCCACCTAGCAAGAAAGGTCAATACTCAACTCCAGGAAATACAGAGAACACCACAAAGATACGCCGTAAGAAGAGCAACCCCAAGGCACATAATCGTCAGATTCACCAGGGTTGAAAAGAAGGAGAAAATACTAAGGGCAGCCAGAGAGAAAGGTCGGGTCACCCACAAAGGGAAGCCCATCAAACTAACAGCAGATCTCTCGTCAGAGACTCTACAACCCAGAAGAGAGTGGGGGCCAATATTCAACATCCTTAAAGAAAAGAACTTTCAACCCAGAATTTTATATCCAGCCAAACTGAGCTTCATAAGTGAAGGACAAATATAATCCTTCACAAAAAAGCAAGTACTCAGAGATTTTGTCACGTCTAGGCCTGCTTTACAAAAGCTCCTGAAAGAGGAACTACACATAGAAAGAAACAACCAGTATCAGCCATCATAGAAGCAAACCAAATACTAAAGAGCATCAACCAAAGGAGGAATCTACATGAACCAATGGGCAAAACTGCCAGCTAGCATCAAAATGGCAGTTTCAAATTCACACATAACAATGATAACACTAAATGTAAATGGGCTAAATGCACAAATCAAAAGACACAGACTGGCAAATTGGAAAAAAAAAACAAAACCCATCGGTGAGCTGTATCCAGGAAACGCACCCCACACGCAAGGATACAAAAAGGCTCAATCTAAAAGGATGGCGGAAGATTTACCAACCAAATGGAGAGCAGAAAAAAGCAGGAGTTGCAATTCTCATCTCTGATAAAATAGACTTTAAAGCAACAAAGGTCAAAAGAGACAAAGAAGGTCATTACTTAATGGTAACAGGATCGATACAACAAGAAGAGCTAAGGATTTTAAATATATATGGACCCAGTGCAGGAGCACCCACATACATAAGGCAAGTTCTTAATGACTTACAAAGGGACTTAGACTCCCACACAATAGTAGTGGGAGACTTTAACACTCCACTGTCAATATCAGACAGATCAGACAGACAGAAAATTAACAAAGATATCCAGGACTTGAAATCAGACCTGGAACAAGCAAACCTGATAGACATTTACAGAACTCTCCACCCAAAATCCACAGAATATACATTCTTCTCAGCACCACATCACACCTACTCCAATATTGACCACATAATTGGAAGTAAAGTACTCCTCAGCAAATGCAAAACAACTGAAATCATAACAAACAGTTGCTCAGAACATAGTGCAATCACGTTGTAACTCAGAATTCAGAAAATAACTCAGAACCGCATAGCTTCATAGAAGCTGAACAACTGGCTCTTGAATGTTGATTTGTTAAAAAATGAAATGAAGGCAGAAATAAAAACGTTTTTCAAAACCAAAGAGAACGAAGACACAATGTACCAAAATCTCTGGGACACATATAATTCAGTCTGTAGAGGAAAATATATAGCAGCAAGTGCCGACATGAGAAGAGTGAAGAGATCCAAAATTGACACCCTATCGTGAAAATTGAAAGAGCTAGAAGAGCAAGATCAAAAAAGCTCAAAACCTAGCCGAAGACAGGAAATAACTAAGATCAGAGCAGAGCTGAAGAAGATAGAGACAAGAAAAACCCTTCAAAAAAATCAATAAATCCAAGAGCTGGTTATTCAAAAATATCAACAAAATAGACAGACCACTAGCCAGACTGATAAAAAAGAAAAGAGAAAAAAACAAATAGATGCAACAACAACAACAAAAAACGATAAAGAGGAAATCACCACAGATGCCACAGAAATTCAAACCATCATCAGAAAATAGTACAAACAATTCTATGCACATATCCAAGTAAACCAGGAAGAAATGGATAAATTCCTGGACGCCTGTGTCCTCCCAAGCCTAAACTAGGAGGAAGCTGAAACTATGAATAGACCAATAACAAGGTCTGAGGAAGAGGCAGCAATTAAGATCCTACCACACAAAAACGCCCAGGTCCAGATGGGTTCACAGCTGAATTCTACCAGACAAAGAGGATCTGGTACCATTCCTTCTGAAACTATTCCAAAGAACTTTTGCCATATGAGATTGTTTCCTGACTAGTACACAGGTGTGTATTGACTCTGACTCTAAATATTTGTTTATATAAAATAAACAAGTCACTATTCCGAAGTTGTGTATTACTCACTCAGGCTTTGATTTTGTGGCCATATAAAATGAACTAGTGTATATTCCACATGTGTGCATTATTGCCTGATACTGTAAATGAGAGGCTATATACAGTACACCCCTACCACTTCCCCACGTGTGTGTTACTCAGTGAGGCTCTTTTTGTGTGACTGTATAAAGCAGGATGCTGTCTATCTTAAATATTTTTATTATTAAGTGAATCTCTGAATGAATGACTATATGAAATAGACTGCTGAGTACTTCACTTTTGTGTATTATTCAATGAGGTTACGAGTCAGTGGCTATATTAAATGGAATCCTGACTAATCCAAACGTGCATATTATCCACTGAGGCTATGAATTTGTGTCCAAATGAAATAGACTCCTGACTACTCAACAGGTGTGCATTATTTACCGAGGCTCTAAATGAATGTCCATCGAAAAGAGACTCCAAACAATTCTCCAGGTGTGTATTATTCAGAGAGCCTCAAAAGATGTGGACATAATAATTAGATTCCTTGATATATCAAGGGTCTGTCTTATTCAATGAGGCTCTGAATATGTGTCTACAAGACATAAGCTCCTGACTATACCACATTATTCAGTGACACTACTAATGAGAGGCCACATGAAGAGGTCTCCTGACTATCCCACAGGTGTGCATTACTTAGTGAGACTCTGAATGATGGGATAAAAGAAAATTCTGACTATTTCCCCAGGTGTGTACATTTAGTGAGGCTCTCAACGAGTTGCCATAGAAAAAAGACTTCTGACTATTCCACAGGTGTGCATTTTTCAGTGATTCTCTGAATGAGTGGCCATAAAATATAGACTCCAGACTCTAGCTTAAGTATGTAATATTCAGTGAGGCTGTGAAAAGCCATATGAAACAGACTTCTAATTACTCCACATTTGCCTTATTCACTTTTTGTCTGAATGAGTAGACTTCTGACATCGACTCCTCATTATTCTCCATGTATCCATTATTCAAACAGGATTTGTATAAGTGTCCATACCAAATAGACTACTGACACTCCCTTAGGTGTGTATTACTCAGCATTACACAGTATTAGAGTTTATATGAATTAGACTCCTGAGTATCACGCAGATGTGTATCATTCGAGAAAGAACTTAATTTGTGGCTATTATGACAGCGTCCTGATAACTCCATAGAAGTTTCTTATTCTCTGAAACTTTGAATAAGAGGCCATATAATATAGACACCTGTGATCGCTTCCAAGATGGCGTCATAGAGGTGACTCTGGTTTGCAGCTCTCAGTGAAGGCAGAGGTGAGTCCTAGCCACATTCTCGGATGGTCCTTTTTTGCCCACAGAACATTGAAAGTCCCAGCTGTGGGAGACCCATGGGATGGCAGCACAGCTGGCTCACGCAGCGGTTCAGCCAGTGCCACAGCACAGCAGCACTGGGCACAAACTCACTGGTCTGGGTGCCCTGTTAAATGGGCAATCTGAGATATGGAAGGGCCGATTGGCATTTCCATCTGATTGAACAGGACTTGGACAATGAGCCAGACCAGGAGATTTCTGGGAAATGTTATCTGAGCTGGTACAGTGTGCAGTGGCAGGGAAGATCACACAGATACAAGTGCCCTATCGGCAGGCTACTGGGGCGCCAGTGAGAGAGTCGACCATTCTGCTTGGGGAGAGGAAGAGAGAGAGAGCAGACGGACTCTGAGGCAGAGAGCTGGTTGATCAGGCTCAGCGTGTCCCACCCTCACAGGGACAAGCAGGGCAGCGATTGGAGGCCCTCAGGGCTGAGAGTATTGCTGCCAGCACAGTTGAATTTAGGATGGTGCAGCATGGTGGGTGAGGGGCGTCCACTACAGACACAATCCGCCCCCATTGAAGTACCACCCAGTGCTGATGCAGCCTGCCATTGCTGAGGCAACCCACCATAACAGAGAGACTCCACCAGCAGGGCATAGCGCACCACAGCAGAACAGAGCCCCATGGCAGCAGGCGGACATGCTCTAGCAGCACAAATCCTCGGCAGGCAAATAGTGAATAGACTACCTCCTAGCTGGGCAGGACAGTGCAACAGCTACTCATAAAGAAAGCCCCAACTCCTGAGACAGAGCATCTAAGGGAAAAAGGGGGTTTATGAGTTCTGTTGCAGCAGACATAAACACATCCTCCCAATAACCCTGAATGAACACAGAGCTCACAGCCCAGCACTGGAGCTCCTATAAAGCACAGACCATCTCCTCAAGCAGCTCCCTTACCCCTGTATATCCAAAGAGTCACCCCAAAAAAGGACTAATCAGACTAACATTCTGCAGGAACCATTCTGGAACAAAGATAGCAGAAGAAGAAACTGGTAGCATCCCTCACTGTTCCAAAGCTGCTACAGGTGTACCCCAGACAAGAAGGGCCTGGAGTGGACCTCAGCACTCATACAGCAGAGGGGCTAGACCATTAGAAGGAAAACTAAGTAACAGAAATACTTCACATCAACAAACTGGGCATCCACTCAGAGACCCAATTGAAAAATCAGCAACTACTAAGACGACAGGTGGATAAATCCATAAAGATGGGAAGAAAACAGTGAAAAAAGGAGAAAACCACCCAAAACCAAAACACCTCACCTCCTACAAAGGACCAAAACTCCTCACCAGCAAGGGAACAAAGCTGGATGGAGAATGAGTGTGATGAAATGATGGAATCAGACTTCAGAAAGTGGATAATGAGAAACTTCAGTGAGCTAAAAGAACATGTTCTAAATCAGTGCAAAGAAACTAAGAACCTTGAAAAAAGATTTGAAAAAAGATTCGAGGAAATGATAACAAGAATGGACAACTTAGAGAGGAATATGAATGAATTGAAGGGGCTGAAAAACACAACACGAGAACTTCGTGAAGCATGCACAAGTTTCAACAGCCGAATTGACCAAGCAGAAGAAAGAATATCAGAAGTCGAAGATCAACTCAATGAAATAAAATGAGAAACCAAGATTAGAGAAAAAAGCGCAAAAAGGAATGAACAAAATCTCCAAGAAATGTGGGACTATGTGAAGAGACCCAACCTACGTTTGATAGGTGTACCAGAATGTGATGAAGAGAATGAATCCAAGCTGGAAAATACTCTTCAGGATATTATCCAGGAAAATTTTCCCAAACTAGCAAGACAGGTCAATACTCAACTCCAAAAAATACAGAGAACACCACAAAGATACTCAAGAAGAGCAACCCCAAGGCACATAATCGTCAGATTCACCAGGGTTGAAATGAAGGAGAAAATACTAAGGGCAGCCGGAGAGAAAGGTGGAGTCACACACAAAGGGAAGCCCATCACACTCACAGCAGATCTCACAGCAGAGACTCTACAAGCCAGAATAGGGTGGGGGCCAGTATTCAACATCCTGAAAGAAAAGAACTTTCAACCCAGAATCTCATATCCAGCCAAACTGAGCTTCATAAGTGAAGGAAAAATAAAATCCTTCATGAACAAGCAAGTACTCAGAGATTTTGTCACCACTAGGCCTGCTTTACAAGAGCTCCTGAAAGAGGCACTACACATAGAAAGAAACAACCAGTACCAGCCATCCTAAAAGCATACCAAATGCTAAAGAGCATCAACAAAATGAAGAATCTACATGAACCAATGGGCAAAACAGCCAGCTAGCATCAAAATGGCAGTATCAAATTCACACATAACAATATTAACCCTAAATGTAAATGGGCTAAATACACCAATCAAAAGACACAGACTGGCAAATTGGATAAAAAAAACAAAACCCATCGGTGTGTTGTATCCAGAAACCCACCTCACACGCAAGGATACACAAAGGCTCAAAATAAAGGATGGAGGAAGATTTACCAAGCAAATGGAGAGCAAAAAAGCAGGAGTTGCAATTCTCGTCTCTGATAAAATAGACTTTAAAGCAACAAAGATCAAAAGGGACAAAGAAGGTCATTACATAATGGTAAAAGGATCGATACAACAAGAAGAGCTAACGATTCTAAATATATATGGACCCAATGCAGGAGCACCCAGATATATAAGGCAAGTTCTTAATGACTTACAAAGAGACTTAGACTCCCACACAATAATAGTGGGAGACTTTAACACTCCACTGTCAATATCAGACAGATCAACCAGACAGAAAATTAACAAGGATATCCAGGACTTGAACTCAGACCTGGAACAAGCAAACCTGATAGACATTTACAGAACTCTCCACCCCAAATCCACAGAATATACATTCTTCTCAGCACCACATCACACCTACTCCAAAATTGACCACATAATTGGAAGTAAAGCACCTCAGCAAATGCAAAACAACTGAAATCATAACAAACAGTCTCTCAGACCATAGTGCAATCAAGTTGGAACTCAGAATTCAGAAAATAACTCAGAACCGCACAGCTTCATGGAAACTGAACAACTGGCTCTTGAATGTTGATTGGATAAACAATGAAATGAAGGCAGAAATAAAGAAGTTCTTTGAAACCAACGAGAACGAAGAAAGTACCAGAATCTCTGGGACACATTTAAAGCAGTCTGTAGAGGAAAATATATAGCAATAAGTGCCCACATGAGAAGAGTGGAGAGATCCAAAATTGACACCCTATCGTCAAAATTGAAAGAGCTAGAGGAGCAAGATCAAAAAAGCTCAAAACCTAGCCAAAGACAAGAAATAACTAAGATCAGAGCAGAACTGAAGGAGATAGAGACAAGAAAACCCTTCAAAAATCAATAAATCCAAGAGCTGGTTTTTTGAAAAGATCAACAAAATAGACAGACCATTAGCCAGACTGATAAAAAAGAAAGAGAGAACAACCAAATAGATGCAATAAAAATGATAATGGGGAAATCACCACAGATTCCACAGAAATTCAAACCATCATCAGAGAATACTACAAACAACTCTATGCACATAAACTAGTAAACCAGGAAGAAATGGATAAATTCCTGGACACCTGTGTCCTCCCAAGCCTAAACCAGGAGGAAGCCGAAACTATGAATAGACCAATAACAAGGTCTGAAGTTGAGGCAGCAATTAAGAGCCTACCACACAAAAAAAGCCCAGGTCCAGATGGGTTCACAGCCGAATTCTACCAGACACACAAAGAGGATCTGGTACCATTCCTTCTGAAACTATTCCAAATAATTCAAAAGAGGGAACCTTCCCAAATCATTTTATGAGACCAACATCATCCTGATACCAAAACCCGGCAGAGACTCAACAAGAAAAGAAAACTTCAGGCCAATATCCATGATGAACATAGATGCAAAAATCTTCAATAAAATACTGGCAAACCGATTGCAACAGCACATTAAAAAACTTATCCATCATGATCAAGTAGGATTCATCCTGGGATGCAAGGCTGGTTCAACATACGCAAGTCTATAAATGTAATTCACCACATAAACAGAACCAAAAACAAAACCACATGATTATCTCAATTGACGCAGAGAAGGCATTTGACAAAATTCAACAGCCCTTTATGCTAAAAACCCTTAATAAACTTGGTATTGATGGAACATATCTCAAAGTAATAAAAGCTATTTATGACAAACCAACAGCCAATATCATACTTAATGGGCAAAAACTGGAAGCATTCCATTTGAAATCCGGCACTAGACAAGGATGCCCTCTCTCACCACTCCTATTCAACATAGTACTGGAAGTTCTAGCCAGAGCAATCAGGCAAGAAAAGAAATAAAGGGTATTCAAATAGGAAAGGTGGAAGCCAAATTGTCTCTATTTGCAGACGACATGATAGTATACCTAGAAGACCCCATCACCTCAGCCCAAAAGCTCCTGAAACTGATAAGCAACTTCAGCAAAGTCTCAGGATATAAAATCAATGTGCAAAAATCACAAGCATTCCTATACACCAATAACAGACTTAAAGAGAACCAAATCAAGAACAAACTGCCATTCACAATTGCTACAAAGAAAATAAAATACCTAGGAATACAACTCACAAGGAATGTAAGGGACCTCTTTAAGGAAAACTACAAACCACTGCTCAACGAAATAAGAGAGGACACAAACAGATGGAGAAACATTCCATGTTCGTGGTTAGGAAGAATCAATATCGAAAATGGCTATACTGCCCAAAGTAATTTACACAATCAATGCTATCCCCATCAAACTACCATTGAATTTCTTCACAGAACTGGAAAACCACCATGAACTTCATATGGAACCAAAAGAGAGCCCACATAGCCAAGTCAATTCTAAGCAAAATGAACACAGCGGGAGGCATCACACTACCAGACTTCAAACTATACTACAAGGCTACAGTAATCAAAACAGCATGGTACTGGTACCAAAACAGAGATATAGACCCATGGAACAGAACAGAGGCATCGGAGGAAACACAACATATCTACAACCATATAATCTTTGATAAACCAGACAAAACAAGCAATGGGGAAAGGATTCCCTGTTTAATAAATGGTGTTGGGAAAACTGGCTAGCCATGTGCAGAAAGCAGAAACTGGACCCCTTTCTGACACCTTACAATAAAATTAACTCCAGATGGATTAAAGACTTAAACCTAAGACCTGACACCATACAAACCCTAGAAGAAAATCTAAGAAAAACCATTCAGGACACAGAAGTAAGCAAGGACTTCATGACCAAAACACTAAAAGCATTGGAAACAAAAGCCAAAATAGACAAATGGGACCTAATCAAACTCCACAGCTTCTGCACGGACAAAGCAACAGTTACTAAAGTGAATCGGCAACCATCAGAATGGGAAAAAAATCTTTGCAGTTTACGCATCTGACAAAGGGCTGATATGCAGAATTTACAAAAAACTCAAACAGATTTACAGGAAAAGAACCAAACAAGCCCATTCAAAAATGTTGAAAGGATATGAACAGACACTTTACAAAAGAAGACATACATGAGGCTAACAAACCCATGAAAAAATGCTCATCATCACTGTTCATTAGAGAGATGCAAATCAAAACCACATTGAGATACCATCTCACGCCATTTAGTATGGCGATCATTAAAAAATCTGGAGACAGCAGATGCTGGAGAGGATGTGGAGAAATAGGAACACTCTTACACTGTTGGTGGGAGTGTAAATTAGTTCAAACATTGTGGAAGACAGTGTGTCGATTCCTCAACGACCTAGAAATAGAAATTCCATTTGACACAGCAATCCCATTACTGGGTGTATATCCAAGGGACTATAAATCGTTTAACTATAAGGACACATGCACACGAATGTTCATTGCAGCACTGTTTACAATAGCACAAACCTGGAAACAACCCAAAGGTCCATCTATGATAGACTGGACTGGGAAAATGTGGCACATATACACCATGGAATATTATGCAGCAATCAAAAATGATGAGTTTGTGTCCTTTGTACGGACATGGATGAATCTGGAGAACATCATTCTCAGCAAACTGACACAAGAACAGAAAAGGAAATACCGCATATTCTCACTCATAGGTGCGTGAGAAAAATGAGAACACATGGATACAGAGAGTGGGTCTACTACACACTGGGGTCTATCTGGGGGAATGGGAGACGGACATTGGGGGGTTGTGAAGAAATAGCCTGGGGATAAATGCCAAGGGTGGGTGAAGGGGAGGAAGGCAACAAAACACACTTCCATGTGTGTACCTATGCAACTATCTTGCACGTTCTGCACATGTACCCCAAAACCTATAATGCAATAAAAATTGAAATTTAATAAAAAGAACCTTATTAAATAAGTCACAGTGGAGCAATAGTCAGGTGTCTATTTTATATGGCCCCTCATTCAACCTTTTAGTGAATAAGAAAGTTCTATGGAGTTATCAGGACGCTGTCATAATGGCCACAAATTGAGTTTCTTTCTGAAAGGTACACACCTGTGTGATAGTCAGGAGTCTATTTTATATGAACTCTAATACTGTGTAACGCTGAGTAATACACACCTAAGGGAGTGTCAGTAGTCTATTTGGTATGGACACTCATACAGGACCTGTTTGAATAATGGATACATCGAGAATAAAGAGGAGTCTATGTCATACGTCTACTCATTCAGACAAACAGTGAATAAGGCACATGTGAAGTAATTAGAAGTCTGTTTCATATGGCCCCTCTTTCACAGCCTCACTGAATATTACATCGTTGTGATATAGTCTGGAGTCTATTTTTTATGTCAACTCATTCAGAGAATTACTGAATAATGCACACCTGTGGAATAGTCAGAAGTCTTTTTTTTTTCTTGTTTTAATTTTTATTGCATTATAGGTTTTGGGGTACAGGTGCAGAACATGCAAGATAGTTGCATAGGTACACTCATGGCAGTGTGTTTTGCTGCCTTCCTCTCCTTCAAGAACTCTTGGCATTTATCCCCAGGCTATGCCTTCCCAGCCACCCCATGCTGTCCCTCCCCCATTTAACCCAATAGACCACTGTTTGTAGTAGACCCCCTCTTTGTGTCCATGTGTTTTTATTTTTTCTCGTTCGTCTGTGAGTGAGAATATGCGGTATATACCCAGTAATGGGATTGCTGGGTCAAATGGAATTTCTATTTCTAGGTCCTTGAGGAATCACCATACTGTATTCCACAATTGTTGAACTAACTTACATTCCCAATAACAGCGTAAGAGTGTTCCTATTTCTTCACATCCTCTCCAGTATCTGCTGTCTCCAGATTTTTAATGATCGCCATTCTAACTGGCGTGAGATGGTATCTCAATGTGGGTTTGATTAGCATTTCTCTAATGACCAGTGATAATGAGCATTTTTTCATGTGTTTGTTGGTCTCATATATGTCTTCTTTTGTAAAGTGTCTATTCATATCCTTTGTCCATTTTTGAATGGGCCTTTTTTTTCCTGTAAATCTGTTTGAGTTTTTTGTAAATTCTGGATATCAGCCCTTTGTCAGATGTGTAAACTGCAAAGATTTCTTTTCCCATTCTGATGGTTGCCAATACACTCTAGTGACTGTTTCTTTTGCTGCGCAAAAGCTGTGGAGTTTGATTAGGACCCCTTTGTCTATTTTGGCTTTTTTTGCCAATGCTTTTGGTGTATTTGTCATGAAGTCCTTGCCTACTCCTATGTCCTTAATGGTTTTGCCTAGATTTTCTTTTAGGGTTTTTATGGTGTCAGGACTAAGGTTTAAGTCTTTAATCCATCTGGAGTTAATTTTAGTGTAAGGTGTCAGGAAGGGGTCCAGTTTCTGCTTTCTGCACATGGCTAGCCAGTTTTCCCAACTCCATTTATTAAACAGGGATCCTTTCCCATTTCTGGTTATTGACAGGTTTATCAATGATTATATGGTTGTAGATATGTTGTGTTGCCTCAATGCCTCTGTTCTGTTCCATTGGTCTATGTCTCTGTTTTGGTACCAGTACTATGCAGTTTTGATTACTGTAGCCTTGTAGTATAGTTTGAAGTCTGGTAGTGTGATGCCTCCTTCTGTGTTCTTTTTGCTTAGAATTGACTTGTCTATGCAGTCTCTCTTTTGGTTCCATATAAAGTTCATGGCGGTTTTTCCAGTTCTGTGAAAAAATTCAATGGTAGTTTGATGGGGATATCATTGATTGTGTAAATTACTTTGGGCAGTATAGCCATTTTCACGATATTGATTCTTCCCAACCACGAACATGGAATGTTTCTCCATCTGTTTGTGTCCTCTTTTATTTTGTTGAGCAGTGGTTTGTAGTTTTCCTTGAAGAGGTCCCTTACGAGTTGTAAGTTGTATTCCTAGGTATTTTATTTTCTTTGTAGCAATTGTAAATGGCAGTTTGTTCTTGATTTATTTCTCTTTAAGTCTGTTATTAGTGTATAGGAATGCTTGTGATTTTTGCACATTGATTTTATATCCTGAGACTTTGCTAAGTGGCTTATCAGTTTCAGCAGTCTTTGGGCTGAGACGATGGGGTCTTCTAGGTATACTATCATGTCGTCTGCAAAGAGAGACAATTTGTCTTCCACCTTTCCTATTTGAACACACTTTATTTCTTTTCTTGCCTGATTGCTCTGGCTAGAACTTCCAGTACTATGTTGAATAGGAGTGGTGAGAGAGGGCATCCTTGTCTAGTGCCACATTTCAAAGGGAATGCTTCTAGTTTTTGCCCATTAAGGATGATATTGACTGTTGGTTTGTCATAAATGGCTTTTATTACTTTGAGATATGTTCCATCAATACCAAGTTTATTGAGGGTTTTTAGCATAAAGGGCTGTTGAATTTTGTCAAATGCCTTCTCTGTGTCAATTGAGATAATCATGTGGTTTTTGTTTTTGCTTCTGTTTATGTGGTGAATTACATTTATAGACTTGCGTATGTTGAACCAGCCTTGCATACCGGGATGAATCCTACTTGATCATGATGGATAAGTTTTTTAATGTGCTGTTGCAATCAGTTTGCCAGTATTTTATTGAAGATTTTTGCATCTATGTTCATCATGGATATTGGCCTGAAGTTTTCTTTTCTTGTTGAGTCTCTGCTGGGTTTTGGTATCAGGATGATGTTGGTCTCATAAAATGATTTGGGTAGGGTTCCCTCTTTTTGAATTTTTTGGAATAGTTTCAGAAAAAATGGTACCAGATCCTCTTTGTATGTCTGGTAGAATTTGGCTGTGAACCCATCTAGATCTGGGCTTTTTTTGTGTGGTGGGCTCTTAATTGCTGCCTCAACTTCAGACCTTGTTATTGGTCTATTCATAGTTTCAGTTTCCTCCTGGTTTAGGCTTGGGAGGACACAGGCATCCAGGAATTTATCCATTTCTTCATGGTTTACTAGGTTATGTGCATAGAGTTTTTTGTAATATTCTCTGATGATGGTTTGAATTTCTGTGGAATAAGTGGTGATTTCCCCATTATTGTTTTTTATTGCATCTATTTGGTTTTTCTCTCTTTTCTTTTTTATCACTCTGGCTAGTGGTCTGTCTATTTTGTTGATATTTTTGAAAAACCAACTCTTGGATATATTGAGTTTTTGAAGGGATTTTCTTGTCTCTATCTCCTTCAGTTCTGCTCTGATCTTAGTTACTCCTTTTCTTCTGCTAGGTTTTAAGGTTTATTGATCTTGCTCCTCTAGCTCTTTCAATTTTGACGATAGGGTGTCAATTTTGGATCTCTCCACTCTTCTAATGTGGGCAATTATTGCTATATATTTTCCTCTACAGACTGCTTTAAAGCTGTCCCAGAGATTCTGGATCATTGTGTCTTTGTTCTCGTTGGTTTTGAAGAACTTCTTTATTTCTGCCTTCATTTCATTGTTTATCCAATCAACATTCAAGAGCCAGTTGTTCAGTTTCCATGAAGCTATGTGGTTCTGAGTTATTTTCTGAATTCTGAGTTCCAACTTGATTGCACTATGGTCTGAGAGACTGTTTCTTATGATTTCAGTTGTTTTGCATTTGCTGAGGAGTGCTTTACTTCCAATTATGTGGTCAATTTTGGAGTAGGTGTGATGTGGTGCTGAGAAGAATGTATATTCTGTGGATTTGGGGTGGAGAGTTCTGTAAATGTCTATCAGGTTTGCTTGTTCCAGGTCTGAGTTCAAGTCCTGGATATCCTTGTTAATTTTCTGTCTGGTTGATCTGTCTGCTATTGACAGTGGAGTGTTAAAGTCTCCCACTATTATTGTGTGGGAGTCTAAGTCTCTTTGTAAGTCATTAAGAACTTGCCTTATATATCTGGGTGCTCCTGCATTGGGTCCATATATATTTAGAATCGTTAGCTCTTCTTGTTGTATCGATCCTTTTACCATTATGTAATGACCTTCTTTGTCCCTTTTGATCTTTGTTGCTTTAAAGTCTATTTTATCAGAGATGAGAATTGCAACTTCTGCTTTTTTGCTCTCCATTTGCTTGGTAAATCTTCCTCCATCCCTTTATTTTGAGCCTTTGTGTATTCTTGCATGTGAGTTGGGTTTCCTGGATACAGCACACCGATGGGTTTTGTTTTTTATCCAATTTGCCAGTCTGTGTCTTTTGATTGGTGCATTTAGCCCATTTACATTTAGGGTTAATATTGTTATGTGTGAATTTGATACTGCCATTTTGATGCTAGCTGGCTGTTTTGCCCATTGGTTCATGTAGATTCTTCATTTTGTTGATGCTCTTTAGCATTTGGTATGCTTTTAGGATGGCTGGTACTGGTTGTTTCTTTCTATGTGTAGTGCCTCTTTCAGGAGCTCTTGTAAAGCAGGCCTAGTGGTGACAAAATCTCTGAGTACTTGCTTGTTCATGAAGGATTTTATTTTTCCTTCACTTATGAAGCTCAGTTTGGCTGGATATGAAATTCTGGGTTGAAAGTTCTTTTCTTTAAGGATGTTGAATATTGGCCCCACTCTCTTCTGGCTTGTAGAGTCTCTGCCGAGAGATCTGCTGTGAGTCTGATGGGCTTCCCTTTGTGGGTGACCTGACCTTTCTCTCTGGCTGCCCTTAGTATTTTCTCCTTCATTTCAACCCTGGTGAATCTGATGATTATGTGCCTTGGGGTTGCTCTTCTTGCAGAGTATCTTTGTGGTGTTCTCTGTATTTCCTGGAGTTGAGTATTGACCTGTCTTGCTAGGTTGGGGAAATTTTCCTGGATAATATCCTGAAGAGTATTTTCCAGCTTGGATTCATTCTCTTCATCACATTCTGGTACACCTATCAAACGTAGGTTGGGTCTCTTCACATAGTCCCACATTTCTTGGAGATTTTGTTCATTCCTTTTTGTGCTTTTTTCTCTAATCTTGGTTTCTCGTTTTATTTCATTGAGTTGATCTTCGACTTCTGATATTCTTTCTTCTGCTTGGTCAATTCGGCTGTTGAAACTTGTGCATGCTTCATGAAGTTCTCGTGTTGTGTTTTTCAGCTCCTTCAATTCATTCATATTGCTCTCTAAGTTGTCCATTCTTGTTATCATTTCCTCGAATCTTTTTTCAAATCTTTCTTCAAGGTTCTTAGTTTCTTTGCACTAATTTAGAACATGTTCTTTTAGCTCACTGAAGTTTCTCATTATCCACTTTCTGAAGTCTGATTTTGTCATTTCATCACACTCGTTCTCTGTCCACCTTTTTTTCCTTGCTGGTGAGGAGTTTTGGTTCTTTATAGGAGGTGAGGTGTTTTGGTTTCAGGTGTTTTTTTTCGTTTATGCGCTGGTTTCTTTTCATCTTTTTGGATTTTTCCACCTGTCGTCTTTGTAGTTGCTGATTTTTTAGTTGAGTCTCTGAGTTGACGCCCAGATTGTTGATGATGAAGTATTTCTGTTTTTAAGTTTTCCTTCTAATTGTCTAGCCCCTCTGCTCTACGATTGCTGAGGTCCACTCCAGGCCCTTCTTTTCTTGGGTACACCTGTAGCAGCTGCAGAACTGTGAGGGATGCTACCAGTTTCTTCTGCTATCTTTGTTCCAGAATGATGCCCGCCAAATGTCAGTCTGATTAGTCCTTTTTTGGGGGTGACTCTTTGCATATATAGTAGTTAGAAAGCTACTTGAGGAGACGGTCTGTGCTTTATAGTAGCTCCAGTGCTGAGCTGTGAGCTCCGTTGTTCATTCACGATTGTTGGGGGGATGTGTTTACGTCTGCTGCAACAGAACTCATTAACCCCCCCATTTTTTCCCCTTAGATGCTCTGTCTCAGGGAGTTGGGGCTTTCTTTATGAGTATCTGTTGCACTGTCCTGCTCGGCTAGGAGGTAGTCTATTCACTATTTGCCTACTGAGGCTTTGCCATGCTAGTGTGGGTCCGCCTTTCTGCCATGGGGCTCTGTTCTGCTGTGGTGCACTACACCCTGCTGACGGAGTCTCTCTGTTATGGCGAGTTGCCTCGGCAAAGGCAGACTGTGTCAGTACTGAATGGTACTTCAGTAGGAGCGGATTGTATCCATAGTGGTGGACGCCCCTCCCCCACCAGGCTGCACTGTCCTAGATTCAAGTTTGCCAGCAGCAAAACTCTCAGCCACGAGCGTTTCCAATCGCCACCCTGCTTGTCCTCATGAGTATGGGACCCGCTGAGCCCGATCACCCAGCTCCCTGACTCAGAGTCCATCCTCTCTCTCTCTCTCTCTTTCTCTCCCCAAGCTGAACGGTAGACTCTTTCACTGTTGCCCCAGTAGCCAGGCAATAAGGCATTGGGATCTCTGTTATCTCCCATACCACTGCGCACTGCATTGGCTCAGATTACATTTCCCAAATATCTCCTGGTCTGGCTCATTGTCAAAGTCCCATTCAATCAGATGGACATGCCAATCTACCCTTCCAAATCTCAGATTGCCAGTTTAATAGGGCACCCAGACCAGTGAGTTTTGTGCCAGATGCAGCTGCGCTGCAGCTCTGGACAAAACGGCCACATGAGCCAGCTGCGCTGGCATCCCGTGTCTTTCCCACACCTGGGACTTTCAACATTCTGTGGGCAAAAATGTCCATTTGAGAATAGGGCTAAGACTCACCCTCTGTGCCTTTACTGAGAGCTGCAATACTGAGTGACCTCTACCTCACCAACTTCGAAGTGAATCCAGAAGTATTTTTTTATGGCCACTCATTGAGAGCCTCACTAAATGTACACACCTATGGAAATAGACAGAATTTTCTTTTATATCCTCATTCAGAGTCTCACTAAGTAATGCACACCTGTGAAATAGTCAGGAGACCTTCATGTGGCCTCTCATTTGGAGTGTCACTGAATAATGTTCCATAGTCAGGAATCTATGTCATCTAGACACATATTCAGAGCCTCAGTGAATAAGAGAGACACTTGATATAGCAAGGAATCTAATTAATATGGCCACATCTTCTGAGCTTCTCTGAATAATACACACCTGGAGAATCATTTGAAGTCTGTTTTAGATGGACATTCATTCAGAGCCTTGGTAAATAATGCCCAAATGTTGAGTAGCCAGGAGTCTATTTCATTTGGACACTCATTCATAACCTCAGTGGATAATATGCACGTTTGGATTAGTCAGGATTCCATTTCATATGGCCACTGACTTGTAACCTCAGTGAATAATGCACAAATGTGAAGTACTCAGCAGTCTATTTCATATAGCCACTCATTCAGAGATTCACTGAATAATACAAATATTTAAGATAGACAGCATCCTGTTTCATATGGTCAGGCAAGAAAAGCCTCAATGAGTAACACACACCTGGGAAATTTTAGGGGTCTACTGTATATAGCCTCTCATTTACAGCCTCAGGGAATAATGCAATTGTGTGGAATAGACACTAGTCTATTTTATATGGACAAAAAATCAAAGCCTGACTGAGTAATACACAATTTGGAATAGTGACTAGTTTATTCCATATGAACAAATATTTAGATTCAGAGTCAATAATACACACCTGTGTACTGGTCAAGAAACAATCTCATATGGTGAAACTTTCAGAACCTTGGTGAATAATACATACCCGAGGAATACTCAGGATGCTATTACATGTGGCATCTATTTCAGAGCTTCATCGAATAAGGAACACCTGTATTGTAGTCAGAATGCTATTTCATATAGCCACATACTCAGAGACTAACAGAATAACATTCACCTTGCGGAAAGTCAGGATTCTGTTTTGTTTAACCACTCATTTAGAGCCGAATGTAAAAACGGACGCATGAGGAGTATATAGGAGTCCCTATATTATGGCTACTCATTCAGAGCCTCAAAGAATTATACAGACGTATGGAAACGTCAGGAATATACTTCACATGGTCAATTATTCAGAACCTCAGTGGAGAATCATATATATCTGGAAAATACTCAGGGTTCTACTATAAATAGCCAAATATTCAGAGACTCACTGAATAATGCACATCTGGGGAATAGTCTGGAAAATATTTGATAGGACCGTTAACCCAGTGACTCAGTGGAAAATGCAGAGATGAGAAAATGTCAAAAATATAGAGTCAGGAGAGTATTTTACGTGGCCAGTAGTTCAGAAACTCACTGAAGAATACACACCTTGGGAATAGTCAGAGTCCAGGTCATATGGCCATTCAGTCACAGCATTACAGAATAATGTACAATGGAAAAATAGTAAGGGGTCTATAACATATGGCCTCTCATTCAGAGCTTTAGTGTGTATTAAACAGCTCTAAAATAGTAGCAGGGTATTTTAGGTAGCCCCAAATGAAGCAGCTCCGTGAATGATACACACATGTGAGAGAGTCAGGATACTATTTGATATGGACACTCATACAGAACCTCTTTGAATACTGCCCTTGTGTGGAATAATCACTAATTTATTTTATATGGTGATTCGTTTGGAGAATCAAAAAATAACGCACACCTGTGGAGTAAAATGGGGTCTATTTCATAAGGCCACTCTTTCAGTGTTTTAGTGAATACTATGTATATCTGATAAGTCAGGAATCTCTTTCACATGGCCACTCTTTCAGGGCCTCTGTGAATAATACTCCCCTCAGAAAGAGTCAAGGGTCTAATTCCAGTGGCTACAATGTCAGTGTCTCTGTAAGTAATGAACACCTGGGCAATACACCTGAGTCTCTTTTATATGCCCATTTAGTCAGAGTCTCATTCAATAATACACACCTGGGGAAGAGTTAAGAGTCTGCTTCATGTAGCCACTCATATAGAGCCTCAGTGAATAATCCACACCAGAATAATAGTGGAGAATTTTTTCTATGTCCACTCATTCTGGCCTGACTGAATGATACACACCTGGGGAGTCCTCAGGATTCTCTTTCATACTACCACTCATTTAGAACCTTATTGAATAATTCACAATGGAGCAAGAGTAGGTGTCTATTTTATATGGCCTCTCATTCAAAATATCAATGAATAATGACCTTCTATGGAGTTATCATGACGCTGTAATGATAGCCACAAATTATGTTCTTTTCTGAATGATACACACCTGGGTGATAGTCTGGAGTCTATTTCATATGAACTCGAATACTGTGTAAGCCTGATCAATACACACCTAAGAGAGTGTCCATAATCTATTTGGTATGGTCACTCATACAGGGCCTGTTTGAATAATGGATACATGGAGAATAATTAGTAGTCTATGACATACGTCTATCCATTCAGACAGAGTGTATAAGGCTCTTGTGGAGTAATTAGTAGTTAGTTTCATATGGCCCCTCTTTTACAGCTTCACTGAATATTACATACTTGTTCTATAGTCTGGAGTCTACTTAATATGGCAGTTCATTCATAGAATCACTGAATAATGCACACCTGCGGAAAAGTCAGAATACTTTTTACTGTGTCCACTTGTTAAGAGGCCTAAATGTACACACATGGGGAAATTGTCAGGATTTTCTATTATCCCCTCATTCAGAGTCTCACTAAGCAATGCACACCTGTGGAATAGTCAGAAGGGTTTTTCATATGGCCTCTCATTCGGAGTGTCACTGAATAATGTGGTGTAGTCAGGAGTATATTTCATGTAGACACATATTGAGAGCCTCGGTGAATAAGAGAGACCCTTGATATAGCAAGGAATCTAATTAATATGGCCATATATTTTGAGCCTCTCTGAATAATACACACCTGGAGAATAATTTGGAGTCTGTTCTCGATGGACATTCATTCAGAGCCTCGGTAAATAATGCACACGTTTTGAGGAGTCAGGAGTCTATTTCATTTGTACAATAATTCATAGACTCTGTGGATAATATGCACGTTTGGATTAGTCAGGATTCCATTTCCTATGGCCACTGACTCATAACCTCAGTGAATAATGTGCAACTGTGAAGTACTCATCAGTCTATTTCCTATAGCCACTCATTCAGAGATTCACTGATTAATACTAATATTTAAGATAGACAGCATCCTATTTCATATGGTCACACAAGAACAGCCTCACTGAGTAACACACACCTGGGGAAGTGTTAGGGGTCTACTGTATATAGCCTCTCATTTACAGCCTCAGGGAATAATGCACATGTGTGGAATAGACACTAGTCTGTTTTATATGGCCACAAAAAGCCTGTGTGAGTAGTACACAACTTCGGTAGAGTAACTAGTTTATTCCATATGAACAATATTTAGAGTCAGAGTCAATAATACACACCTGTGTTCTACTCAGGAAACAATTTTGTATGGCGAAAGTTTCAAAGCCTCTGTGAATAATACATACCTGAGGAATACTCAGGACGCTATTACATGTGGCATCTATTTCAGAGTTTCATTGAATAAGGAACACCTCTATTGTAGTCAGAAGGCTATTTCATATAGCCACATACTCAGAGCCTAACAGAATAACATACACCTTAGGGAAAGTCAGGATTCTATTTCGTATAGCCACTCATTTAGAGCGGAATGTAAAAATGCATGTCTGAGGAGTATATAGGAGTCTCTATTTTATGGCCACTCATTCAGAGCCTCACAGAATAATACAGACCTATGGAAACGTCAGGAATGTACTTCACATGATCACTTATTCAGAACCTCAGTGAAGAATCATATATATCTGGAAAATACTCAGGATTCTATTATATATAGCCACATATTCAGAGACTCACTGAATAATGCACACCTGGGGAATAGTCTGGAGACTATTTGATAGGACCGTTCACCCAGAGACTCAGTGGAAAATGCAGAGCTGAGAAATAGTCAAGAGGATAGAGTCAGGAGTCTATTTAACGTGGTCTCTCATTCAGAAACTCACTGAGGAATACAAAAGTTGGGAATAGTCAGAGTCCAGGTCATATGGCCATTCAATCACAGCGTTACAGAATAACGCACAATGGGGCAATTGTAAGGAGTCTATATCATATGGCATCTCATTCAGAGCTTCAGTATGTAATAAACAGCTGTACAGTAGTAAGACCCTATTTAAGGTAGCCCCAAATGAAGCAGCTTTGTGAATGATACACATATGTGTGAGAGTAAGGAGACTATTTGATATGGACACTCATACAGAACCTCTTCGAATACGGCCCTTGTGTGGAATAATCACTAGTCTATTTTATATGGTGATTCGTTGGGAGAGTCAAAAAATAACACAGACCTGTGGAGGAAATTGTGATCTATTTCATAAGGCCACACTTTCAGTGTTTAATGAATACTATGTATATCTGATAAGTCAGGAATCTCTTTCACATGGCCACTCTTTCAGGGCCTCTGTGAATAATACTCCCCTCAGAAAGAGTCAAGGGTCTACTTCCAGTGGATACAAATTCAGAGTCTCTGTAAGTAATGAACACCTGGGCAATACACCTGAGTCTCTTTATATGCCCATTTAGTCAGAGTCTCATTCAATAATACACACCTGGGAAGAGTTAAGAGTCTGCTTCATGTAGCCACTCATATAGAGCGGAATGTAAAAATGCATGTCTGGGGAGTATATCGGAGTTTCTATTTTATTGACACACTTTCAGAGCCTCACAGAATAATACAGACCTATGGAAACGTCAGGAGTGTACTTCACATGGTCTCTTATTCAGAACCTCAGTGAAGAATCATATATATCTGGAAAATACTCAGGATTCTATTATATATAACCAGAAATTCAGAGACTCGTTGCATAATGCACACCTGGGGAATACTCTGGAGATTATTAGATTGCACTGTTCACCCAGAGACTCAGTGGAAAATGCAGAGCTGAGAAATAGTCAAGAGGATAGAGTCAGGAGTCTATTTTACGTGGTCACTCGTTCAGAAACTCACTGAAGAATACACACCTTGGGAATAGTCTGAGTCCAGTTCCTATGGCCACTCAGTCACAGCATTACAGAATAATGCACAATGGGGCAATAGTAAGGAGTCTATATCATATGGCCTCTTATTCAGAACTTCAGTGTGTAAAAACCATCTGTAATGTAGTAGGACCCTATTTAAGGTAGCCTCAAATGAAGCAGCTCCGTGAATGATACACACATGTGTGAGAGTCAGGAGATTCTTTGATATGGACACTCATACAGAACCTCTTCGAATACTGCTCTTGTGGGAAATAATCACTAGTCTATTTTATATGGTGATTCGGTTGGGGAATCAAAATATAACGCACACCTGTAAAGTAAAATGGGGTCTATTTCATAAGGACACTCTTTCATTGTTTTAATGAATACTATGTATATCTGATGAGTCAGGAATCTCTTTCACATGGCCAATTGTTCAGGGCCTCTGTGAGTAATACTTCCCTAAAATAGAGTCAAGGGTGTACTTCCAGTGGATACAAATTCAGAGTCTCAATAAGTAATGAACACATGGGCAATAAACCTAAGCCTCTTTTATATGCCGATTTAGTCAGATTCTTCTTCAATAATACACAAATGGGGAAGAGTTAAGTGTCTGCTTCAGGTAGCCACTCATGTAGAGCCTCAGTGAATAATCCATGCCAGAATAATAGTGGAAATATTTTTCTATGGCCACTCATTCTGTGCCTTCCTAAATAATACACACCTGGGTAATCCTCAGGATTCTATTTTGTACTACCACTCATTTAGAAACTTACTGAATAATTCACAAGAAAATAATAGTTAGGTGTCTATTTTATTTATTTATTTATTTATTTACTGTTCAGCAATCAAGTTTTATTTTTATTTTTTATTTCATTATACGTTTTGTGGTACATGTGCAGAATGTGCAGGATAGTAGCATAGGTACACACTTGGCAGAGTGTTTTGCTGCCTTCCTCCCCGTCACCCACAAATGGCATTTATCCCCAGGCTACCCCTCTCAAGTCCCCCGTCGCTCTCTCTCCCACATTCCCCCCAATAGACCCCAGTGTGTAGTAGAACCCCTCCCTGTGTCCATGTGTTCTCATTTTTTCTCACCCGCCGATGAGTGAGAATATGCGGTATTTCTTTTTCTGTTCTGGTGTCAGTTGGCTGAGAATGATGTTCACCGGATTCATCCATGTCCTTCCAAAGAACACAAACTCATCATTTTTAATTGCTGCATAATATTCCATGGTGTATATGTGACACAGTTTCCAGTCCAGTCTATCATCGATAGACATTTGGGTTGGTTCCAGGGCTTTGCTATTGTAAACAGTGCTGCAGTGACCATTCGTGTGCATGTGTCCTTATAGTAGAACAATTTATATTCCTTTGGATATATACCCAGTAATGGGATTGCTGGGTCAAATGGAAATTTTATTTCTAGGTCCTTGAGAAATCGCCACACTGTCTTCCACAATGGTTGAACTAATTTTCACTCCCACCAGCAGTGAAAGACTGTTCCTATTTCTCCACATCCTCTCCAGCATCTGTTGTGTCCAGATTTTTTAATGATCGCCATTCTAACTGGCGATCTCAATTTGATTTTGATTTGCATCTCTCTCATGACCAGTGATGATGAACATTTTTTCATGTGTTTGTAGGGCTCATGTATGTCTTCCTTTGTAATATGTCTTTTCATATACTTTGCCCATTTTTGAATGGGCTTGTTTGTTTTATTTTCCTTTAAATCTGTTTGAGTTCTTTGTAAATTTTGTTTATAAGCCTTTGTCAGATGTGTAAACTGTAAAGATTTTTTCCCATTCTGATGGTTGCCGATTCATTCTAGTGACTGTTTCTTTTGCCATCGAGAAGCTTTGGAGTATGATTTAGTGCCATTTTTCTATTTTGGCTTTTGTTGCCAATGCTTTTGGTGTTTTGGTCATGAAGTCCTTGCCTACTCCTATGTCCTGAATGGTTTTGCCTAGATTTTCTTTTAGGGTTTTTATGGTGTCAGGTCTAATGTTTAAGTCTTTAATCTATCTGGAGTTAATTTTAGTGTACGTTGTCAGGAAGGGGTCCAGTTTCTGCTTTCTGCACATGGCTAGCCAGTTTTCCCAACACCATTTATTAAACAGGGAATCCTTTCCCCATTGCTTGTTTTTGTCTGGTTTATCAAAGATTATATGGTTGTAGATATGTTGTGTTTCCTCTGATGCCACTGTTCTGTTCCATTGGTCTATATCTCTGTTTTGGAACCAGTACCATGCTGTTTTGATACTGTAGCCTTGTAGTATAGTTTGAAGTCTGGTAGCGTGATGCCTCCCGCTGTGTTCTTTTTGCTTAGAATTGACTTGGCTATGCGGGCTCTCTTTTGGTTCCATATAAAGTTTAAGGTGGTTTTTTCTAGTTCTATGAAGATAATCTATGGTAGTTTGATGGGGATAGCATTGATTGTGTAAATAACTTTGGGGAGTATAGCCATTTTCACGATGTTGATTCTTCCTAACCACGAACATGGAATGTTTCTCCATCTGTTTGTGTCCTCTCCGATTTTGTTGAGTAGTGGTTTGTATTTTTCCTTAAAGAGGTCCCTTACATTCCTTGTGAGTTGTATTCCTAGGTATTTTATTTTCTTTGTAGCAATTGTGAATGGCAGGTTGTTCTTGATTTGTTTCTCTTTAAGTCTGTTATAGGCGTATAGGAATGCTTGTGATTTTTGCACATTGATTTTACATCCTGAGATATTGCTGAAGTTGATTATCAGTTTCAGAATTTTTTGGGCTGAGGCGATGGGGTCTTCTAGGTATACTATCATGTCGTCTGAAAATAGAGAAAATTTGGCTTTCACCTTTTCTATTTGAATACCGTTTATTTCTTTTTCTTGACTGATTGCTCTGACTAGAACTTCCAGTACTATGTTGAGTAGGAGTGGTGAGAGAGGGCATCCTTGTCTAGTGCCGGATTTCAAAGGGAATGCTTCCAGTTTTTGCCCATTTAGGATAATATCGGCTATTAGGTTGTCATAAATAGTTTTATTACTTTGAGATATGTTCCATCAATATCAAGTTTATTGAGAGTTCTTAGCATAAAGGGCTGTTGTATTTTGTCAAATGCTTCTCTGCGTCCAATGAGATAATCATGTGGTTTCTGTTTTTACTTCTGTTTATGTGGTGAATTACATTTATAGACTTGCGTATGTTGAACCAGTCTTGCATCCCCGGGATGAATCCTACTTGATCATAATGGACAAATTTTTTAATGTGCTGTTGCATTCTGTTTGCCAGTATTTTACTGAAGATTTGTGCATCTATGTTCATCATGGATATTGCCCTGAAGTTTTCTTTTCTTGTTGAGTCTCTGTCAGCTTTTGATATTAGGATGCTGTTGGTCTCATCAAATGAGTTGGGAAGGGTTCCCTCTTTTTGAATTATTTGGAATAGTTTCAGAAGGAATGGTAGCAGATCCTCGTTTTCTTTTTGGTAGAATTCGGCTGTGAACCCCTCTGGACCTGGGCTTTTTGTGTGTGGTAGGCTCTTAGTTGCTGCCTCAACTTCAGACCATATTATTGGTCTATTCATACTTTCAGCTTCCTTCTAGTTTAGGATTGGGAGGACACAGGCGTCCAGGAATTTATCCATTTCTTCCAGGTTTACCAGGTTATCTGCGTAGAGTTTTTTTTAGTATTCTCGGATTATGGTTTTAATTTCTGTGGAATCCGTGGTGATTTCCCCATTATCATTTTTATTGCATCTATTTGGTTGTTCTTTCTTCTTTTTTATCAGTCTGGCTAGTGGTCTCTCTATTTTGTTGATCTTTTCGAAAAACCATCTCTTGGATTTATTGATTCTTTGAAGGGTTTTTCTTGTCTCTATCTCCTTCAGTTCTGCTCTGATCTAGTTATTTCGTGTCTTTGGCTAGGTTTTGTGCTTTTTTGATCTTGCTCCTCTTGCTCTTTCAATTTTGACGATAGGGTGTCAATTTTGGATATCTCCATTATTCTCATGTCGGCACTTATTGCTATATATTTTCCTCTTCAGACTGCTTTACATGTGTCACAGAGATTCTGGTACATTGTGTCTTCGTTCTCGTTGGTTTCGAAGATCTTCTTTATTTCTGCCTTTATTTCATTGTTTATCCAATCAGCATACAAGAGCCAGTTGTTCAGTTTCCATGAAGCTGTTCGGTTCTGAGTTAGTTTCTGAATTCTGAGTTCCAACTTGATTGCAATATGGTCTGAGAGACTGTTTGTTATGATTTCTGTTGTTTTGCATTTGCTGATGAGTGCTTTACTTCCAATTATGTGGTCAATTTTGGAGTAGGTGTGATGTGATGCTGAGAAGAATGTATACTCTGTGGTTTTGGGGTGGAGAGTTTTGTAAATGTCTGTAAGGTTTGCTTGTTGCAGGTCTGAGTTCAAGTCCTGGATATCCTTGTTAATTTTCTATCTGATTGATCTGTCTGATATTGACAGTGGAGTGTTAAATTCTCCGATTATTATTGTGTGGGAGTCTAAGTCTCTTTGTAAGTCATTAAGAACTTGCCAGCAATCCCATTACTAGGTATATAACCAAAGGACTATAAATCGCTCTACTATAAGGACACATGCACACGAATGTTCATTGCAGCACTCTTTACAATAGCAAAGAACTGGAGCCAACCCAAATGTTCAACAATGATAGACTGAACTGGGAAAATGTGGCACATATACATCATGGAATATTATGCAGCAATCAAAAATGATGAGATCGTGTCCTTTTTAAGGACATGGATGAATCTGGACAACATCATTCTCAGCAAACTGACACAAGAACGGAAAAAGAAATACCTCATATACTCACTCATAGGTGGGTGAGAAAAATGAGAACACATGGACACAGAGAGGCGGTCCACTATACACTGGGGTCTATTGGGGGAATGGGTGAGGGACAGCGGGGCGGGGCTGGGGAGGGATAGCCTGGGGATGAATGCCAAGTGTGGGTGAAGGGGAGGAAGGCAGCAAAACACACTGCCATGTGTGTACCTATGCAACTATCTTGCACGTTCTGCACATGTACCCCAAAACCTATAATGCAATAAAAATTTAAATAAATAAATAAATAAGAGCTTGACTTATATATCTGGGTGCTCCTGCATTGGGTCCATATATATTTAGAATCGTTAGCTCTATTTGTTGTAGTGTTAGCTCCTTTTACCATTATGTAATGACCTTCTTTGTCCCTTTTGATCTTTGTTTCTTTAAAGTCTATATTATTAGAGATGAGAATTGCAAATACTGCTTGTCTTTTTGCTCTCCATTTGCTTGGTAAATCTTCCTACATCTTTTATTTTGAGCTTTTGTGTATCCTTGCGTGTGAGGTTTGTTCCCTGGGTACAGCACACCGATGGGTTTTGTTTTTTTATCCAAATTTACCAGTCTATGTCTTTTGATTGGTGTATTTTGCCCATTTACATTTAGGGTAAATATTGTTATGTGTGAATGTGATACCGCCAGTTTGATGCTAGCTTGCTGTTTTGCCCATTGGTTCATGTAGCTTCTTCATTTTGATGATGCTATTTAGTATTTGGTATGCTTATATGATGGCTGGTACTGGTTGTTTCTTTCTATGTGTAGTGCGTCTTTCAGGAGCTCTTGTAAAGCAGGCTTAGTGGTGAGAAAATCTCTGAGTACTTGCTTTTTCATGAAAAATTTTATTTTACCTTCACTTATGAAGCTCAGTTTGGCTGGATGTGAAATTCTGGGTTGAAAGTTCTTTTCTTTAATGATGTTGAATATTGGCCCCCACTCTCTTCTGGCTTGTAGAGTCTCTGCCGAGGGATCTGCTGTGAGTCTTATGGACTTCCCTTTGTGGGTGACCCGACCTTTCTCTCTGGCTGCCCTTAGTATTTTCTCTTTCATTTCAACTCTTGTGTAACTGATGATTATGTGCCTTCTGGTTGCTGTTCTTGCACAGTATCTTTGTGGGGTTCTCTGTATTTCCTGGAGTTGAATATTGACCTGTCTTGCTAGGTTGGGGAAATTTTCCTGGATAATATCCTGAAGAGTATTTTCCAGCTTGGATTCATTCTCTTCATCACATTCTGGTACACCTATCAAACGAAGGTTGGGTCTCTTCACATAGTCCCACATTTCTTGGAGATTTTGTTCATTCCTTTTTGAGATTTTTTCTCTAATCTTGGTTTCTCGTTTTATTTCATTGAGTTGATCTTCGACTTCTGATATTCTTTCTTCTGCTTGGTCAATTCGGCTGTTGAAACTTGTGCATGCTTTGCAGAGTTCTGGTGTTGTGTTTGTCAGCTCCTTCAATTCATTATTATTCTATCTAAGTTGTTCATTCTTGTTATAATTTCCTCGAATCTTTTTTGAAATCTTTCTTCGAGGTTCTTAGTTTCTTTGCACTGATGTAGAACATGCTCTTTTAGCTCACCGAAGTTTCTCATTATCCACTTTCTGAAGTCTGATTCTGTCATTTCATTATACTCATTCTCTGTCCAGCTTTGTTTTCTTGCTGCTGAGGAGTCTTGGTCCTTTTTAGGAGGTTAGGAGCTTTGGTTTCAGACGTTTTTCTCTTTTTGCGCTGGCTTCTTTCCATCTTTATGGATTTATCCACTCGTTGTCTTAATAGTTGCTGATTTTTCAATTGGGTCTCCAAGTTGAGGCCAAGTTTGTTGTTGATGAAGTATTTATGTTACTTAGTTTTCTTTCTAATGGTCTAGCCCCTCTGATGTATGAGTTCTGATGTCCCCTCCAGGACCTGCTTGTCTGGGGTACACCTGTAGCAGCTGTGGACCTGTGAGGGATGCTACCAGTTTCTTCTTCTGCTATCTTTGTTCCAGAATGATGCCCGCCAAACGTCAGTCTGATTAGTTCTTTTTTTTTTTTGGGAAGGTGACTCTTTTTGTATACAGGGGTCAGGGAGATGCTTGAGGAGGCAGTCTGTGCTTTATAGGAGCTCCAGTGCTGAGCTGTGAGCTCTGCTGTTCGTTCAGGTTTGTTGGGAGTATGGGTTTATATCTGCTGCAACAGAACTCATAAACCCCAACCCTTTATTTCCCCCTTAGATGCTCTGTCTCTGGGAGTTGGGGCTTTCTTTATGAATATCTTTTGCACTGTACTGCCTGGCTAGGAGGTAGTCTATTCACTATTTGCCTGCCGAGGCTTGGTGCTGTTAGCACAGGTCCGTTCTTCTGCCCTGGTGCTCCCTTCTTCTGTGGTTCGCTCAGACCTGCTGGTGGAGACTCTCTGTTATGGCGGGTTGCCTCAGCAACAGTAGGCTGCATCAGCACTGGGTGATACATCAGTGGGGACGAATTGCATCTGTAGTGGCGGATGCCCCTCCCCCACTCGGCTTCACCATTCCAAATTTAACTGTGCTGGCAGCAAAAATCTCAGCCCCAAACGCCTCAAATCGCTGCCCTGCTTGTCCCCGTGAGGGTGGGACCCGCCGAGCTTCATCACGCATCTCCCTGCCTCAGAGTCCATCATCTCTCTCTCTTGGTTCCATTCCCCAAGCTGAACGGTCGACTCTCTCACTGGGGCCCCAGTAGCCTGCCAATAGGGCACTGGGATCCGTGTGATCTCCTGTGCCGCTTCCCACTGCACCAGCTCAGATTACGTTTACCAGGAATCTCCTGTTCTGATTCATTGTCCAAGTCCTGTTCAATTATATGGACATGCCAGTCTGCCCTTCCAAATGTCAGATTTTCTGTTTAACAGGGCATCCAGACCAGTGAGTTTTGTGCCCAGTTCCGCAGTGCTGCGGCGCTGGCTAAACCGGCCCTGCAGCCTGGCTGCACTGGCATCTTGTGTCTCTCCCACTCCTGGGACATTCAACATTCTGTGGGCAAAAAAGAACCGTGTGAAAATGTGGCTAGGACTAACCCTCTGCACCTTCACTGAAAGCTGCAATCCTGAGTCACCTCTATGACGCCATCATGGAAGCGATCCCAGGTGTCTATTTTATATGGCCTCACATTCAAAGTTTCAGTGAATAAGAAACTTCTATGGAGTTATCAGGACGCTGTCATGATAGCCACAAATTAAGTTTCTTCCTGAATGATGCACACCTGGGTGATAGTCTGGAGTCTATTTTATATGAACTCTAATACTATTTAATGCAGAGTAATACACAGCTAAGAAAGTGTCAGTAGACTATTTAGTATGGACACTCATACAAAACCTGTTTGAATAATGGATACATGGAGAATAATGAGGAGTCTATGTCATACGTCTACTCATTCAGACAAACAGTGAATAAGGCACATGTGAAGTAATTAGAAGTCTGTTTCATATGGCCTTTCTTTCAAAGCCTCACTGAATATTACATACTTGTGATATAGTCTGAAGTCTATTTTTTATGGCAACTCATTCAAAGAATCACTGAATAATGCACACCTGGAATAGTCAGAAGTCTTTTTTATTTATTTTTATTTTTAAAAAATTTTTTATTGCATTTTTGGTTTTGGGTACATGTGCAGAATGTGCAAGACAGTTGCATATGTACACACGTGGCAGTGTGTTTTGCTGCCTTCCTCCCCTTCACCCACACTTGGCATTTCTTTCCAGGCTGTCAATCCCCATCTCCCCCCGCAATGTCCCTTCCACATTCAACCCAATAGACCCCAGTGTGTAGTAGGCCACCTCCCTGTGTTGATGTGTTCTCATTTTTCTCACCCGCCTATGAGTGAGAATATGCGGTATTTCCTTTTCTGTTCTTGTGTCAGTTTGCTGAGAATGATGTTCTCCAGATTCATCCATGTCCTTACAAAGGACACAAACTAATCATTTTTGATTGCTGCATAGTATTCCATGCTGTATGTGCCACATTTTCCCAGTCCAGTCTATCATCTATGGGTATTTGGGTTGGTTCCAGTTCTTTGCTATTGTAAACAGTTCTGCAATGAACATTCGTGTGCATGTGTCCTTGTAGTAGAACGATTTATAGTCCTTTGGATATATACCCAGAATTGGGATTGCTGGGTCAAATAGAATTTCTATTTCTAGGTCCTTGAGGAATCGCCACACTGTCTTCCACAATGGTTGAACTAATTTACACTCCTACCAACAGTGTAAGAGTGTTCCTATTTCTCCACATCCTCTCCAGTATATGTTGTCTCAAGATTTTTAAAGATCGACATTCTAACTGGCATGAGATGGGTATCTCAATGTGGTTTTGATTAGCATCTCTAATGACCAGTGATGATGTGCATTTTTTCATGAGTTTTTGGTCTCATGTAGGTCTTCTTTTGTAAAGTGTCTGTTCATATCCTTTGCCCATTTTTGAATGGGCTTATTTCCAGTAAATCTGTTTGAGTTCTTTTTAAATTCTAGATATCAGCCCTTTTTCCTATACGTAAGCTGCAAAGATTTTTCCAATTCTGATGGTTGCTGATACACTCTAGTGACTGTTTCTTTAGCCATGCAAAAGCTGTGGAGTTTGATTAGGTCCCCTTTTTCTATTTTGGCTTTTGTTACAAGTGCTTGTTTTGGTGTTTTGGTCATGAAGTCCTTGCCTACTTTTATGTAATGGATGGTTTTGCTCAGATTTAGAACTGGAAAAAAGCACTATTAATAACTTCATAGCCTCAGTGGATAATATGCACGTTTGGATTAGTCAGGATTCCATTTCATATGACCACTGACTCGTAACTTCAGTGAATAATGCACACATGGGAAGGACTCAGCAGTCTATTTCATATAGCCACTCATTCAGAGATTCACTGAATAATAGACCCCAGTGTGTAGTAGGCCACCTCCTGTGTTGATGTGTTCTCATTTTTCTCACCCGCCTATGAGTGAGAATATGCGGTATTTCCTTTTCTGTTCTTGTGTCAGTTTGCTGAGAATGATGTTCTCCAGATTCATCCATGTCCTTACAAAGGACAAAAACTAATCATTTTTGATTGCTGCATAGTATTCCATGCTGTATGTGCCACATTTTCCCAGTCCAGTCTATCATCTATGGGTATTTGGGTTGGTTCCAGTTCTTTGCTATTGTAAACAGTTCTGCAATGAACATTCGTGTGCATGTGTCCTTGTAGTAGAACGATTTATAGTCCTTTGGATATATACCCAGAATTGGGATTGCTGGGTCAAATAGAATTTCTATTTCTAGGTCCTTGAGGAATCGCCACACTGTCTTCCACAATGGTTGAACTAATTTACACTCCTACCAACAGTGTAAGAGTGTTCCTATTTCTCCACATCCTCTCCAGTATATGTTGTCTCAAGATTTTTAAAGATCGACATTCTAACTGGCATGAGATGGGTATCTCAATGTGGTTTTGATTAGCATCTCTCTAATGACCAGTGATGATGTGCATTTTTTCATGAGTTTTTTGGTCTCATGTAGGTCTTCTTTTGTAAAGTGTCTGTTCATATCCTTTGCCCATTTTTGAATGGGCTTATTTCCAGTAAATCTGTTTGAGTTCTTTTTAAATTCTAGATATCAGCCCTTTTTCCTATACGTAAGCTGCAAAGATTTTTCCAATTCTGATGGTTGCTGATACACTCTAGTGACTGTTTCTTTAGCCATGCAAAAGCTGTGGAGTTTGATTAGGTCCCCTTTTTCTATTTTGGCTTTTGTTACAAGTGCTTGTTTTGGTGTTTTGGTCATGAAGTCCTTGCCTACTTTTATGTAATGGATGGTTTTGCTCAGATTTAGAACTGGAAAAAACCAACACGAACTTCCTGTGGAACCAAAAGGGAGCCGCATAGCCAAGTCAATTATAAGTAAAAAGATCACAGCGGGAGGATCACACTACCTGACTTCAAACTATACTGCAAGGCTACAGTAATAAAAACTGCATTATACTGGTATCAAAACAGAGATATAGACCATTGAAAATTAACAGAGGCATCAGAGGCAACACAAAATATATGCAACCATATAATCATTGATAAACCAGACAAAAACAAGCAATGGGGAAAGGATTCCCTGTTTCATAAATGTTGTTGGGAATGCAGGCTAGCCATGTGCAGAAAGCAGAAACTGGACCCCTTCCTGACCCCTTACACTAAAATTAACTCCAGATTGATTAAAGCCTTAAACATAAGACCTGACACCATAAAAACCCGATAAGTCTTTTTTATATGGCCACTCATTGAGAGGCTCACTAAATATACACACCTGGAAATAGTCAGGATTTTCTATTACCCACTCATTCAGAGTCTCACTAAGCAATGCACACCTGTGGAATCGTCAGGAGACTTCTTCATGTGGCCTCTCACTCAGAGTGTTACTGAATAATTTGGTATAGTCAGGAGTCTATGTTATGTAGACACATACTCAGAGCCTCAGTGAATAAGAGAGACCCTTGATATAGCAAGAAATCTAATTAATATGGCCACATCTTTTGAGCCTCTCTGAATAATACACACCTGGAGAATAATTTAAAGTCGGATTTCAATGGATATTCATTCAGAGTCTCGGTTAATATTACACTCCTGTTTAGTAGGCAGGAGTCTATATCATTTGGACACTCATTCATAGCCCCAGTGGATAATATGCACGTTTGGATTAGTCAGGATTCCATTTCATATGACCACTGACTCGTAACTTCAGTGAATAATGCACACATGGGAAGGACTCAGCAGTCTATTTCATATAGCCACTCATTCAGAGATTCACTGAATAATACAAATATTTAAGAGAGACATCATACTGTTTCACATGGTCACACAAGAAGAGCCTCACTGATTAACACACACCTGGGGAAGTGGTAGGTGTCTACTGTATATAGCCTCTCATTTGCAGCCTTAGGGAATAATGCACACGTGTGGAATAGACACGAGTCTATTTTATATGGTCACAAAATCAAAGCCTGAGTGAGTAATACACAGCTTTGGAATAATTACTAGCTAATTCCATATGAACAAATATTTAGAGTCAGAGTCAATAACACACACCAGTGTACTAGTCAGGAAAAAATTTCATATGGCGAATCTTTCAGATCCTCAGTGAATAATACATACCTGAGGAATACACAGGACGCTATTACATGTGGCATCTGTTTCAGAGATTCATTGAATAAGGAACACCTCTATTGTAGTCAGAATGCTATTTCATAAAGGCACATACTCAGAGTCTAACAGAGTAACATACACCTTGTGGAAAGTCAGGATTCTATTTCGTATAGCCACTCATTTAGAGCCGAATGTAAAATCGCACGCCTGAGGAGTATATAAGAGTTTCTATTTTATGGCCACTCCTTCAGAGACTCACATAATATTACAGACTTATGGAAATGTCAGGTGTGTACTTCACATGGTCACTTATTCAGAACCTCAGTGAAGAATCATATATATCTGGAAAATACTCAGGATTCTATTATATATAGCCACATGACCAGAGACTCACTGAATGATGCTCTCCTGGGGAATAGTCTGGAGACCACTGATAGGACCGTTCACCCAGATACTCAGTGAAAAAATCAGAGCTGAGAAATAATCAAGAGGATAGCCTCAGTAGTCTATTTTACATAGTCACTCCATCCAAAACTCACTGTGGAATACACAACTTGGGAATAGTCAGAGTCCCTGTAATATGTAGAATCAGTCACAGCATCACAGAATAATGCACAATGGGGCAATAGTAAGGAGTCTATGTTATGTAGACACATACTCAGAGCCTCAGTGAATAAGAGAGACCCTTGATATAGCAAGAAATCTAATTAATATGGCCACATCTTTTGAGCCTCTCTGAATAATACACACCTGGAGAATAATTTAAAGTCGGATTTCAATGGACATTCATTCAGAGCCTCGGTAAATACTGCACTCCTGTTGAGTAGCCAGGAGTCTATATCATTTGGACACTCATTCATAGCCTCAGTGGATAATATGCACGTTTGTATTAGTCAGGATTCCGTTTCATATAACCACTGACTCGTAACTTCAGTGAATAATGCACACATGGGAAGGACTCAGCAGTCTATTTTTATAGCCACTCATTCAGAGATTCACTGAATAATACAAATATTTAAGAGAGAAAGCATCCTGTTTTATATGGTCACACAAGAAGAGCCTCACTGATTAACACACCTGGGGAAGTGGTAGGGGTCTACTGTATATAGCCTCTCATTTGCAGCCTCAGGGAATAATGCACACGTGTGGAATAGACACTAGTCTATTTTATATGGTCACAAAATCAAAGCCTGAGTGAGTAATACACAGCTTTGGAATAATTACTAGTTTATTTCATATGAACAAATATTTAGAGTCAGAGTCAATAACACACACCAGTGTACTAGTCAGGAAAAAATTTCATATGGTGAAACTTTCAGATCCTCGGTGAATAATACATACCTGAGGAATATCCAGGACACTATTACATGTGGCATCTATTTCAGAGATTCATTGAATAAGGAACACCTCTATTGTAGTCAGAATGCTATTTCATAAAGGCACATACTCAGAGTCTAACAGAGTAACATACACCTTGTGGAAAGTCAGGATTCTATTTCGTATAGCCACTCATTTAGAGCCGAATGTAAAAACGCACGCCTGAGGAGTATATAAGAGTTTCTATTTTATGGCCACTCCTTCAGAGACTCACATAATATTACAGACTTATGGAAAGGTCAGGAGTGTACTTCACATTTTCACTTATTCAGAACCTCAGTGAAGAATTATATATATCTGGAAAATACTCAGGATTCTATTATAAATAGCCACATAATCAGAGACTCACTGAATGATGCTCTCCTGGGGAATAGTCTGGAGACCATTGATAGGACCGTTCACCCAGATACTCAGTGGAAAATTCAGAGCTGAGAAATAGTCAAGAGGATAGCCTCAGTAGTCTATTTTACATAGTCACTCTATCCGAAACTCACTGTAGAATACACACCTTGGGAATAGTCAGAGTCCCTGTAATATGTACAATCAGTCACAGCATCACAGAATAATGCACAATGGGGCAATAGTAAGGAGTCTATATCATATGGGCTCTCACTCAGAGACTTATTGTGTAATAAATAGCTGTAAAGTAGTAGGACCTTATTTAAGGTAGCCCCAAATGAAGCAGCTACGTGAATGATACACACATGTGTGAGAATCAGGAGACTATTTGATATGGACACTCATACAGAACCTCTTCGAATACTGCCCTTGTGGGGAATAATCACTAGTCTATTTTATATGGTGATAGGTTTGGAGAGTCAAAAAATAACGCACCCCTGTGATGTAAAATGGGGTCTATTTCATAAGGCCACTCTTTCAGTGATTTAGTGAATACTATGTATATCTGATAAGTCAGGAATCTATTTCACATGGCCACTCTTTCAGGGCCTCTGTGAATAATACTCTCAGAAAGAGTCAAGGGTCTACTTCCAGTGGCTACTACTTCAGAATCTCTGTAAGTAATGAACACCTGGGCAATACACCTGAGTCTCTTTTATATGCCCATTTAGTCAGAGTCTCATTCAATAATACACACCTGAGAAAGAGTTAAGAGTCTGCTTCATGTTTCCACTAACATAGTCCCGCAGTGAATAATCAACACCAGAATAATAGTGGAGAATTTTTTCTATAGCCACTCATTCTGTGCCTCCCTGAATGAGTCACACCTGGGGAATCCTCAGAATTCTATGTTATACTACCACTCATTTAGAAACTTATTGAATTATTCACAATGGAGCAATAGTCAGGTGTCTATTTTATATGACCTCTCATTGAAAGTTTCAGTGAATAATGAACTTCTATGGGGTTATCAGGGCACATTTATGATAGCCACAAATTAAGTTCTTCCTGAAATATACCACACGTTGGTGATAGTCAGAATTCTATGTCATATGAACTCTAATACTGTGTAACGCTGAGTAATACACACATAAGAGAGTGTCAGACGTCTATGTGGTATGGAAACTCATACAGAAACAGTTTGAATGATGGATACATAGAGAATAAAGAAGAATCTATGTCATACAGCTACTCATTCAGACAAAAAGTGAATAAGGCACTTGTGGAGTAATTAGAAGTCTGTTTCATATGGCCCTCTTTCACAGCCTCACAGAATATTACATACATGTGATATAGTCTGGAGTCTATTTTTTATGGCCACTTATTCAGAGAATCACAGAATAATGCACACGTGTGGAATAGACACTAGTCTATTTTATATGGCCACTCATTCAGAGCCTCGGTAAATAATGCACACCTGTGGAATAGTCAGGAGACTTCTTCATGTGGCCTCTCATTCAGAGTCTCACTAAGTAATGCACACCTGTGGAATAGTCAGAAGACATCTTCATGTGGCCTCTCATTCAGAGTGTCACTGAATAATGTGGTGTAGTCAGGAATCTATGTCATGTAGACACATATTCAGAGCCTCGGGGAATAAGAGAGACCCATGATATAGCAAAAAATCTAATTAACATGGCCACATCTTTGAGCCTCTCTGAATAATACACACCTGAAGAATAATTTGGTGTCTGCTTTTGAAGGACATTCATTCAGAGCTTCGGTAAATAATGCACACCTGTTGAGTAGCCAGGAGTCGATTTCATTTCGACACTCATTCATAGCCTCAGTGGATAATATGCACGTTTGGATTAGTCAGGATTCCATTTTATATGGCCACTGACTCTTAACCTCAGTGAATAATGCACAAATGTGAAGTACTCATCAGTCTATTTAATACAGCCACTCATTAGGAGATTCACTGAATAATACAAATATTTAAGATAGACAGCATCCTGTTTCAAATGGACAAACAAGAAGAGCCTCACTGAGTAACACACACCTGGGGAAGTGTTCTGGGTCTACTGTATACAGCCTCTGATTTACAGCCTCAGGAATAATGCACACGTGGGGAATAGACACTAGTCTATTATATATGGCCACAAAATAAAAGCCTGAATGAGTATTGCACAACATCTGAATAGTGACAAGTTTATTCCATATGAACAAACATTTAGAGTGAGTCAATAATACCCAACTGTGTAATAGTCAGGAAACAATTTCATATGGCGAAAGTTTCAGAGCCTCGGTGAATAATGCATAACTGAGAAATACACAGGACGCTATTACATGTGGCATCTATTTCAGAAATTCACTGAATAAGGAACACCTCTATTGTAGTCAGAATGCTGTTTCATACAGGCACATACTCAGAGCCTAGCAAAATAACATACACCTTGGGAAAGTCAGGATTCTATTTCGTATAGCCACTCATTTAGAGCCGAATGTAAAATCGCACGCCTGAGGAGTATATAGAGTCTCTATTTTATGGCCACACATTCAGAGCCTCACATAATAATGCAGACCTATGAAAACGTCAGCAGTGTACTTCACATGGTCACTTATTCAGATCGTCAGTGAAGAATCATATATATCTGGAAATACTCGGGTTTCTATTATATATAGCCACATATTCAGAGACTCACTGAATAATGCAAACCTGGGGGATAATCTGGAGACTATTTGATAGGACCGTTCACCCAGCGACTCAGTGAAAAATGCAGAGCTGAGAAATAGTCAAGAGGATGGAGTCAGGAGGCTATTTTACATGGTCACTCGTTCAGAAACTCACTGAAGAATACACAGCTTGGGAATAGTCAGAGTCCAGGTCATATGGCCACTCAGTCACAGCATTACAGAATAATGCACAATGGGGCAATAGTAAGGTGTCTATATCGTATGGCCTCTCATTCAGAGCTTCAGTGTGTAATAAACAGCTGTAAAGTAGTAGGACCCTATTTAAGTTGGCCCCAAATGAAGCAGCTCTGTGAATGATACACACATGTGTGAGAGTCAGGAGACTATTTGATATGGACACTCATACAGAACCTCTTCGAATATTGCTCTTGTGGGGAATAATCACTAGTCTATTTTATATAGAGATTTGTTTGGAGAGTCAAAAAATATCGCACGCCTCTGGAGTAAAATGGGGTCTATTTCATAAGGCCACTCTTTCTGTGTTTTAGTGAATACTATGTATATCTGATAAGTCAGGAATCTCTTTCACATGGCCACTCCTTCAGGGCCTCTGTGAATAATACTCCCCTCAGAAAGAGTCAAACGTTTACTTCCAGTTGCTATAACTTCAAAGTCTCTGTAAGTAGTGAACACCTGGGCAACACGCCTGATTCTCTTTTATATGCCCATTTAGTCAGAGTCTCATTCAATAATACACACATGGGGAAGAGGTACGTGTCTGCTTCATGTAGCCACTCATATAGAGCCTCAGTGAATAATCCACAAAAGAATAATAGTGGAGAATTTTTTCTGTGGCCACTGACTCTGTGCCTCCCTGAATGATGCACACCTGGAGAATCCTCAGGATTCTATTTCATACTACCACTCATTTAGAACCTTATTGAATAATTCACAATAGAGTAATGGTCTGGTGTCTATTTTATGTGGTTTCTCATTCAAAGATTCAGTGAATAATAAACTTCAATGGAGTTATCAGGACACTGTCATGATAGCCACAATTTAAGTTTTGGTAACTCCATAGAAGTTCATTATTCACTGAAATTTTGTATGAGAGGCCATATAAAATAGACACATAACTATTGCTACACTGTGAATTACTGAATAAGGTTCTAAATTATTGGTACTATGAAATAGAATCCTGATGATTCCCCAGGTGTGTATCATTCATGGAGGCACTGAATGAGTGGCCATGGAAAAAATTCTCCACTATTATTCAGTTGTGCATTATTAATTGGGGCCCTACAAGAGTTGCTCCATGAAACAGACTCTTAACTCTTTCCCAGCGGTGTATTATTGAATGAGTCTCTGACTAAATGGGCATATAAAAGACTCAGGTGTATTGCCAAAGTGTTCATTAATTACAGATACTCTGAAGGTGTTGCCACTGGAAGTAGACGATTGAATCTTTCTGAGGGGAGTATTATTCACAGAGGCTCTGAAAGAGTGGCCATCTGAAAGAGATTCATGACTTATCAGATATACATAATATTCAATAAAACACTGAAAGTGTGGCCTGATGAAATAAACCGCGTTTTACTCCACAAGTGTGCGTTATTTTCTGACTCTCCAAACAAATCACCATATAAAATAGACTAGTGATTATTCCCCACAGGGGCAGTATTCGAAGATGTTCTGTTTGAGTGTCCATATCAAATAGTCTCCTGACTCTCACACATGTGTGTATTATTAACGGAGCTGCTTCATTTGGGGCTACTTTAAATAGGGTCCTACTACTTTACAGCTGTTTATTACACACTGAAGCTCTGAAAGAGAGGCCATATTATATAAATCTTTTTACTATTGCCCCAATGTGCATTTTTCTGTAATGCTGTTATTGAGTGGCCATAGGACTTGACTTCTGACTATTCCCAAGGTGTGTATTCTTCAGTGAATTTCTGAACGAGTGACTACATAAAATAGACTCCTGACTCTATCCACTTGACTATTTCTCAGCTCTGCATTTTTCACTGAGTCGCTGGGGGAATGGTCCTATCAAATAGTCTCCAGACTATTCCCCAGGTGTGCATCATTCAGTGAGTCTCAGAATATGTGGTTATATATAATAGAATCCTGAGTATTCTCAAGATATATATGATTCTTCACTGATGTTCTGAATAAGTGACCATGTGACGTACACTCCTGACATTTCCATACGTCTGTATTATTCTGTGAGGCTCTGAATGTGTGGCAAAAAAATAGAGACTCCTATATACTCGTCAGGCGTGCATTTTTATATTGGGCCCTAAATGAGTGGCTATACGAAATAGAATCCTGACTTTCCCCAATTTGTATGTTATTTTATTAGGCTCTAAGTATGTGGCCATAGGAAATAGCATTCTGAGTACAATACATGTGTTCTTTATTCAATGACGCTCTGAAATAAATGCCACATGTAACAGCGTCCTGAGTATTCCTCAGGTATATATTATTCACCGAGGATCTGAAACTTTCGCCATGTAAAATTGTTTCCTCACTAGTACACGTGTGCATTATTCACTCTGACTCTAAATATTTGTTCATATGGAATAAACTAGTCACGATTCCGAAGTTGTGTATTACTCAGTCAGGTTTTGATTTTCTGGCTATATAAAATAGACTAGTGTCTATTCCAAACGTGTGCATTATTCTCTGAGGCTGTAAATGAGAGGCTATTTACAGTAGACCCCTAACACTTCCCCAGGTGTGTGTTACCCAGTGAGGCTCCTCTTGTTTGTCCATATAAAACAGAATTCAGTGATTCTCTGAATGAGTGGCCACAAAAAATAGAATCCAGACTATATTACAAGTTTGTAATATTCAGTGAGGCTGTGAAAGAGGTGCCATATGAAACAGACTTTTAATTACTCCACATGTGCCTTTTTCACTGTTTGTATAATTCAGTAAACATATGGCATAGACTCCTCATTTTTCTCCATGTATCCATTTTTCAAACAGGTTCTGTATGAATGTCCATACCAAATAAACTACTGACAGTCAATTTGGTGTGTATTATTCAATGTTACGCAGTATTACACTTCATATAAAATCGACACCTGACTATCACCCAGGTGTGTATTATTCAGGAAAGAACTTAATTTGTGGCTATCATGACAGCTTCCTGATAACTCCATAGAAGTTTAGTATTCGCTGAAACATTAAATGAGAGGCCATAAAAAATAGACACTTGACTATTGCTTCATTGTGAACTACTCAGTAAGGTTCCAAATGAGTGGTAGTACCAAATAGAATGCTGAGGATATCCCAGGTTTATATCATTCAGGGAAGCACAGAATGAGTGGCCATAGAAAAAATTCTCCACTATTATTCTGGTGTGCATTATTCACTGAGGCTCTATATGAGTGGCTATATGAAGCAGACTCTTAACCCTTCCAACGTTGTGTATAATTGAATGACCCTCTGACTAAAGGGGCACATAAAAGGAACTCAGGTGTAATGCCAAGGTGTTCATTACCTACAGAGACTCTGAATTTGTAGCCAATGGAAGTAGACTTTTGACTCTTTCTGAGGGGAGTATTATCCACAGAGGCCCTGATAGAGGGGCCATGTGAAAGAGATTCCTGACTTATCAGATACACATAGTATTCACTAAAACACTGAAAGAGTGGCCTTCTGAAATAGACCACATTTTACTCCACAGGTGTGCGTTATTTTCTGACTCTCCAAACGAATCACCATATAAAATAGACTAGTGATCATCCCCCACAAGGGCAGTATTCGAAGAGGTTCTGTATGAGTGTCCATTTCAAATAGTCTCCTGACTCTCACAAATATGTGTATCATTCACCGAGCTGCTTCATTTGGGGCTACCTTAAATAGGGTCCTACTACATTACAGCTGTTTATTAAACACTTAAACTCTGAATGAGAGGCCATATGATATATACTCCTTACTATTGCCTCATTGTGCATTTTTTTGTAATGCTGTGATTGAGTGGCCATATGACCTGGACTCTGACTATTCCGATGGTGTTTATTCTTCAGTGAGTTTCTGAATGAGTGACAACATAAAACAGACTCCTGACTCTATCCTCTTGATTATTTCTCAGCTCTACATTTTCCACTGAGTCGCTGGGTGAACGGTTCTATCAAATAGTCTCCAGACTATTCCCCAGGTGTGCATCATTCAGTGAGTCTCTGAATATGTGACTATATATAATTGAATCGTGAGTATTTTCCAGATATATATGATTCTTCACTGAGGTTCTGAATAAGTGACCATGGGAAGTGCACTCCTGACGTTTCCATATGTCTGTATTATTCTGTGAGGCTTTGAATGAGTTACCATAATAAAGAGACTCCTATATATTCCTTAGGCGTGGGTTTTTACATTCAGCTCTATATGAGTGGCTATACGAAATAGAATCCTGAATTTTCCAAAGGTGTATGTTATTCTTTAAACCCTGAGTATGTGGCTATATGAAATAGCATTCTGACTACAATAGATGTGTTCCTTATTCAATGAAGCTCTGAAATAGATGCCACATGTAATAGCGCCCTGAGTATTCCTTAGGTATGTATTTTTCACCGAGGCTCTGAAACTCTCACCATATGAAATTGTTTCTGACTAGTAAACAGGTGTGTATTATTGACTCTGACTCTAAATATTTGTTTATATGGAATAAATTAGTCACTATTACAAAGTTGTGTATTACTCACTCAGGCTTTGATTTTGTGGCCATATAAATTAGACTAGTGTTTATTCCACACGTGTGCATCATTCCATAAGGCTGTAAATGAGAGGCTATATAGAGTAGACCCCTTACACTTCCTAGGTGTGTGCTACTCAGTGAGGCTCTTCTTGTGTGACCATAGGAAACAGGATGCTGTCTATCTTAAGTATTTGTATTATTCAGTGTATCTCTGAATGAGTGGCTATATGAAATAGACTGCAGACTACTTCTCATTTGTGCATTATTCACTGAGGTTACAAGTCAGTGGCCAGATGAAATGGAATCCTGACTAATAAAAACGTGCATATTATCCACTGAGGCTATGAATGGGTGTCTAAATGAAATAGACTCCTGACTACTAAACAGGTGTACATTATTTACCGAGGCTCTGAATGAATTTCCATCAAAAACAGACTCCAAATTATTCTCCAGATGTGTATTAAACAGAGGCTCAAAAGATGTGGCCGTATTAATTAGATTCCTTGCTATATTAAGGGTCTCTCTTATTCACCGTGGCTCTGTATATGTGTCTACGTGACATAGACTCCTGACATCACCAAATTATTCATTGACACTCCTAATGAGAGGCCACATGAGAATGTCTCCGACTATTCTGCAGGTGTAGATTACTTAGTGTGAATCTGAATGAGGGGATAAAAGGAAATCCTGACTATTTTCCCAGGTGTGTACATTTTGTGAGTTTCTCAACGAGTGGCCATAGAAAAATGACCTCTGTGTTTTCCGCAGGTGTTCATTATTCAGTGATTCTCTGAATGAGTGGCCACAGAAAATACACTCTAGACTATAGCACAAATATGTAATATTCAGAGAGGCTGTGACATAGGGGCCATATGGAACAGACTTCTAATTATTCTACAATTGGCTTATTCACAGTTTGTCTGAATGAGTACACGTATGAAATAGACTCCTCATTATTCTTCATGTATCATTATTCAAACAGGTTTTGTATGAGTGTCCATACAAAATAGACTACTGACGCTCCCTTAGGTGTGTATTACACCACGTTTCACAGTATTAGAGTTCATATGAGATAGACTCCTGCCTATCACACAGGTGTGGTATTATTCAGGAAGGAACTTAATTTGTGGCTATCATAACAGCGTCCTAATAACTCCATAGAAGTTCATTATTCACTGACACGTTGAAAGAGAATCTATATAAATTAGACACCTGACTATTGCTCTATTGTGAATTATTCAATAAGGTTCTAAATGAGTGGTAGTATGAAATAGAATCCTGAGGATTCCCAAGGTGTGTATCTTTCAGGAGGCAAAGAATGAGTGGCCATAGAAAAAATTCTCCACTATTATTCTAGTGTGGATTATTTACTGAGGCTCTATATGAGTGGCTATATGAAGTAGACTCTTAACTCTTTCTGACGTGTGTATTATTGAATGAGACTCTGACTACTTGGGCATATAAAAGAGACTCAGGTGTATTGCCCAGGTGTTCACTACTTATAGAGACTCTGAATTATAGCCACTGGAAGTAGACCCTTGACTATTTCTGAGGGGATTATTATTCACAGAGGCCATGAAAGGGTGGCAATGTGAAAGAGATTCATGACTTATCATATATACATAGTATTCTTTAAAACACTGAAAGAGTGTCCTAATAAAATATACCCCATTTTACACCACAGGTGTTCGTTAATTTTTGACTCTCCAAACGAATTACCTTCAATAGTGTCCTACTACTTTTCAGCTGTTTATTACCCACTAAATCTCTGAATAAAGGCCATATGAAATAAACTCTTGACTATTGCCCCAATGTGCATTATTCTGTAATGCTATGATTCAGTGGCCATATGACCTGGACTCTGACTATTCCCAAGTCGTGTATTCTTCAGTGTGTTTCTGAATGTGTGACCACGTTAAATAGACTCCTGAATCTACCTTCCTGACTATTTCTCATCTCTGCAATTTCCACTGAGTCACTGGGGAACGGTTTTATCAAATAGTCTCCAGACTATTCCCCAGGTGTGCATCATTCAGTGAGTCTCTGAATATATGGCTATACATAATAGAACCCTGCATATTTTCCAGATATATATGATTCTTCACTGAGGTTCTGAATACGTGACCATGTGAAGTACTCTCCTGTAGTTTTCATATGTCTGTATAATACTGTGAGGTTCTGAATGTGTGGACATAAAACAGAGACTCCTTTATACTCCTCAGGTGTGCATTTTATCCCCTCATTCAGAGTCTCACTAAGTAATGCACACTTGTGGAACAGTCAGGAGACATCTTCATGTGGCCTCTCATTCGGAGTGTCAATGAATAATGTGGTGTAGTCAGGAGTCTATGTCATGTAGACACATATTCAGAACCTCAGTGAATAAGAGAGACCCTTGATATAGCAGGAAGTCTAAATAATATGGCCACATCTTTTGAGCCTCTCTGAAAAATACACACCTGTGGAATAATTTGGAGTCTGTTTTGATGGACATTTATTCAGAGCCTCGGTAAATAATGAACACCTGTTGAGTAGCCAGGAGTATTTGTTATTTGGACACTCATTCATAGCCTCAGTGGATAATATGCACGTTTGGATTAGTCAGGATTCCATTTCCTATGGCTATTGACTTGTAACCTCAGAGAAAAATGCACAAATGTGAAGTAGTCTGCAGTCTATTTCATATAGACACTCATTCAGAGATTCACTGAATAATACAAATATTTAAGATAGACAGCATCCTGTTTCATATGGTCACACAAGAAGAGCCTCACTGAGTAACACAAACATGGGAAGTGTTAGGGGTCTACTGTATATAGCCTCTCATTTACAGCCTCAGGGAATAATGCACACATGTGGAATAGACACTAGTCTATTTTATATGGCCACAAAATCAAAGCCTGAGTGAGTAATACACAACTTCGGAATAGTGACTAGTTTATTCCATATGAACAAATATTTAGAGTCAGAGTCAATAATACACACCCGTGTACTAGTCAGGAAACAATTTCATATGGCTAAAGTTTCAGAGCCTCGGTGAATAATACATACCTGAGAAATACTCAGGATGCTATTACATGTGGCATCTATTTCAGAGCTTCATTGAATAAGGAACACCTGTATTGTAGTCAGAATTCTATTTCATATAGCCACATACTCAGCGCCTAACAGAATAACATACACCTTGGGAAAGTCAGGATTCTATTTTGTATAGTCACTCATGTAGAGCCGAATGTAAAAGCACACGCCTGAGGTGTATATAGGAGTCTCTATTATATGGCCACTCATCCAGAGCCTCACAGAATAATACAGACATATGGAAACATCAGGAGTGTACTTCACATGGTCACTTATTCAGAACCTCAGTGAAGAATCATATATACCTTGAATATACTCAGGATTCTATTATATATAGCCACATATTCTGAGATTCACAGAATGATGCACAACTGGGAATAATCTGGAGACTATTTGATAGGACCGTTCACACTGCGAATCAGTAGAAAATGCAGAGCTGAGAAATAGTCAAGAGGATAGAGTCAGGAGTCTATTTTATGTGGTCACTCGTTCAGAAAATCACTGAAGAATACACACTTTGAAATAGTCAGAGTCCAGGTCATATGGCCACTCAATCACAGCATTACAGAATAATGTACAATGGGGCAATAGTAAGGAGTCCATATCATATGGCCTCTCATTCAGAGCTTCAGTGTGTAATAAACAGCTGTAAAGTAGTAGGACCCTATTTAAGGTAGCCGCAAGTGAAGCAGCTCTGTGAATGATACACACATGTTTGAGAGACAGGAGACAATTTGATATGGACACTCATAGAGAACCTCTTTGAATACTGCCCTTGTGGGGAATAATCACTAGTCTATTTTATATGGTGATTCGTTTGGAGAGTCAAAAAATAACGCACAGCTGTGGAGTAAAATGGTGTCTATTTCAGTAGGCCACTCATTCAGTGTTTTAGTGAATACTATGTATATCTGATATGTCAGGAATCTCTTCACATGGCCACTCTTTCAGGGCCTCTGCGAAAAATACTCCCCTCAGAAAGAGTCAAGGGTCTACTTCCAGTGGCTACACTTCAGAGTCTCTGTAAGTAATGAACACCTGGGCAATACACCTGAGTCTCTTTTATATACTCATTTAGTCAGAGTCTCATTCAATAATACACACCTGGGAAGAATTAAGAGTCTGCTTCATGTAGCCACTCATATAGAGCCTCAGTGAATAATCCACACCAGAATAATAGTGGAGAATTTTTATATGGCCACTCATTCAGAGCCTCACAGAATAATACAGACATATGGAAACATCAGGAGTGTACTTCACATGGTCACTTATTCAGAACCTCAGTGAAGAATCATATATATCTGGAAAATACTCAGGATTCTATTATATATAGCCACATATTCAGAGACTCACTGAATAATGCACACCTGGGGAATAGTCTGGAGACTATTTGATAGGACCGTTCACCCAGCGACTCAGTGGAAAATGCAGAGCTGAGAAATAGTCAAGAGGATAGAGTCAGGAGTCTATTTTATGTGGTCACTGTTCAGAAACTCACTGAAGAATACACACCTTGGGAATAGTCAGAGTCCAGGTCATATGGCCACTCAATCACAGCATTACAGAATAATGCACAATGGGGCAATAGTAAGGAGTCTATATCATATGGCCTCTCATTCAGAGCTTCAGTGTGTAATAAACAGCTGTAAAGTAGTAGGACCCTATTTAAGGTAGCCCCAAATGAAGCAGCTCTGTGAATGATACACACATGTGTGAGAGTCAGGAGACTATTTGATATGGACACTCATACAGAACCTCTTTGAATACTGCCCTTGTGGGGAATAATCACTAGTCTATTTTATATGGTGATTCGTTTGGAGAGTCAAAAATAACGCACACCTGTGGAGTAAAATGGGTCTATTTCATAAGGCCACTCTTTCAGTGTTTTAGTGAATACTATGTATATCTGATAAGTCAGGAATCTCTTTCACATGGCCACTCTTTCAGGGCCTCTGTGAATAATACTCCCCTCAGAAAGAGTCAAGGGTCTACTTCCAGTGGCTACAACTTCAGAGTCTCTGTAAGTAATGAACACCTGGGCAATACACCTGAGTCTCTTTTATATGCCCATTTAGTCAGAGTCTCATTCAATAATACACACCTGGGAAGAGTTAAGAGTCTGCTTCATGTAGCCACTCATATAGAGCCTCAGTGAATAATCCACACCAGAATAATAGTGGAGAATTTTTTCTATGGCCACTCATTCTGTGCCTTCCTGAATGATACACACCTGGGGAATCCTCAGGATTCTATTTCGTACTACCACTCATTTAGAACCTTATTGAATAATTCACAATGGAGCAATAGTCAGGTGTATATTGAATATGGCCCCTCATTCAAAGTTTCAGTGAATAAGGAACATCTATGGAGTTATCAAGATGCTGTCATGATAGCTACAATTTAAGTTCATTCCTGAATGATACACACCTGGGTGATAGTCAGGAGTCTATATCATATGAACTCTAATACTGTGTAACTCTGAGTAATACACACCTGGGAGTGTCAGAAGTCTATTTGGTATGGACACTCATACAGAACCTGTTTGAATAATGGATACATGGAGAATAATGAGGAGCCTATGTCATACATCTACTCATTCAGACAAACAGTGAATAAGGCACATGTGGATTAATTAGAAGTCTGTTTCATATGGCCCTACTTTCACAGCCTCACTGAATATTACATACTTGTGATATAGTCTGGAGTCTATTTTTTATTTCCTCTCATTCAGAGAATCACTGAATAATGCACACCTGCGGAATAGTCAGAAGTCTTTTTTCTATGGCCACTTGTTGAGAGCCTCACTAAATGTACACACCTGGGAAATAGTCAGGATTTTCTTTTATCCCCTCATTCAGAGTCTCACTAAGGAATGCACACTTGTGGAAGAGTCAGGGGACTTCTTCATGTGGCCTCTCATTCAGAGTGTCACTGAATAATGTGGTGTAGTCAGGAGTCTATGTCATGTAGACACATATTGAGAGCCTCGGTGAATAAGAGAGACCCTTGATATAGCAAGGAATCTAATTAATATGGCCACATCTTTTGATCCTCTCTGAACAATAAACACCTGGGGTATAATTTGGAGTCTGTTTTTGATGGACATTCATTCAGAGCCTCGGTAAACAATGCACACCTGTTGAGTAGCCAGGAGTCTATTTTATTTGGACATTCATTCATAGCCTCAGTGGATAATATGCATGTTTGGATTAGTCAGGATTCCATTTCATATGGGCACTGACTCAAAACCTCAGTGGATAATGCACAAATGTGAAGTACTCAGCAGTCTATTTCATATAGCCACTCATTCAGAGATTCACTGAATAATACAAATATTTAATATAGACAGCATCCTGTTTCATATGGTCACACAAGAAAAAACTCACTGAGTAACACACCTGGGGAAGAGGTAGGGGTCCACTGTATATAGCCTCTCATTTACAGCCTCAGAGAATAATGCACACCTGTGGAATAGACACTAGTCTATTTTATATGGCCACAAAATCAAAGCCTTAGTGAGTAATACACAACTTTGGAATAGTGACTAGTTCATTCCATATGAACAAATATTTAGAGTCAGAGTCAATAATACACACCTGTGTACTAGTCAGGAAACAATTTCATATGGAAAATGTTTCAGAGCCTCGTAATACTCCACATAACTGAGGAATACTCAGGACGCTGTTACATGTGGCAACTATTTCAGAGCTTCATTGAATAAGGAACACCTGTATTGTAGTCAGAATGCTATTTCATATAGCCCCATACTCAGAGCCTAACAGAATAACATACACTTTGGGGAAAGTCAGGATTCTATTTTGTATGGCCACTCATTAAGAGCCAAATGTAAAAACGCACACCTGTGGAATTTATGGGAGTCTCTATTTTATGGCCACTCATTCAGAGCCTCACAGAATAATACAGACCTATGGAAACATCAGGAGTGTACTTTACATGGTCACTTATTCAGATCCTCAGTGAAGAATCATATATATCTGGAAAATACTCAGGATTCTATTATATACAGCCACAGATTCAGAGACTCACTGAATGATGCACACCTGGGGAATAGTCTGGAGACTATTTGATAGGACCTTCACCCAGCGACTCAGTGGAAAATGCAGAGCTGAGAAATAGTCAAGAGGGTAGAGTCGGAGGATTTCCAAGATGGCGCCATAGAAACAACTCAGGACTACAGCTCTCAGTGAAGGCACAGGGGGTGAGTTCTAGCCGAAATTTCAGACGGACCTTTTTTGCCCACAGAATGAGAAATTGCAGATGTAGGAGTAACACGGGATGCCAGTGCAACCAGTGCTTTGATCTTCGTGCCAGTTTGGCCGTCGCGGCAGCGCAGGGGCACCTGTCACAAAACTCACTTGTCTCGGTGCCCTGTTAAACCTGCAATTTGAGATCTGGAAGGGCAGATTGTCATTTCCATCTGATTAAGCAGGACTTGGACAATGAGCCAGACCAGGAGATTCCTGGGAGGCATGATTTGAGCTGGTGCAGTGGGCAGCGGGATGGGAGATCGCATGGATCCCATGTTCTATCAGCAGGTTACTGGGGCACCAGTGAGAGAGTCAACCATTCAAATTGGGGATTAAAAGAGAGAGAGAAAGGACGGACTCTGAGGCAGGGAGCCAGGTGATTGGGCTCGACAGGTTTCACCCTCACGAGAACAAACATGGCGGTGATTGGAGGAGCTCAGTGTTGAGAGTTTTGCTGCGGGTTCAGCTGAATCAAGCATGGTGCAGCTCTCTGGGGAGGGGCGTCCACCACTAGGGATGCAATTCGCCCCTACTGAGGTACACGCCCATTGCTGATGCAGCATCCCGTTGCTGAGGCAACCCGCCATAACAAAGAGACTCTGCCAACAGAGCAGAGCCCACCACAGTAGAAGGGAGCCCTGCGGCAGCAGGGCAGATCCACACTAGCAGGACGGAGCCTCTCGGCAGGCAAATAGTGAATAGACTGCAACCTAGCTGGGCAGAACAGTGCAACAGATACCCCTAAAGTAAGCCCCAACTCACTGAGACAGAGCATCTAAGGGAAAAAAAGGGGGTGTAAAGGGGCTAGACAGTTAGAAGGAAAACTAAGTAACAGAAATACTTCATCATCAACAATCCGGGCATCCACTCAGAGACCAAATTGAATAGTCAGTAACTACTAAGACGACAGGTGAATAAATCCATAAAGAAGGGAAGAAAACAGCGCAAAAAAAGAGAAAAACACCCGAAACCAAAACACCTCACCTCCTACAAAGGACCAAAACTCCTCATCAGCAAGGTAACAAAGCTGAATGAAGAATGAGTGTGGCAAAATGATGGAATCAGACTTCAGAAGGTGGATAATGAGAAACTTCAGTGACCTAAAAGAACACGTTCTAAATCAATGCAAAGAAACTAAGAACCTTGAAAAAAGAATTGATAAAAGATTATTGGAAATGATAACAAGAGTGTACAACTTAGAGAGGAATATAAATAAATTGAAGGAGCTGAACAACAAAACACGAGAACTTCACGAAGCATGCACAAGATTCAACAGTCGAATTGACCAAGCAGAAGAAAGAATATCAGAAGTCAAAAATCAACTCAATGAAATAAAACGAGAAACCAAGATTAGAGAAAAAAGCACAAAAAGGAATGAACAAAATCTCCAGGAAATGTGGGACTATGTGAAGAGACACAACCTGTCTTTGATAGGTGCACCAGAATGTGATGAAGAGAATGAATCCAAGCTGGAATATACTCTTCCGGATATTATCCAGAAAAATCTCCCCAAACTAGCAAGGCAGGTCAATACTCAACTCCAGGAAATACAGAGAACACCACAAAGATACTCTGCAAGAAGAGAAACGCCAAGGCACATAATCAACAAATTCACCAGGATTGAAATGAAGAAGAAAATACTAAGGGCAGCCAGAAAAAAAGCTCGGATCACCCACAAACGAAAGCCCATCAGATTCACAGCAGATCTCTTGGCAGAGACTCTACAAGCCAGAAGAGAGTGGGGTCCAATATTCAACATCATCAGAGAAAAGAACTTTCAACCCAGAATTTCATATCAAGCCAAAATGTGCTTCATAAGTGAAAAAAAAAATAAAATCCTTCATGAACAAGCAAGTACTCAGAGATTTTATCACCACTAGACCTGCTTTAGAAAAGCTCCTGAAAGAGGCATTACACATAGAGAGAAACAGCCAGTACCAGCCATCCTAAAAGCATACCAAATGCTAAAGAGCATCAACAAAATGAAGAATCTACATGAACCAATGGGCAAAACAGCCAGCTAGCATCAAAATGGCAGAATCAAATTCACACATAACAATATTAACCCTAAATGTAAATGGGCTAAATGCACTAATCAAAAGACACAGACTGGTAAATTGCATAAAAAACCAAAACCCATCGGTGTGTTATATCCAGGAAACCCACCTCACATGCAAGGATAAACAAAGGCTCAAAATAAAGGGATGGAGGAAGATTTACCAAGCAAATGGAGAGCAAAAAAGCAGGAGTTGCAATTCTCATCTCTGATAAAATAGACTTTAAAGCAACAAAGATCAAAAGAGACAAAGAAGGTCATTACATAATGGTAAAAGGATTGATACAACAAGAAGAGCTAAGGATTCTAAATATATATGGACCCAATGTAGGAGCACCCAGATATATAAGGCAAGTTCTTAATGACTTACAAAGAGACTTAGACTCCCACACAGTAATAGTGGGAGACTTTAACACTCCACTGTCAATATCAGACAGATCAACCAGACAGAAAATTAACAAGGATATCCAGGACTTGAACTCAGACCTGGAGCAAGCAAACCTGATATACACTTACAGAACTCTCCACCCCAAATCCACAGAATATACATTTTTCTCAGCACCACATCACACCTACTCCAAAATTGACCACATAATTGGAAGTAAAGCACTCCTCAGCAAATGCAAAACAACTGAAATCATAACAGTCTCTCAGACCATAGTGCAATCAAGTTGGAACTCAGAATTCAGAAAATAACTCAGAACCGAACAGCTTCATGGAAACTGAACAACTGGCTCTTGAATGTTGATTGGATAAACAATGAAATGAAGGCAGAAATAAAGAAGTTCTTCAAAACCAACGAGAATGAAGACACAACGTACCAGAATCTCTGGGACACATTTAAAGCAGTCTGTAGAGGAAAATATATAGCAATAAGTGCCCACATGAGAAGAGTGGAGAGATCCAAAATTGACACCCTATCGTCAAAATTGAAAGAGCTAGAGGAGCAAGATCAAAAAAGCTCAAAACCTAGCCAAAGACAAGAAATAACTAAGATCAGAGCAGAACTGAAAGAGATAGAGACAAGAAAAACTTTTCAAAAAAATCAATAAATCCAAGAGCTGATTTTTGAAAAGATCAACAAAATAGACAGACCACTAGCCAGACTGATAAAAAAGAAAAGAGAGAACAACCAAATAGATGCAATAAAAAACGATAAAGGGAAATCACCACAGATTCCACAGAAATTCAAACCATCATCAGAGAATACTACAAACAACTCTATGCACATAAACTAGTAAACCAGGAAGAAATGGATAAATTCCTGGACGCCTGTGTCCTCCCAAGCCTAAACCAGGAGGAAGCTGAAACTATGAATAGACCAATAACAAGGTCTGAAGTTGAGGCAGCAATTAAGAGCCTACCACACAAAAAGCCCAGGTCCAGATGGGTTCACAGCCGAATTCTACCAGACACACAAAGAGGATCTGGTACCATTCCTTCTGAAACTATTCCAAATAATTAAAAAAGAGGAAACCCTTCCCAAATCATTTTATGAGACCAACATCATCCTGATACCAAAACCCGGCAGAGACTCAACAAGAAAAAAACTTCAGGCCAATATCCATGATGAACATAGATGCAAAAAACGATAAAGGAAATCACCACAGATTCCACAGAAATTCAAACCATCATCAGAGAATACTACAAAGAACTCTATGCACATAAACTAGTAAACCAGGAAGAAATGGATAAATTCCTGGATGCCTTTGTACTCCCAAGCCTAAACCAGGAGGAAGCTGAAACTATGAATAGACCAATAACAAGGTCTGAAGTTAAGGTAGCAATTAACAGCCTACCACGCACAAAAAAAACCCAGATCCAGATGGGTTCACAGCCGAATTCTACCAGACACACAAAGAGAACCTGGGAACATTCCATCTGAAACTATTCCAAATAATTAAAAAAGAGGAAACCCTTCCAAAATCATTTAATGAGACCAAAATCATCCTGATGTCAGAACCCGGCAGAGACCCAGCAAGAAAATAAGACTTCAGGCCAATATCTATGATGAACATAGATGCAAAAACCTTCAATAAAATACTGGCAAACTGATTACAACAGTATTTTAAAAAACTTATTCATCATGATCAAGTAGGATTCATCCCGGGGATGCAAGGCTGGTTCAATGTACACAAGTCTATAAATGTAATTCAACACATAAACTGAAGCAAAAACAAAAACCACATTATTATCTTAATTGCCTCAGCGAAGGCATTTGACAGAATTCAACATCAGTTTATGCTAAAAACCCTCAATAAACTTGGTATTGATGGAACATATCTCAAAGTAATGAAAGCTATTTACGACAAATGAACAGCCAATATCATACTTAACGGAAAAAAAACTGGAAGCATTCCCTTTGAAATCCGGCACTAGACAAGGATGTCCTCTCTCACCACTCCCATTCAACATAGTACTGGAAGTTCTAGCCAGAGCAATCAGGCAAGAAAAAGAAATAAAGTGTATTGAAATAAAAACGGTGGAAGCCAAATTGTCTCTATTTGCAGACGACATGATAGTATACCTAGAAGACCCCATCAGCTCAGCACAAAAACCCCTGAAACTGATAAGCAACTTCAGCAAAGTCTCAGGATATAAAATCAATGTGCAAAAATCACAAGCATTCCTATACAAAAATAACAGACTTAAAGAGAACCAAATCAAGAATGAACTGCCATTCACAATTGCTACAATAAAAATAAAATACCTAGGAATACAACTCACAAGGAACGTAAGGGACCTCTGTAAGGAAAACTACAAACCACTGCTCAACAAAATAAAAGAAGAAAGAAACAGATGGAGAAATATTCCATGTATGTGGTTGGGAAGAATCAATATCATGAAAATGGCTATACTGCCCAAAGTAATTTACACAATCAATGCTATCCCCATCAAACTACCATTGAATTTCTTCACAGAACTGGAAATAACCACCATGAACTTCATATGGAACAAAAAGAGAGCCCGCATAGCCAAGTCAATTCTAAGCAAAAAGAGCACAGTGGGAGGCATCACACTACCAGCCTTCAAACTATACTACAAGGCTACAGTAATCAAAACAGCATGGTACTGGTACCAAAACAGAGATATAGACCAATGGAACAGAACAGAGGCATCGGAGGCAACACAACATATCAACTATATAATCTTTGAAAAACTTGTCAATAACAAGAAATGGGGAAAGGACTCCCTGTTTAATAAATGGTGTTGGGAAAACTGGCTAGCCATGTGCAGAAAGCAGAAACTGGACCCCTTCCTGACACCTTACACTAAAATTAACTCCAGATGGATTAAAGACTTAAACATAAGACCTGGCACCATAAAAACCCTAGAAGAAAATCTAGGCAAAACCATTCAGGACATAGGAGTAGGCAAGGACTTCATGACCAAAACACCAAAAGCATTGGCAACAAAAGCCAAAATAGACAAATGGGACCTAATCAAACTCCACAGCTTCTGCACGGCAAAAGAAACAGTCACTAGAGTGAATTGGCAACCATCAGAATGGGAAAAAATCTTTGCAGTTTACGCATCTGACAAAGGGCTGATATCCAGAATTTACAAAGAACTCAAACAGATTTACAGGAAAAAAACAAACAAGCCCATTCAAAAATGGGCAAAAATATGAACAGAAACTTTACAAAAGAAGACATACATGAGGCCAACAAACATATGAAAAAATGCTCATCATCACTGGTCATTAGAGAGATGCAAATCAAAACCACATTGAGATACCATCTCATGCCAGTTAGAATGGTGATCATTAAAAAATCTGGAGACAGCAGATGCTGGAGAGGATGTGGAGAAATAGGAACACTCTTACACTGTTGGTGGGAGTGTAAATTAGTTCAACCATTGTGGAAGACAGTGTGGCAATTCCTCAGGGACCAAGAAATAGCAATTCCATTTGTCCCAGCAATCCCATTACTGGGTATATATCCAAAGGACTATAAATCGTTCTACTATGAGAACACATGCACACGAATGTTCGTTGCAGCACTGCTTACAATAGCAAAGAACTGGAACCAACCCAAATGCCCAATAATGATAGACTGGACTGGGAAAATGTGGCACATATACACCATGGAATATTATGCAGCAATCAAAAATGATGAGTTTGTGTCCTTCGTAAGGATATGGATGAATCTGAAGAACATCATTCTCAGCAAACTGACACAAGAACAGAAAAAGAAATGCCACATATACTCACTCATAGGTGGGTGAGGAAAGTGAGAACACATGGACACAGAGAGGCGGTCTACTATACATGGGGGTCTATTGGGGAGAAAGGGGGTGGGACAGCGGGGGGTGATGGGGAGGGATAGCCTGGGGATAAATGCCAAGTGTGGGTGAAGGGGAGGAAGGCAGCAAAACACACTGCCATGTGTGTACCTTTGCAACTATCTTGCACGTTCTGCACATGTATCCCAAAACCTATAAAGCAATAAAAATTTTTTTTTAAAAAAGAAAATGCAGGTATGATTTATATATATTTTTTCAAAAAACGTATTTTAGGTGCAGGAATATATGTACAGGTTTCTTATGTATGTAAACTGTGTGTCATGGGAATTTGGTGTACAGATCATTTTATCACGTGGGTAAGAAATGTAATAACCAATAGGTTAAAAAAATAAAAATAAATAAAAAATGGGCAAAGGATATGAACAGACACTTTACAAAAGAAGACATACATGAGGCCAACAAACACATGAAAAATTGCTCATCATCACTGGTCACTAGAGAGATGCAAAACAAAACCACATTGCGATACCATCTCATGCCAGTTAGAATAGCGATCATTAAAAAATCTGGAAACAGCAGATGCTGGAGAGAATGTGGAGAAAAAGAAACACTCTTACACTGTTGGTGGGAGTGTAAATAAGTTCATCCATTGTGGAAGACTGTGGCGATTCCTCAAGGACCTAGAAATAGAAATTCCATTTGACCCAGCAATCCCTTTCCAGGGTATATATCCAAAGGACTATAAATCCTTCTACTATAAGGACACATGCACAGGTATGTTCATTGCAGCACTGTTTACAATAGCAAAGTCCTGGAACCAACCCAAATGCTCATCAATTATAGACTGGATTGAGAAAATGTGGCACATATACACCATGGAATATTATGCAGCAATCAAAAATGATGAGTTTATGTCCTTTGTAAGGATATGGAGGAATCTGGAGAACATCATTCTCAGCAAACTGACACAAGAACAGAAAAAGAAATACCGCATATACTCACTCATAGGCGGGTGAAAAAAAATGAGAACATATGGACACAGAAAGGGGGTCTACTACACACTGGGGTCTATTGGGGGAAATGGAGGAGGGACATTGGGGGTGGGTACGGGAGGGATAGCCTGGGGATAAATGCCAAGTGTGGGTGACCGGGAGGAAAGCAGCAAAACACACTGCCATGTGTGTACCTATGCAACTATCTTGCACTTTCTGCCCATGTACCCCAAAACCTGTAATGCAATAAAAATTAAAACAAAATAAAAATAAATAAAATAAAAGGAAATTAACAGCTGAAATGTAGTAGGACCCTATTTAAGGTAGCCCCAAATGAAGCAACTCTGTGAATGATAAACCCATGTGTGAGAGTCAGGAGACTATTTGACATGGAAAGTCATAGAGAACCTCTTCGAATACTGCCCTTGTGGGCAATAATCAGTAGCCTATTTTGTATGGTAATTCGTTTGAAGAGTCAAAAAATAACACACACCTGTGGAGTACAATGGCATCTATTTCATAAGACCACCTTTCAATGTTTTACTGAATACTATGTATATCTGATGAGTCAGGAATCTCCTTCACATGGCCTATCTTTCAGGGCCTTTGTGAATAATACTCCCCTCAGAAAGAGTCAAGGATCTACTTTCAGTGGCTACAAATTCAGTGCCTCTGTAAGTAATGAACACCTGGGCAATAAACTTGAGTCTCTTTTATATGCGCATTTAGTCAGAGTCTCATTCACTAATACACACCTGGGGAAGAGTTAAGAGTCTGCTTCATGTAGCCACTCATATAGAGCCTCAGTGAATAATGCACACCAGAATAATAGTGGAGAGTTTTTTCTATGGCCACTCATTCTGTGCCTTTCTGAATGACACACCTGGTGAATCTTCACGATTCTCTTTCATACTAACACTCATTTAGATCCTTATTGAATAATTTACAATGGAGGAAGAGTCAGGTGTCTATTTTATATGGCCTCTCATTCAATGTTTCAGTAAATAATGAACTTCTATGGATTTATCAGGACGCTGTCATGATAGCCACAAATTAAGTTCTTTCCTGAATGATACACACCTGTGTGATAGTCAGGAGTCTTTTTCATATGAACTCTAAAACTGTGTAACGCTGAGTAATACACACCGAAGAGAGTGTCAAAATTCTATTTGGTATGGGCACTCATACAAAAACTGTTTGAATAATGGATACATGGAGAATAAAGAGGAGTCTATGTCATATATCTACTCATTCAGACAAACAGTGAATAAGGCATATGTAGGGTAATTAGAAGTCTGTTTCATATGGCCCCATTTCAGAGTCTCATTCAATAATACACACCTGGGGAAGAGTTAAGAGTCTGCTTCATGTAGCCACTCATATAGAGCCTCAGTGAATAATCCACACCAGAATAATAGTGGAGAATTTCTTCTATGGCCACCCATTCTGTGCCTCCTTGAATGATACACACCTGGGGAATCCTCAGGATTCTATTTCATACTACCACTCATTTAGAACCTTATTGAATAATTCACAATGGAGCAATAGTCAGGTGTCTATTTTATATGGCCTCTCATTCAAAGTTTCAGTGAATAATGAACTTCTATGGAGTTATCAGGACGCTGTCATGATAGCCACAAATTAAGTTCTTCCTGAATGATACACATCTGGGTGATAGTCAGGAGTCTATTTTATATGAACTCTAATACTGTGTAACGCTGAGTAATACACACCTAAGGAGAGTGTCAGTAGTCTATTTGGTATGGACACTCATACAAAACCTGTTTGAATAATGGATACATGGAGAATAATGAGGAGTCTATGTCATATGTCTACTCATTCAGACAAACAGTGAATAAGGCACATGTGGAGTAATTAGAAGTCTGTTTCATATGGCCCTCTTTCACAGCCTCACTGAATATTACATACTTGTGATATAGTCTGGAGTCTATTTTTATGGCCACTCATTCAGAGAATCACTGAATAATGCACACCTGTGGAATAGTCAGAAGTCTTTTCTCTATGGCCACTCGTTGAGAGCCTCACTAAATGTACACACCTGGGGAAATAGTCAGGATTTTCTTTTATCCCTCATTCAGAGTCTCACTAAGTAATGCACACCTGTGGAATAGTCAGGAGACTTCTTCATGTGGCCTCTCATTCGGAGTGTCACTGAATAATGTGGTGTAGTCAGGAGTCTATGTCATGTAGACACATATTCAGAGCCTCAGTGAATAAGAGAGACCCTTGATATAGCAAGGAATCTAATTAATATGGCCACATCTTTTGAGCCTCTCTGAATAATACACACCTGGAGAATAATTTGGAGTCTGTTTTTGATGGACATTCATTCAGAGCCTCGGTAAATAATGCACACCTGTTGAGTAGCCAGGAGTCTATTTCATTTGGACACTCATTCATAGCCTCAGTGGATAATATGCACGTTTGGATTAGTCAGGTTTCCATTTCATATGGCCACTGACTCGTAACCTCAGTGAATAATGCACAAATGTGAAGTACTCAGCAGTCTATTTCATATAGCCACTCATTCAGAGATTCACTGAATAATACAAATATTTAAGATAGACAGCATCCTGTTTCATATGGTCACACAAGAAGAGCCTCACTGAGTAACACACACCTGGGAAGTGTTAGGGTCTACTGTATATAGCCTCTCATTTACAGCCTCAGGGAATAATGCACACGTGTGGAATAGACACTAGTCTATTTTATATGGCCACAAAATCAAAGCCTGAGTGAGTAATACACAACTTTGAATAGTGACTAGTTTATTCCATATGAACAAATATTTAGAGTCAGAGTCAATAATACACACCTGTGTACTAGTCAGGAAACAATTTCATATGGCAAAGTTTCAGAGCCTCGGTGAATAATACATACCTGAGGAATACTCAGGACGCTATTACATGTGGCATCTATTTCAGAGCTTCATTGAATAAGGAACACCTGTATTGTAGTCAGAATGCTATTTCATATAGCCACATACTCAGAGCCTAACAGAATAACATACACCTTGGGGAAAGTCAGGATTCTATTTCGTATAGCCACTCATTTAGAGCCGAATGTAAAAACGCACGCCTGAGGAGTATATAGGAGTCTCTATTTTATGGCCACTCATTCAGAGCCTCACAGAATAATACAGACCTATGGAAACGTCAGGAGTGTACTTCACATGGTCACTTATTCAGAACCTCAGTGAAGAATCATATATATCTGGAAAATACTCAGGATTCTATTATATATAGCCACATATTCAGAGACTCACTGAATAATGCACACCTGGGGAATAGTCTGGAGACTATTTGATAGGACCGTTCACCCAGCGACTCAGTGGAAAATGCAGAGCTGAGAAATAGTCAAGAGGATAGAGTCAGGAGTCTATTTTACGTGGTCACTCATTCAGAAACTCACTGAAGAATACACACCTTGGGAATAGTCAGAGTCCAGGTCATATGGCCACTCAATCACAGCATTACAGAATAATGCACAATGGGGCAATAGTAAGGAGTCTATATCATGTGGCCTCTCATTCGGAGTGTCACTGAATAATGTGGTGTAGTCAGGAGTCTATGTCATGTAGACACATATTCAGAGCCTCAGTGAATAAGAGAGACCCTTGATATAGCAAAAAATCTAATTAATATGGCCACATCTTTTGAGCCTCTCTGAATAATACACACCTGGAGAATAATTTGGAGTCTGTTTTTGATGGACATTCATTCAGAGCCTCGGTAAATAATGCACACCTGTTGAGTAGCCAGGAGTCTATTTCATTTGGACACTCATTCATAGCCTCAGTGGATAATATGCACGTTTGGATTAGTCAGGATTCCATTTCATATGGCCACTGACTCGTAACCTCAGTGAATAATGCACAAATGTGAAGTACTCAGCAGTCTATTTCATATAGCCACTCATTCAGAGATTCACTGAATAATACAAATATTTAAGATAGACAGCATCCTGTTTCATATGGTCACACAAGAAGAGCCTCGGTGAGTAACACTCACCTGGGTAGTGTTAGGGTCTACTCTATGTAGCTTCTCATTTACAGCCTCAGGAAATAATGCACACGTGTGGAATAGACACTAGTCTATTTTATATGGCCACAAAATCAAAGCCTGAGTGAGTAATACACAACTTCGAATAGTGACTAGTTTATTCCATATGAACAAATATTTAGAGTCAGAGTCAATAATACACACCTGTGTACTAGTCACTAAACAATTTCATATAGGGAACGTTTCCGAACCTCCGTGAATAATACATACCTGAGGAATACCCAGGACGCTATTACATCTGGCATCTATTTCAGAGCTTCGTTGAATAAGAAACACCTGTATTGTAGTCAGAATGCTATTTCATATAGCCACATACTCAGAGCCTAACAGAATAACATACACCTTGGGGAAAGTCAGGATTCTATTTCGTATAGCCACTCATTTAGAGCCGAATGTAAAAACTCACGCCTGAGGAGTATATAGGAGTCTCTATTTTATGGCCACTCATTCAGAGCCTCACAGAATAATACAGACCTATGGAAACGTCAGGAGTGTACTTCACATGGTCACTTATTCAGAACCTCAGTGAAGAATCATATATATCTGGAAAATACTCAGGATTCTATTATATAGCCACATATTCAGAGACTCACTGAATAATGCACACCTGGGGAATAGTCTGGAGACTATTTGATAGGACCGTTCACCCAGCGACTCAGTGGAAAATGCAGAGCTGAGAAATAGTCAAGAGGATAGAGTCAGGAGTCTATTTTATGTGGTCACTCATTCAGAAACTCACTGAAGAATACACACCTTGGGAATAGTCAGAGTCCAGGTCATATGGCCACTCAATCACAGCATTACAGAATAATGCACAATGGGGCAATAGTAAGGAGTCTATATCATATGGCCTCTCATTCAGAGCTTCAGTGTGTAATAAACAGCTGTAAAGTAGTAGGACCCTATTTAAGGTAGCCCCAAATGAAACAGCTCCGTGAATGATACACACATATGTGAGAGTCAGGAGACTATTTGATATGGACACTCATACAGAACCTCTTCGAATACTGCCCTTGTGGGAATAATCACTAGTCTATTTTATATGGTGATTCATTTGGAGAGTCAAAAATAACGCACACCTGTGGAGTAAAATGGGGTCTATTTCATAAGGCCACTCTTTCAGTGTTTTAGTGAATACTATGTATATCTGATAAGTCAGGAATCTCTTTCACATGGCCACTCTTTCAGGGCCTCTGTGAATAATACTCCCTCAGAAAGAGTCAAGGGTCTACTTCCAGTGGGTACATCTTCAGAGTCTCTGTAAGTAATGAACACATGGGCAATACACCTGAGTCTTTTTTATATGCCCATTTATTCAGAGTCTCATTCAATACTACACACCTGGGGACGACTTAAGTGTCTGCTTCATATAGCCACTCATATAGAGCCTCAGTGAATAATCCACACCAGAATAATAGTGGAGAATTTTTTCTATGGCCACTCATTCTGTGCCTCCCTGAATGATACACACCTGGGGAATCCTCAGGATTCTATTTCATACTACCACTCATTTAGAAACTTATTGAACAATTAACAAAGGAGAAATAGTCAGGTGTCTATTTTATAAGGCCACTCATTCAAAGTTTCAGTGAATAATGAACTTCTGTGAAGTTATCTGGACGCTGTTATTATAACCAAAATTTAAGTTCCTTCCTGAATAATACCACACCTGGGTGATAGTCAGGAGTCTATTTCATATGAACTCTAACACAGTGTAAAGCTGAGTAATAGACACCTAATGGAGTGTCAGTAGTCTATATTGTATGGACACTCATGCAGAACCTGTTTGAAAAATGAATGCATGGAGAATCATATATATCTGAAAAATACTCAGGATTCTATTATATATAGCCACATATTCAGAGACTCACTGAATGATGCAATCCTGGGGAATAGTCTGGAGACTACTTGATAGGACCGTTCACTCAGTGACTCAGTGGAAAATGCAGACCTGAGAAATAGTCAACAGGATGGAGTCAGGAGTCTATATTATGTAGTCACTCGTTCAGAAGCTCACTGAAGAATCCTCACCTTGGGAATACTCATAGTCCAGGTCATATGGCCACTCAATCACAGCGTTACAGAATAATTCACAATGAAGTAATAGTCAGGTGTCTATTCTATTTATTTATTTATTTTTCTTGTTGAGCACTTAATTTTTTATTTTTATTTTTTTATTTTTTATTTTTTTAATTGTAATTGCATTATGGGTTTTGGGGAACATGTGCAGAATGTTCAAGATAGTTGCATAGGTACACACATGGCAGTGTGTTTTACTGCCTTCCTCCCCTTCACCCACACTTGGTATTTATCCCAGGCTATCCCTCCCCAGCCACCATCGCTGTCTCTCCCACATTCCCAATAGACCTCAGTGTGTAGTAGACCCCCTCCCTGTGTCCATGTGTTCTCATTATTCTCATCCGCATATGAGTGAGAATATTCTGTATTTCTTTTTCTGTTCTTGTGTCAGTTTGCTGAGAATGATGTTCTCCAGATTCATCCATGTTCTTACAAAGGACAAAAACTCAACATTTTTTACTTCTGCATAATACTCCATGGTGTATATGTGCCACATTTTTCAGTCCCGTCTATCATAGATGGGCATTTGGGTTGGTTCCAGGTCTTTGGTATTGTAAACAGTGCTGCAATGAACATTCGTTTGCATGTGTCCTTATAGTAAAACGATTAATAAGCCTTTGGATATATATCCAGTAATGGGATTGCTGGGTCAAATGGAAATTCTATTTCTAGGTACTTGAGGAATCACCACACTCTCTTTCACAATGGTTGAACTAATTTACACTCCCACCAACAGTTTAAGAGTGTTCCTATTTTGCCACATCCTCTCCAGCATCTGTTGTCTCCAAATTTTTTAATGATCGCCAGTCTAACTGCCGTGAGATGGTATCTCAATGTGGTTTTGATTTGCAAGTCTCTAATGACCAGTGATGATGGGCATTTTTTCATGTGTTTGTTGGCCTTATGTATGTCTTCTTTTGTAAAGTGTCTGTTCAGATCCTTTGCCCATTTTTGAATGGGCTTGTTTGTTTTTTACCTGTAAATCTGTTTGAGGTCTTTGTAAATTCTGGATATCAGCCCTTTGTCAGATGCGTATACTGCATAGAATGTTTCTTATTCTGATGGTTGCCGATTCACTCTGGCGACTGTTTCTTTTGCCGTGCAGAATCTGTGGAGTTTGATTAGGTCCCATTTGTCTATATTGGCTTTTGTTGCCAATGCTTTTGGTGTTTTGTCATGAAGTCCTTGACTATTCCTATGCCCTGAATGGTTTTGTCTAGATTTTCTTCTAGGGTTTTATGGTTTCAGGTCTTATGTGTAAGTCTTTAATCCATCTGGATTTAATTTTATTGTAAGGTGTCAGGAAGGGGTCCAGTTTCTACTTTCTGCACATGGCTAGCCAGTTTCCCAACACCATTTATTAAACAGGGAATCATTTTCCCATTGCTTGTTTTTGTCTGGTTTATCAAAGATTATATGGTTGTAGATATGTTGTATTGCCTCCGTCGCCTCTGTTCTGTTCCATTGGTCTCTATCTCTGTTTTGGTAACAGCACCATGCTGTTTTGATTACTGTAGCTTGTAGTATAGTTTGAAGTCTGGTAGTGTGATGCCTCCCGCTGTGTTCTTTATGCTTAGAATTGACTTGGCTATGCGGGCTCTTTTTTGGTTCCATATGAAATTTATGGTGGTATTTTTCAGTTCTGTGAAGAAATTCAATGGTAGTTTGATGGGGATAGCATTGATTGTGTAAATTACTTTGGGCAGTATAGCCATTTTCAAGATGTTGATTCTTCCTAACCACGGACATGGAATGTTTCTCCATCTGTTTGTGTCCCCTCTTATTTCGTTGAGCAGTGGTTTGTTGTTTTCCTTAAAGAGGTCCCTTACGTTCCTTGTGAGTTGTATTTTTAGGTATTTTATTTTCATTGTAGCAATTGTGAATGGCAGTTCGTTCTTGATTTGGTTCTCTTTAAGTCTGTTATTGGTGTATCAAAATGCTTGTGATTTTTGCACATTGATTTTATATCCTGAGACTTTGCTTAAGTTGCTTATCAGTTTCAGGAGTTTTTGTGCTGAGCCGATGGGGTCTTCTAGGTATACTATCATGTCGTCTGCAAATAGAGACAATTTGGCTTCCACCTTTCCTATTTGAGTACCCTTTATTTCTTTTTCTTTCCTGACTGCTCTGGCTAGAACTTCCAGTACTATGTTGAATAGGAGTGGTGAGAGAGGGCATCCTCGTCTAGTGCCGGATTTCAAAGGGAATGCTTTCAGTTTTGCTCAGTAAGGATGATATTGGCTGTTGGTTTGTAGTAAATAGCTCTTATTACTTTGAGATATGTTCCATCAATACCAAGTTTATTGAGGGTTTTTAGCATAAAGTGATGTTGTAATTTGTCAAACGCCTTCTCTGCATCAATTGAGATAATCATGTGGTTTTTGTTTTTGCTTCTGTTTATGTGGTGAATTACATTTATAGATTGCGTATGTTGAACCAGCCTTGAATCCCCGGGATGAATCCTACTTGATCATGATCGATAAGTTTTTTAAAGTGCGGTTGCAATCGGTTTGCCAGCATTTTATGGAAGATTTTTGAATCTAAGTTCATCATGGTTATTGGCCTGAAGTTTTCTTTTCTTGTGGAGTTTCTGTCGGGTTTTGATATCAGGATGATTTTGGTCTCATAAAATGTCTTGGGATGGGATCCCTCTTTTTGAATTATTTGGAATAGTTTCAGAAGGAATGGTACCAGATCCTCTTTGTGTGTCTGGTAGAATTCGGCTGTGAACCCATCTGGATCTGGGCTTTTTTTGTGTGGTAGGTTCTTAGTTGCCTGCCTCACCTTCAGACCTTCTTATTGGTCTATTCATAGTTTCGACTTTCTCCTGGTTTAGGCTTGGGAGGACACAGGCATCCAGAAATTTATCCACTTCTTCCTGGTTTACTAGGTTATGTGCATAGAGTTGTTTGTAGTATTACCTCATGATGGTTTAAATTTCTGTGGCATCTATGGTAATTTTCCCATTATCGTTTTTTATTGTATCTATTTGGTTGTTCTCTCTTTTCTTTTTTATCAGTCTGGCTAGTGGTCTATTTTGTTGATCTTTTCAAAAAACCAGCTTTTGGATTTATTGATTTTTTGAAGGGTTTTTCTTGACTATCTCCTTCAGTTCTGCTCTGATCTTAGTTATTTCTTGTCTTCGGCTAGGTTTTGAACTTTTTTGATCTTACTCCTCTAACTCTTTCAATTTTGACAATAGGTTGTCAATTTTCGATCTCTCGACTCTTCTCATGTGAGCTCCTCATGCTATATATTTTCTTCTACAGACTGCTTTAAATGTGTCACAGAAATTCTGGTACGTTGTGTCTTCATTCTTGTTGGTTTCGAAGAACTTTTTTATTTCTGCCTTCATTTCATTGTTTATCCAATCAACATTCAAGAGCCAGTAGTTCAGTTTCCGTGAAGCTCTGTAGTTCTGAGTTAGTTTCTGAATTCTTAGTTCCAACTTGATTGCACTATGGTCTGAGAGACTGTTTGTTATGATTTCAGTTGTTTTGCATTTGCTGAGGAGTGCTTTACTTCCAACTTTGTGATCAATTTTGGAGTAGGTGTGATGTGGTGCTGAGAAGAATTTATATTTTGTGGATTTGGGGTGGAGAGTTCTGTAAATGTCTATCAGGTTTGCTTGTTCCAGGTCTGAGTTCAAGTCCTGGATATCCTTGTTTATTTTCTGTCTGAGCGATCTGTCTGCTATTGACAGTGGAGTGTTAAAGTCTCCCACTAATATTGTGTGGGAGTCTAAGTCTCTATGTAAGTCATTAAGAACTTGCCTTATATATCTGGGTGCTCCTGCATTGGGTCCATATATATTTAGAATCGTTAGCTCTTCTTGTTGTATCGAGCCTTTTTTTTTTTTTTTTAATTTTTATTGCGTTATAGGTTTGGGGGTACATGTGCAGAACGAGCAAGATAGTTGCACAGGCACACACATGGCAGTGTGCTTTGCTGCCTTCCTCCCCCTCACCCACACTTGGCATTCATCCCCAGGCTATCCCCCCAGCCCCCCACGCTGTCCCTCCCCCTTTCCCCCCAACAGTCCCCAGTGTATAGTAGACCACCTCTCTGTGTCCATGTGTTCTTATTTTTCTTACCCACCTATGAGTGAGTATATGCGGTATTTCTTTTTCTGTTCTTGTGTCAGTTTGCTGAGAATGATGTTCTCCAGATTCATCCATGTCCCTACAAAAGACACAAACTCATCATTTTTGATTGCTGCATAATATTCCATGGTGTATATGTGCCACATTTTCCCAGTCCAGTCTGTCATCGTTGGGCATTTGGGTTGGTTCCAGTTCTTTGCTATTGTAAACAGTGCTGCAATGAACATTCGTGTGCATGTGTCCTTATAGTAGAACGATTTATAGTCCTTTGGATAGATACCCAGTAATGGGATTGCTGGGTCAAATGGAATTTCTATTTCTAGGTCCCTGAGGAATCGCCACACTGTCTTCCACAATGGTTGAAGTAATTTACACTCCCACCAACAGTGTAAGAGTGTTCCTATTTCTCCACATCCTCTCCAGCATCTGCTGTCTCCAGATTTTTTAATGATCGCCATTCTAACTGGCGTGAGATGGTATCTCAATGTGGTTTTGATTTGCATCTCTCTAATGGCCAATGACGATGAGCACTTTTTCATATGTTTGTTGGCCTCATGTATGTCTTCTTTTGTAAAGTTTCTGTTCATATCCTTTGCCCATTTTGAATGGGCTTGTTTGTTTTTTTCCTGTAAATCTGTTTGAGTTCTTTGTAAATTCTGGATATCAACCCTTTGTCAGATGTGTAAACTGCAAAGATTTTTTCCCATTCTGATGGTTGCCGATTCACTCTAGTGACTGTTTCTTTTGCCGTGCAGAAGCTGTGGAGTTTGATTAGGTCCCATTTGTCTATTTTGGCTTTTGTTGCCAATGCTTTTGGTGTTTTGTTCATGAAGTCCTTGCCTACTCCTATGTCCTGAATGGTTTTGCCTAGATTTTCTTCTAGGGTTTTTATGGTGTCAGGTCTTACGTTTAAGTCTTTAATCCATCTGGAGTTAATTTTAGTGTAAGGTGTCAGGAAGGGGTCCAGTTTCTGCTTTCTGCACATGGCTAGCCAGTTTTCCCAACACCATTTATTAAATAGGAATCCTTTCCCCATTGCCTGTTTTTGTCTGGTTTATCAAAGATAATATGGTTGTAGATGTGTTGTGTTGCCTCCGATGCCTCTGTTCTGTTCCATTGGTCTATATCTCTGTTTTGGTACCAGTACCATGCTGTTTTGATTACTGTAGCCTTGTAGTATAGTTTGAAGTCTGGAAGCGTGATGCCTCCGCTGTGTTCTTTTGCTTAGAATTGACTTGGCTATGCGGGCTCTTTTTGGTTCCATATGAAATTCATGGTGTTTTTCCAGTTCTGTGAAGAAATTCAATGGTAGTTTGATGGGGATAGCATTGATTGTGTAAATTACTTTGGGCAGTATAGCCATTTTCACGATATTGATTCTTCCTAACCACGAACATGGAATGTTTCTCCATCTGTTTGTGTCTTCTCTTATTTCATTGAGCAGTTGTTTGTAGTTTTCATTAAAGAGGTCCCTTACATTCCTAGTGAGTTGTATTCCTAGGTATTTTATTTTCTTTGTAGCAATTGTGACCATTATGTAATGATTTTCGTTGTCCCTTTTAATCTTTGTTGCTTTAAAATCTATTTTATCAGAGACGAGAATTGCAAATCCTGCTTTTTTTTTTTTTGCTCTCCATTTGCTTGGTAAATCTTCCTCCATCCCTTTATTTTGAGCTGTTGTGTATTCTTGAGTGACAAGTGGGTTTCCTGGATACAGCACTCCGATTGGTTTTGGGTTTTTTTCAATTTTCTGGTCTGTGTTTTTTGATTGGTGCATTTAGGCCATTTACCTTTAGGGTTAATATTGTTATGTGTGAATTTGATACTGCCATTTTGATGCTAGCTGGCTGTTTTGCCCATTGGTTCATGTAGATTCTTCATTTTGTTGATGCTCTTTAGTATTTGGTATGCTATTAGGATGACTGGTACTGATTGTTTCTTTCTATGTGTAGTGCCTCTTTCAGGAGCTCTTGTAAAGCAGGCCTAGTGGTGACAAAATCTCTGAGTACTTGCTTGTTCATGAAGGATTTTATTTTTCCTTCACTTATGAAGCACATTTTGGCTGGATATGAAATTCTGGTTTGAAAGTTCTTTTCTTTAAGGATGTTGAATATGGGCCCCCACTCTCTTCTGGCTTGTACAGTCTCTGCCGAGAGATCTGCCATGAGTCTGATGGGCTTCCCTTTGTGGGTGACCCGACCTTTCTCTCTGGCTGCCCTTAGTATTTTCTCTTTCATTTCAACGCTGGTGAATCTGACGATTATGTGCCTTGGGGTTGCTCTTCTTGCGGAGTATCTTTGTGGTGTTCTCTACTTTCTGGAGTTGAGTATTGACCTGTCTTGCAAGGTTGGGGATATTTTCCTAGATAATATCCTGAAGAGTATTTTCCAGCTTGGATTCTTTCTCTTCATCACATTCTGGTACACCTATCAAACATAGGTTTGGTCTCTTTAAATAGTCCCACATTTCTTGGAGATTTTGTTCATTCCTTTTTTGCCTTTTTCTCTAATCTTGGTGTCTTGTTTTATTTCATTGAGTTGATCTTCGATTTCTGGTATTCTTTCTTCTGCTTTATCAATTCGGCTCTTGAAACTTGTGCATGCTTCGCGACATTCTCCTGTTGTGTTTTTCAGCTTCTTCACTTCATTCATATTTCTCTCTAGGTTGTCCATTCTTGTTATCATTTTCTCGAATCTTTTTTCAAATATTTTTTCACGAACATGTTCGTTTAGCTCACTGTAGTTTCTCATTATCCACCTTCTGAAGTCTGATTCTGTCATTTTGTCACACTCATTATCCATCCAGCTTTGTTCCCTTGCTGGTGAGGACTTTTGTTTTTTTATAGGAGGTGAGGTGTTTTGCTTTTGGGTGTTTTCCTCCTTCTTGCACTGGTTTCTTTCCATCTTTTCGGATTTATCCACCTGTCGTCTTAGTAGTTGCTGAATTTTCAGTTGGGTCTCTGAGTGGACGCCCAGTTTCTTGATGATGAAGTATTTCTGATACTTAGTTTTCCTTCTAATTGTCTAGCCCATCTGCTGTACTAGTGCTGAGGTCCACTCCAGTCCCTGCTTGTCTGGGGTACACCTGTAGCAGCTATGGAACAGTGAGGGATGCTACTAGTTTCTTCTTCTTCTGTCTTTGTTCCTGAATGATTCCCACCAAATGTCAGTCTGATTAGTTCTTTTTTTGGGGTGGGTAACTCTTTGGACATACAGGGGTCAGAGAGCTGCTTTGAGAAGACAGTCTGTGCTTTATAGGAGCTCTGTGGTTCATTCAGTGTTGTTCGGAGGATGTGTTTATGTCTGCAGCAATAGAACTCATAACCCCCTCTTTTTATTACCCCTTAGGTGCTCTGTATCAGGGAGTTGGGATTTTCTTTATGAGTATCTGTTGCACTGTCCTGCCCAGCTAGGAGGTAGTCTATTCACTATTTGCCTGCCAAGGCTTTGTGCTGCTAGCGCGGGTCTGCCCTGCTGCCCCGTGACTCCGTTCTGCTGTGGTGCACTCCGCCCTGCTGGTGGACTCTCTGTTATGGCGGGTTGCCTCAGCAACAGCATGCTGCATCAGCACTAGGCGGTATTTCAGTGGGGGCGGATTGTGTCTGTAGTGGTGGACGCCCCTCTTCCACCGGGCTCCACCGTCGTAAATTCAACTGTGCCTGCAGCAAAACTCTCAGCCCCCAGCGTCTCCAATCGCTGCCCTGCTTGTGCCGTGAGGGTGGGACACGCCATGCCTGGTCAGCCAGCTTCCTGCCTCACAGTCCGTCCTTTTTCTCTCTCTGTTCCTCTCCCCAAGCTGAAGGGTCGACTCTCTCACTGGCGCCCCAGTAGCCTGCCAATATGGCGCTGGGATCCGGCAATCTCCTGATATGGCTCATTGTCCATGTCCCGTTCAATCAGATGGACATGCCAATCTGACCTTCCAAATTTAAGAGTGCCGGTTTAACAGGGCACCCAGACCAGTGAGTTATGTGCCCAGTGCCGCTGTGCTACAGCGCTGGATGAACAGCCCACCTGAGCCATCTGCACTGGCGTCCCGTGTCTCTCCCACACCTGGGACTTTCAACCTTCTGTGGGCAAAAAGGACCATCAGAGAATGTGGCTAGGACTCATTCTCTGCACCTTCACTGAGAACTGCAAACCAGATTCGCCTCTACGACGCCATCTTGGAAGCGATTTCAGGTGTCTATTATATATTACTTCTTATTCAAAGTTTCAGTGAATAAGAAACTTCTATGGAGTTATCAGGACTCATGATAGCCACAAATTAAGTTCCTTCCTGAATGATACACACCTGCTTGATAGTCAGGAGTCTATTTCATATAAAATCTAATACTGTGTAAACCTGAGTAATACACACCTAAGGGAGTTTCAGTAGACTATTTGGTATGGACACTCATACAGAACCTGTTTGAATAATGGATACATGGAGAATAATGAGGAGTCTATGTCATATGTCTACGCATTCAGATAAACAGTGAATAAGGCACATGTGGAGTAATTAGATGTCTGTTTCATATGGCCTTTCTTTCACAGCCTAACTGAATATTACATACTTGAGCTATAGTCTGGAGTCTATTTTATGGCCACTCATTCAGAGAATCACTGAATAATGCACACCTGTTGAGTAGCCAGGAGTCTATTTCATATAGCCACTCATTCAGAGCCTCGGTAAATAATGCACACCTGTTGAGTAGCCAGGAGTCTATTTCATATAGCCACTCATTCAGAGTCTCACTAAGTAATGCACACCTGTTGAGTAGCCAGGAGTCTATTTCATTTGGCCTCTCATTCAGAGTGTCACAGAAAAATGTGGTGTAGTCAGGAGGCTAGGTCATGTAGACACAGATTCAGAGCCTCGGTGAATAAGAGAGACCCTTGATATATCAAGGAAACTAATTAGTATGGGCACATCTTTTGAGCATCTCTGAATAATACACACCTGGAGAATAATTTGGAGTCAGTTTTCAATGGACATTCATTCAGAGCCTCGGTAAATAATGCACACCTGTTGAGTAGCCAGGAGTCTATTTCATTTGGACAATCATTCATAGCCTCAGTGGATAATATGCATGTTTGGATAAGTCAGGATTCCATTTCATATGGCCACTGACTCGTAAACTCAGTGAATAATGCACAAATGTGAAGTACTCAGCAGTCTATTTCATATAGCCACTCATTCAGAGATTCACTGAATAATACAAATATTGAAGAGAGACAGCATACTGTTTCATATGGTCACACAAGAAGAGCCTCACTGAGTAACACACATTTGGTGAAGTGGTAGGGGTCTACTGTATATAGCCTCCCATTTACAGCCTCAGAGAATAATGCACATTCATTCAGAGCCTCGGTAAATAATGCACACCTGTTGAGTAGCCAGGAGTCTATTTCATTTGGCCACTCATTCATAGCCTCAGTGGATAATATGCACGTTTGGATTAGTCAGGATTCCATTTCATGTGGCCACTGAATCGTAACCTCAGTGAATAATGTACGAATGTGAAGTACATTATTTGATATATCATACATCTACATATATGTATGATATGTCATACATCATACATCTCATCAGACTATTTGATATATCATACATCTTGAAGACAGTCAGAATTCTATTTCATATAGCCACTCATTTAGAGCCGAATGTAAAAAAGGGATTGATATATCCCTTGATATATCAAGGAATCTAATTAGTATGGGCACATCTTTTGAGCCTCTCTGAATAATACACACCTGGAGAATAATTTGGAGTCTGTTTTCAATGGACATTCATTCAGAGCCTCGGTAAATAATGCACACCTGTTGAGTAGCCAGGAGTCTATTTCATTTGGACACTCATTCATAGCCTCAGTGGATAATATGCACGTTTGGTTTAGTCAGGATTCCATTTGATATGGCCACTGACTTGTAACCTCAGTGAATAATGGACAAATGTGAAGTACTCAGCAGTCTGTTTCATATAGCCACTCATTCAGAGATTCACTGAATAATACAAATATTTAAGAGAGACAGCATACTGTTTCATATGGTCACACAAGAAGAGCCTCACTGAGTAACACACATTTGGTGAAGTGGTAGGGGTCTACTGTATATAGCCTCCCATTTACAGCCTCAGGGAATAATGAACACTTGTGAAATAGACACTAGTCTATTTTATATGGCCACAAAAACAAAGCCTGAGTGAGTGATACACAACTTCGGAATAGTGACCAGTTTGTTCCATATGAACAAATATTTAGAGTCACAGTCAATAATACCCACCTGTGTAGTAGTCAGTAAACAATTTTATATGGTGAAAGTTTCAGAGCCTCGGTGAATAATACATACCTGAGGAATACTCAGGACGCTATTACATGTGACTTGTAATTCAGAGTTTCATTGAATAAGGAACACCTGTATTGTAATCAGAATGCCATTTTATATAGCCGCATACTCAGAGACTAACAGAGTAACATACATCTTTGGGAAAGTCAGGATTCTATTTCGTATAGCCACTCATTTAGAGCTGAATGTAAAAACGCACGCCTGAGGAGTATATAGGTGTCTCTATTTTATAGCCACTCATTCAGAGCCTCACAGAATAATACAGACCTATGGAAATGCCAGGATTGTACCTTACATGATTACTTATTCAGAACCTCAGTGAAGAATCATATATATATGGAAAATACTCAGAATTCTATTATATATAGCCACATATTCAGAAACTGACAGCATAATGCACACCTTGGGCATAGTCTCGAGACTATTTGATAGAACCGTTCACCCAGCGACTCTTTGGAAAATGCAGAGCTGAGAAATAGTCAAGAGCGTAGAGTGAGGGGTCTATTTTACGTGGTCACTCGTTCAGAAACTCACTGAAGAATACACACATTCGGAATAGTCAGAGTCCATGTCATATGGCCACTCAGTCACAGAATTACAAAATAATGCAAAATGGGACAATAGTAAAAAGTTTATATCATATGGCCTCTCATTCAGAGTTTCAGTTGGTGAAAAACAGCTCTAAATTACTAGGACCCTATTTAAGGTAGCCCCAAATGAAGCAGCTTCGTGAAAGGTACACACATGTGTGAGAGTCAGGAGACTATTTCATATAGCCACTCATTCACAGAATCACTGAATAATGTGGTGTAGTCAGGAGTCTATTTCATATAGCCACTCATTCAGAGAATCACTGAATAATGTGGTGTAGTCAGGAGTCTATTTCATATAGCCACTCATTCAGAGAATCACTGAATAATGCACACCTGTGGAGTAAAATGGGGTCTGTTTCATAAGGCCACTCTTTCAGTGTTTTAGTAAATACTATGTATATCTGATAAGTCAAAAATCTTTTTCACATGGCCACTGTTTCAGGGCCTCTTTGAATAATACTCCCCTCAGAAAGAGTCAAGGGTCTACTTACAGTGGCTACAATTTTAGAGTCTCTGTATATAATGCACACCTGGGCAATAAACCTGAGTCTCTTTTATATGCCCATTTAGTCAGAGTCTCATTCAATAATACACACCTGGGAAGAGTTAAGAGTCTGCTTCATGTAGCCACTCATATAGAGCCTCAGTGAATAATCCACACCCGAATAGTAGTGGAAAATTTTTTCTATGGCCACTCATTCTGTCCTCCCTGAATGATACACACCTGGAAAATTCTCAGGATTCTATTTCATAGTAGCACTCATTTAGAAACTTATTGAATATTTCACAATGGTGCAATAGTCAGGTGTCCATTTTATATGGCCTCCCATTAAAAGTTTCAGTGAATAATAAACTTCTATGGAGTTGTCAGGAAGCTGTTATGATAGCCACAAATTAAGTTCCATTCTGAATGATATCACATCTGGGTGATATTCAGGAGTGTATTTCATATGAACTCTAGTACTGTGTAACGCTGAGTAATACACACCTAAGGGAGTGTCAGTAGTCTATTTGGTATGGACACTCATACAGAACCTGTTTGAATAATGGATACATGAAGAATAATGAGGAGTCTATGTCATACGTCTACTCCTTCAGACAAACAGTGAAAAAGGCACTTGTGGAGTAATTAGAAGTCTGTTTCATATGGCTCCTCTTTCACAGCCTCACTGAATATTACATACTTGTGATATAGTCTGGAGTCTATTTTATGGCCACTCATTCACAGAATCACTGAATAATGCACACCTGCGGAATAGTCAAAAGTCTTTTTCTATGGCCACTCGTTGAGAGCCTCACTAAATGTACACACCTGGGGAAAGTCAGGATTCTATTTCATATAGCCACTCATTCAGAGAATCACTGAATAATGTGGTGTAGTCAGGAGTCTATTTCATATAGCCACTCATTCAGAGAATCACTGAATAATGTGGTGTAGTCAGGAGTCTATTTCATATAGCCACTCATTCAGAGAATCACTGAATAATGTGGTGTAGTCAGGAGTCTATTTCATATAGCCACTCATTCAGAGAATCACTGAATAATGTGGTGTAGTCAGGAGTCTATTTCATATAGCCACTCATTCAGAGAATCACTGAATAATGTGGTGTAGTCAGGAGTCTATTTCATATAGCCACTCATTCAGAGAATCACTGAATAATGTGGTGTAGTCAGGAGTCTATTTCATATAGCCACTCATTCAGAGAATCACTGAATAATGTGGTGTAGTCAGGAGTCTATTTCATATAGCCACTCATTCAGAGAATCACTGAATAATGTGGTGTAGTCAGGAGTCTATTTCATATAGCCACTCATTCAGAGAATCACTGAATAATGTGGTGTAGTCAGGAGTCTATTTCATTTTGATACTCATTCATAGCATCAGTGGGTAATACGCACGTTTGGATTAGTCAGGGTTCCATTTCATATGGTCACACACTCGAAACCTCAGTGAATAATGCACGAATGTGAAGTACTCAGCAGATTATTTCATATAGCCACTCATTCACAGAATCACTGAATAATACAAATATTTAAGATAAACAGCATCCTGTTTCATATGGCCACTCATTCAGAGAATCACTGAATAATGCACACCTGTGGAATAGTCAGGAGACTTCTTCGTATAGCCACTCATTCAGAGCCTCAGTGAATAATGCACACGTATGGAATAGACACTAGTCTATTTTATAGGGCCACAAAATCAAAGCCAGAGTGAGTAATAAACAACTTTGGAATAGTGACTAGTTTATTCCATATGAACAAATATTTAGTGTCACAGTCAATAATACACACCTGTGTACTAGTCAGGAAACAATTTCATATGGCAAAAGTTTTTTTTTTTTCTTTTTTTAAAATTTTTATTGCATTATAGGTTTGGGGGTACATGTGCAGAACGAGCAAGATAGTTGCCTAGGTACACACATGGCAGTGTGCTCTGCTGCTTTCCTCCCCCTCACCCACACTTGGCATTCATCCCCAGGCTATCCCTCCCAGCCACCCCCGCTGTCCCTCCCCCATTCCCCCCAACAGTCCCCAGTGTATAGTAGACCGCCTCTCTGTGTCCATGTGTTCTCATTTTTCTCACCCACCTATGAGTGAGTATATGCGGTATTTCTTTTTCTGTTCTTGTGTCAGTTTGCTGAGAATGATGTTCTCCAGATTCATCCATGTCCCTACAAAGGACACAAACTCATCATTTTTGATTGCTGCATAATATTCCATGGTGTATATGTGCCACATTTTCCCAGTCCAGTCTATCATTGTTGGGCATTTGGGTTGGTTCCAGGTCTTTGCTATTGTAAACAGTGCTGCAATGAACATTCGTGTGCATGTGTCCTTATAGTAGAACGATTTATAGTCCTTTGGATAGATACCCAGTAATGGGATTGCTGGGTCAAATGGAATTTCTATTTCAAGGTCCCTGAGGAATCGCCACACTGTCTTCCACAATGGTTGAAGTAATTTACACTCCCACCAACAGTGTAAGAGTGTTCCTATTTCTCCACATCCTCTCCAGCATCTGCTGTCTCCAGATTTTAAAGTTTAAGAGCCTCAGTAAATAATACATACCTGAGGAATATTCAGGACGCTATTACATGTGGCATCTATTTCAGAGCTTCATTGATTAAGGAACACCTGTATTGTAGTCAGAATGCTATTTCATATAGCTACATACTCAGAGCATAAAAGAATAACATACACCTTGGGGAAAGTCAGGATTCTATTTCGTATAGCCACCCATTTAGAGCCAAATGTAAAAACGCACGCCTGAGGAGTATATAGGATTCTCTATTTTATGGCCACTCATTCGGAGCCTCACAGAATAATACAGACATATGGAAACGTCAGGAGTGTACTTCACATGGTCACTTATTCAGAATTTCAGTGAAGAATCATATACATCTGAAAACACTCAGGATTTTATTATATATAGCCACACATTCAGAGACTCGCTGAATAATGCACACCTGGGGAACAGTGTGGATGTTATTTGATAGGACTAATCACCCAGCGACTCAGTGGAAAATGAAGAGCTGTGAAATAGTCAAGAGGATAGAGTCTGTAGTCTATTTTATGTGGTCACTCGTTCAGAAACTCACTGAAGAATACACACCTTGGGAATCGTCATAGTCCAGGTCATATGGCCACTCAATCACAGCATTACAGAATAATGCACAATGGGGCAATAGTAAGAGTCTATATCATATGGCCTCTCTTTCAGAGCTGCAGTGTGTAATAATCAGGTGCAAAGTAGTAGAAGCCTATTTAAAGAAGCCCCAAATAAAGCAGCTCCGTGAATGATACACACATGTGTGAGATACAGGAGACTATTTGATATAAAGGCTCATACAGAACCTCTTCGAATACTGTCCTTGTGGGGAATAATCACTAGTGTATTTTATGGCCACTCATTCAGAGCCTCAGTGAATAATGCACACCTGTGGAGTAAAATGGGGTCTATTTCATAAGGCCACTCTTTCAGTGTTTTAGTGAATACTATGTATATCTGATAAGTCAAAAATCTCTTTCACATGGCCACTCTTTCAGGGCCTCTGTGAATAATACTCCTGTCAGAAAGACTCAAGCATCTACTTCCAGTGGCAACAACTTCAGTGTCTCTGTAAGTAATGAACACCTGGGCAATACACCTGAGTCTCTTATATGCCCATTTAGTCAGAGGGTCATTCAATTTTACACAACTGAGAAAGAGTTAAGAGTGTGATTCATGTAGCTACTCATGTAGAGCCTCAGAGAATAATTCACACCAGAATAATAGTGGAGAATTTCTTCTATGGCCACTCACTCTGTGCCTCCCTGAATCATACACACCTGGGGAATCCTCAGGATTCTATTTCGTATAGCCACTCATTCAGAGCCTCAGTGAATAATGCACAATGGGGCAATAGTAAGAGTCTATTTCATATGGCCTCTCATTTCAAATTTCAGTGAATAATGAACTTCTATGGAGTTATCAGGAACTTAATATGCGGCTATCAGAAAAGGGTCCTGATGACTCCATAGAAGTTCAATATTCACTGAAACATTGAATGAGAGGCCATATAAAATAGAAACCTGACTATTGCTCCATTGTGAATTATTCACTGAGGCTCTGAATATGTGGCTATATATAATAGAATCCTGAGGATTCCCCAGGTGTGTATCATTCAGGGAGGCACAGAATGAGTGGCCATAGAAAAAATTCTCCACTATTATTCTGGTGTGGATTATTCACTGAGGCTCTATATGAGTGGCTACATGAAGCAGACTCTTAACTCTTCCCCAGGTGTGTATTATTGAATGAGACTCTGACTAAATGGGCATATAAAAGAGACTCAGGTGTATTGCCCAGAGGTTCATTACTTACAGAGACTCTGATGATGGAGCCACTTGACTCTTTCTGAGGGGAGTATTACTCACAGAAGCCCTGAAAGAGTGGCCATGTGAAAGAGATTCCTGACTTATCAGATATACATAGTATTCACTAAAACACTGAAAGAGTGGCCTTATGAAATAGACCCATTTTACTCCACAGGTGTGCGTTATTTTTGACTCTCCAAACGAATCACCATATAAAATAGACTAGTGATTATTCCCCACAAGGGCAGTATTCGAAGAGGTTCTGTATGAGTGTCCATATCAAATAGTCTCCTGACTCTCACACATGTGTGTATCATTCACGGAGCTGCTTCATTTGGGGCTACCTTAAATAGGGTCCTACTACTTTACAGCTGTTTATTACACACTGAAGCTCTGAATGAGAGGCCATATGATATAGACTCCTTACTATTGCCCCATTGTGCGTTATTCTGTAATGCTGTGATTGAGTGGCCATATGACCTGGACTCTGACTATTCCCAAGGTGTGTATTCTTCAGTGAGTTTCTGAATGAGTGGCCATATAAAATAGACTAGTGTCTATTCCACACGTGTGCATTATTCACTGAGGCTCTATATGAGTGGCTACATGAAGCAGACTCTTAACTCTTCCCCAGGTGTGCATTATTCACTGAGGCTCTGAATGAGTGGCCATATGACCTGGACTCTGACTATTCCCAAGGTGTGTATTCTTCAGTGAGTTTCTGAATGAGTGGCCATATAAAATAGACTCCTGACTACACCACATTATTCAGTGATTCTCTGAATGAGTGGCCATATGACCTGGACTCTGACTATTCCACAGGTGTGCATTATTCACTGAGGCTCTGAATGAGTGGCCATATAAAATAGACTAGTGTCTATTCCACACGTGTGCATTATTCAGTGAGTCTCTGAATATGTGGCTATTTATAATAGAATTCTGAGTATTTTCCAGATATATATGATTCTTCAATAAGGTTCTGAATAAGTGACCATGTGAAGTACACTCCTGACATTTCCATAGGTCTGAAACATTCTGTGCGGCTCTGAATGGGTGGCCATAAAATAGACTCCTGGCTACTCAACAGGTGTGCATTATTCACTGAGGCTCTGAATGAGTGGCTATACGAAATAGAATCCTGACTTTCCCAAGGTGTATGTTATTCTGTTAGGCTCTGAGTATGTGGCTATATGAAATAGCATTCTGACTACAATACAGGTGTTCCTTATTCAATGAAGCTCTGAAATAAATGCCACAGGCAACAGCGTCCTGAGTATTCCTCAGGAATGTATTATTCACCGGGGCTCTGAATGAGTGGCCATATGAAATTGTTTCCTGACTAGTACACAGGTGTGTATTATTGACTCTGACTCTAAATATTTGTTCATATGGAATAAACTAGTCACTATTCAAAGTTGTGTATTACTCACTCAGGCTTTGATTTTGTGGCCATATAAAATAGACTAGTGTCTATTCCACACGTGTGCATTATTCACTGAGGCTCTATATGAGTGGCTACATGAAGCAGACTCTTAACTCTTCCCCAGGTGTGTGTTACTCAGTGAGGCTCTTCTTGTGTGACCATATGAAACAGGATGCTGTCTATCTTAAATATTTGTATTATTCAGTGAATCTCTGAATGAGTGGCTATATGAAATAGAATCCTGAGTATTTTCCAGATATATATGATTCTTCACTGAGGTTCTGAATAAGTGACCATGTGAAGTACACTCCTGACATTTCCATAGGTGTGTATTCTTCAGTGAGTTTCTGAATGAGTGACCACATAAAATAGACTCCTGACTACACCACATTATTCAGTGATTCTCTGAATGAGTGGCCATATGACCTGGACTCTGACTATTCCACAGGTGTGCATTATTCACTGAGGCTCTGAATGAGTGGCCATATGACCTGGACTCTGACTATTCCCAAGGTGTGTATTCTTCAGTGAGTTTCTGAATGAGTGACCACATAAAATAGACTCCTGACTACACCACATTATTCAGTGATTCTCTGAATGAGTGGCTATATGAAATAGACTGCTGAGTACTTCACATTTGTGCATTATTCACTGAGGCTCTGAATGAGTGGCCATATAAAATAGACTAGTGTCTATTCCACACGTGTGCATTATTCAGTGAGTCTCTGAATATGTGGCTATATATAATAGAATCCTGAGTATTTTCCAGATATATATGATTCTTCACTGAGGTTCTGAATAAGTGACCATGTGAAGTACACTCCTGACATTTCCATAGGTCTGTATTATTCTGTGAGGCTCTGAATGAGTGGCCATATAAAATAGACACCTGACTATTGCTCCATTGTGAATTATTCAATAAGGTTCTAAATGAGTGGTAGTATGAAATAGAATCCTGACTTTCCCAAGGTGTATGTTATTCTGTTAGGCTCTGGGTATGTGGCTATATGAAATAGCATTGTGACTACAATTCAGGTGTTCCTTATTTAATGAAGCTCTGAAATAGATGCCACATGTAATAGCGTCCTGAGTATTCCTCAGGTATGTATTATTCACTGAGGCTCTGAAACTTTGAATGAGAGGCCACATGAAGAAGTCTCCTGACTATTCCACAGGTGTGCATTATTCACTGAGGCTCTGAATATGTGGCTATATGAAATAGACTCCTGACTATCACCCAGGTGTGTATTATTCACTCAGGCTTTGATTTTGTGGCCATGTAAAATAGACGTGTCTATTCCACACGTGTGCATTATTCCCTGGGGCTGTAAATGAGAGGCTATATACAGTAGACGCCTATCACTTCCCCAGTTGTTTGTTACTCAGTGAGGCTGTTCTTGTGTGACCATATGAAACAGGATGCTGTCTATCTTAAATATTTGTATTATTCAGTGAGTCTCTGAATATGTGGCTATATATAATAGAATCCTGAGTATTTTCCAGATATATATGATTCTTCACTGAGGTTCTGAATAAGTGACCATGTGAAGTACACTCCTGACATTTCCATAGGTCTGTATTATTCTGTGAGGCTCTGAATGAGTGGCTATATGAAATAGACTCCTGACTACACCACATTATTCAGTGATTCTCTGAATGAGTGGCTATATGAAATAGACTGCTGAGTACTTCACATTTGTGCATTATTCAGTGAGTCTCTGAATATGTGGCTATATATAATAGAATCCTGACTTTCCCAAGGTGTATGTTATTCTGTTAGGCTCTGAGTATGTGGCTATATGAAATAGCATTCTGACTACAATACAGGTGTTCCTTATTCAATGAAGCTCTGAAATAGATGCCACATTTAATAGCGCCCTGAGTATTCCTCAGGTATGTATTATTCACTGAGGCTCTGAATGAGTGGCCATATGAAATTGTTTCCTGACTAGTACACAGGTGTGTATTATTCAGTGAGTCTCTGAATATGTGGCTATATGAAATAGACTCCTGACTATCACCCAGGTGTGTATTACTCACTCAGGCTTTGATTTTGTGGCCATATAAAATAGACTAGTGTCTATTCCACACGTGTGCATTATTCACTGAGGCTCTGAATGAGTGGCCATATAAAATAGACACCTGACTATTTCCCCAGGTGTGTGTTACTCAGTGAGGCTGTTCTTGTGTGACCATATGAAACAGGATGCTTTCTCTCTTAAATGTTTGTATTATTCAGTGAATCTCTGAATGTGTGGCTATATGACATAGACTGCTGAGTACTTCACATTTGTGCATTATTTACTGAGGTTACGAGTCAGTGGCCATATGAAATGGAATCCTGACTAATCCAAACGTGCATTTTTTAAAATTATTATTTCATTATAGGTTTTGGGGTACATGTGCAGAACGTGCAAGATAGTTGCATAGGTACACACATGGCAGTATGTTTTGCAGTCTTTCTTTTTCACCCTCACTTGGCCTTTACCCCAGGCTATCCCTCCTTAGCCCCCACTGTCCCTCCCCCATTTCCTCCAATAGACCCCAGTGTGTAGTAGACCCTCCCTGTGTCCGTGTGTTATTTTCTCACCCGCATATAAGTGAGAATATGCGGTATTTCTTTTTCTGTTCTTGTGTCAGTTTGATGAGAATGATGTTCTCCAGATTCATCCATGTCCTTACAAAGGACAAAAACTCATCATTTTTGATTGCTGCATAATATTCCATGGTGTATATGTGCCACATTTTCCCAGTCCAGTCTATCATTGATGGGCATTTGGGTTGGTTCCAGGTCTTTGCTATTGTAAACAGTGCTGCAATGAACATTCGTGTGCATGGGTCCATATAGTAGTACGATTTATAGTCCTTTGGATATATACCCAGTAATGGGATTGCTGGGTCAAATGGAATTTCTATTTCTATGTCCTTGAGGAATCTCCACACTGTCTTCCACAAAGGTTGAACTAATTTACACTCCCAACAACAGTGTAAGAGTGTTCCTATTTCTCCACATTTTCTCCAGCATCTGCTGTCTTTAGATATTTTAATGATAGCCATTCTAACTGGCGTGAAATGGTATTTCAAAGTGGTTTTGATTTCAATCTCTCTAATGACCAGTGATGATGAGCATTTTTTATGTGTTTGTTGGCCTCATGTATGTCTTCTTTTGTAAAGCGTCTGTTTATACCCTTTGCCAATTTTTGACTGGGCTTGTTTGTTTTTTCCTGTAAATCTGTTTGAGTTCTTTGTAAATTCTGGATATCAGCCCTTTGTCTGATGCATAAACTGCAAAGATTGTTTCCCATTCTGATGGTTGCCTATTCACTCTAGTGACTGTTTCTTTTGCCAAGCAGAGGTTGTGGAGTTTGATTAGGTCCCATTTGTCTATTTTGTCTTTTGTTGCCAATGCTTTTGGTGTTTTGGTCATGAAGTCCTTGCCTACTCCTATGTCCTGAATGGTTTTGCCTAGATTTTCTTCTAGGGTTTTTATGGTGTCAGGTCTTATGTTTAAGTCTTTAATCCATCTGGAGTTAATTTTAGTGTAAGGTGTCAGAAAGGGGCCCAGTTTCTGCTTTCTGCACATGGCTAGCCAGTTTTTCCAACACCATTTATTAAACAGGGAGTCCTTTCCCCATTGCTTGTTTTTGACAGGTTAATCAAAGATTATATGGTTGTAGGTATGTTGTGTTGCCTCCGATGCCTCTGTTCTCTTCCATTGGTCTATATCTCTGTTTTGGTACCAGTACCATGCTGTTTTGATCACTGTAGCCTTGCAGTATAGTTTGAAGTCTGGTAGTGTGATGCCTCCCACTGTGTTCTTTATGCTTAGAATTGACTTGCCTATGCGGGCTCTTTTTTGGTTCCATATGAAGTTCATGGTGTTTTCTTCCAGTTATGTGAAGAAATTCAATGGTAGTTCGATGGGGATAGCATTGATTTTGGAAATTACTTTGGGCAGTATAGCAATTTTCACGATATTGATTCTTCCTAACCACGAACATGGAATGTTTCTCCATCTGTTTGTGTCCTCTCTTATTTCGTTGAGCAGTGGTTTGTAGTTTTCCTTGAAGAGGTCCCTTACATTCCTTGTGAGTTGTATTCCTAGGTATTTTATTTTCTTTGTAGCAATTGTGAATGGCAGTTCGTTCTTGATTTGGTTCTCTTTAAGTCTGTTATTCGTGTATAGGAATGCTTTTGATTTTTGCCCATTGATTTTATATCCTAAGACTTTGATGAAGTTGCTTATCGGTTTCAATTTTTTGGGGCGGAGACGATGGGGTCTTCTAGGTATACTATGATGTCGCCGGCAAATAGAGACAATTTGGCTTCCACCTTTCCTATTTGAATACCCTTTATTTCTTTTTCTTGCCTGATTGCTCTGGCTAGAACTTCCAGTACTATGTTGAATAGGAGTGGTGAGAGAGGGCATCCTTGTCTAGTGCCGGATTTCAAAAGGAATGCTTCCAGTTTTTGCCCATTAAGTATGATATTGGCTGTTGGTTTGTCATAAATAGCTTTTATTACTTTGAGATATGTTCCATCAATACCAAGTTTATTGAGGGTTTTAGCATAAAGGGCTGTTGAATTTTGTCAAATGCCTTCTCTGCATCAATTGAGATAATCATGTGGTTTTGTTTTTGCTTCTGTTTATGTGGTGAATTACATTTATAGATTTGCGTATGTTGAACCAGCCTTGCATCCCGGGATGAATCCTACTTGATCATGATGGATAAGTTTTTTAATGTGCTGTTGCAATCGGTTTGCCAGTATTTTATTGAAGATTTTTGCATCTATGTTCATCATGGATATTGGCCTGAAGTTTTCTTTTCTTGTTGAGTCTCTGCCAGGTTTTGGTATCAGGATGATGTTGGTCTCATAAAATGATTTGGGAAGGGTTCTCTCCTTTTGAATTCTTTGGAATAGTTTCAGAAGGAATGGTACCAGATCCTCTTTGTGTGTCTGGTAGAATTCGGCTGTGAACCCATCTGGACCTGGGCTTTATTTTGTGTGGTAGGCTCTTAATTGCTGCCTCAACTTCAGACCTTGTTATTGGTCTATTCATAGTTTCAGCTTCCTCCTGGTTTAGGCTTGGGAGGACACAGGAGTCCAGGAATTTATCCATTTCTTCCTGGTTTACTAGTTTATGTGCATAGAGTTGTTTGTAGTATTCTCTGATGATGGTTTGAATTTCTGTGGAATCTGTGGTGATTTCCTTTATCGTTTTTATTGCATCTATTTGGTTGTTCTCTCTTTTCTTTTTTATCAGTCTGGCTAGTAGTCTGACTATTTTTTTGATCTTTTCAAAAAACCAGCTCCTGGATTTATTGATTTTTTTAAAGAGTTTTTCTTGTCTCTATCTCCTTCAGTTCTGCTCTGATCTTAGTTATTTCTTGTCTTTGGCTAGGTTTTGAGCTTTCTTGATCTTGCTCCTCTAGCTCTTTCAATTTTGACGATAGGGTGTCAATTTTGGATCTCTCCACTCTTCTCATGTGGGCACTTATTGCTATATATTTTCCTCTACAGACTGCTTTAAATGTGTCCCAGAGATTCTGGTATGTTGTGTCTTCATTCTCGTTGGTTTCAAAGAACTTCTTTATTTCTGCCTTCATTTCATTGTTTATCCAATCAACATTCAAGAGCCAGTTGTTCAGTTTCCATGAAGCTGTGCGGTTCTGAGTTAGTTTCTGAATTCTGAGTTCCAACTTGATTGCACTATGGTCTGAGAGACTGTTTGTTATGATTTCAGTTGTTTTGCATTTGCTGAGGAGTGCTTTACTTCCAATTATGTGGTCAATTTTGGAGTAGGTGTGATGTGGTGCTGAGAAGAATGTATATTCTGTGGATTTGGGGTGGAGAGTTCTGTAAATGTCTATCAGGTTTGCTTGTTCCAGGTCTGAGTTCAAGTCCTGGATATCCTTGTTAATTTTCTGTCTGGTTGATCTGTCTGCTATTGACAGTGGAGTGTTAAAGTCTCCCACTATTATTGTGTGGGAGTCTAAGTCTCTTTGTAAGTCACTAAGAACTTGCCTTATATATCTGGGTGCTCCTGCATTGGGTCCATATATATTTAGAATTGTTAGCTCTTCTTGTTTAATCGATCCTTTTACCATTATGTAATGACCTTCTTTGTCCTTTATGATCTTTGTTGTTTTAAAGTCTTTTTTATCAGAGACGAGAATTGCAACTCTGGCTTTTTTTTTTGCTCTCCATTTGCCTGGTAAATCTTCCTCCATCCGTTTATTTTGAGGCTTTGTTTATCCTTGCGTGTGAGGTGGGTTTCCTGGATACAGCACACCAATGGGTTTTGTTTTTTTATCCAATTTGCCAGTCTGTGTCTTTTGATTGGTGCATTTAGCCCATTTACATTTAGGGTTAATATTGTTATGTGTGAATTTGATACTGCCATTTTGATGCTAGCTGGCTGTTTTGCCCATTGGTTCATGTAGATTCTTCATTTTGTTGATGCTCTTTAGCATTTGGTATGCTTTTAGGATGGCTGGTACTGGTTGTTTCTTTCTATGTGTAGTGCCTCTTTCAGGAGCTCTTGTAAAGCAGGCCTAGTGGTGACAAAATCTCTGAGTACTTGCTTGTTCATGAAGGATTTTATTTTTCCTTCACTTATGAAGCTCAGTTTGGCTGGATATGAAATTCTGGGTTGAAAGTTCTTTTCTTTAAGGATGTTGAATATTGGCCCCCACTCTCTTCTGGCTTGTAGAGTCTCTGCCGAGAGATCTGCTGTGAGTCTGATGGGCTTCCCTTTGTGGGTGACCCGACCTTTCTCTCTGGCTGCCCTTAGTATTTTCTCCTTCATTTCAACCCTGGTGAATCTGACGATTATGTGCCTTGGGGTTGCTCTTCTTGCGGAGTATCTTTGTGGTGTTCTCTGTATTTCCTGGAGTTGAGTATTGACCTGTCTTGCTAGGTTGGGGAAATTTTCCTGGATAATATCCTGAAGAGTATTTTCCAGCTTGGATTCATTCTCTTCATCACATTCTGGTACACCTATCAAACGTAGGTTGGGTCTCTTCACATAGTCCCACATTTCTTGGAGATTTTGTTCATTCCATTTGTGCATTATTCACTGAAACTTTGAATGAGAGGCCATATGATATAGACTCCTTACTATTGCCCCATTGTGCATTATTCACTGAAACTTTGAATGAGAGGCCATATGATATAGACTCCTTACTATTGCCCCATTGTGCATTATTCACTGAGGCTCTGAATATGTGGCTATATGAAATAGACTCCTGGCTACTCAACAGGTGTGCATTATTCAGTGATTCTCTGAATGAGTGGCTATATGAAATAGACTGCTGAGTACTTCACATTTGTGCATTATTCACTGAAACTTTGAATGAGAGGCCATATAAAATAGACACCTGACTATTGCTCCATTGTGAATTATTCAATAAGGTTCTAAATGAGTGGCTATATGAAATAGACTGCTGAGTACTTCACATTTGTGCATTATTCAGTGAGTCTCTGAATATGTGTCTACATGACATAGACTCCTGACTACACCACATTATTCAGTGAGTCTCTGAATATGTGTCTACATGACATAGACTCCTGACTACACCACATTATTCAGTGATTCTCTGAATGAGTGGCTATATGAAATAGACTGCTGAGTACTTCACATTTGTGCATTATTCAGTGATTCTCTGAATGAGTGGCTATATGAAATAGACTCCTGGCTACTCAACAGGTGTGCATTATTCAGTGAGTCTCTGAATATGTGTCTACATGACATAGACTCCTGACTACACCACATTATTCAGTGATTCTCTGAATGAGTGGCTATATGAAATAGACTGCTGAGTACTTCACATTTGTGCATTATTCACTGAGGCTCTGAATATGTGGCTATATGAAATAGACTGCTGAGTACTTCACATTTGTGCATTATTCACTGAGGCTCTGAATATGTGTCTACATGACATAGACTCCTGACTACACCACATTATTCAGTGATTCTCTGAATGAGTGGCTATATGAAATAGACTCCTGGCTACTCAACAGGTGTGCATTATTCAGTGATTCTCTGAATGAGTGGCTATATGAAATAGACTCCTGGCTACTCAACAGGTGTGCATTATTCAGTGAGTCTCTGAATATGTGTCTACATGACATAGACTCCTGACTACACCACATTATTCAGTGAGTCTCTGAATATGTGTCTACATGACATAGACTCCTGACTACACCACATTATTCAGTGATTCTCTGAATGAGTGGCTATATGAAATAGACTCCTGGCTACTCAACAGGTGTGCATTATTCAGTGATTCTCTGAATGAGTGGCTATATGAAATAGACTCCTGGCTACTCAACAGGTGTGCATTATTCACTGAAACTTTGAATGAGAGGCCATATGATATAGACTCCTTACTATTGCCCCATTGTGCATTATTCACTGAAACTTTGAATGAGAGGCCATATGATATAGACTCCTTACTATTGCCCCATTGTGCATTATTCAGTGAGTCTCTGAATATGTGGCTATATGAAATAGACTGCTGAGTACTTCACATTTGTGCATTATTCAGTGATTCTCTGAATGAGTGGCCATAGAAAAATTCTCCACTATTATTCTGGTGTGGATTATTCACTGAGGCTCTGAATGAGTGGCTATATGAAATAGACTCCTGGCTACTCAACAGGTGTGCATTATTCACTGAGGCTCTGAATATGTGGCTATATGAAATAGACTCCTGGCTACTCAACAGGTGTGCATTATTCACTGAAACTTTGAATGAGAGGCCATATGATATAGACTCCTTACTATTGCCCCATTGTGCATTATTCACTGAAACTTTGAATGAGAGGCCATATGATATAGACTCCTTACTATTGCCCCATTGTGCATTATTCAGTGAGTCTCTGAATATGTGGCTATATGAAATAGACTGCTGAGTACTTCACATTTGTGCATTATTCAGTGATTCTCTGAATGAGTGGCTATATGAAATAGAATCCTGAGTATTTTCCAGATATATATGATTCTTCACTGAGGTTCTGAATAAGTGACCATGTGAAGTACACTCCTGACGTTTCCATAGGTCTGTATTATTCTGTGAGGCTCTGAATGAGTGGCTATATGAAATAGACTCCTGGCTACTCAACAGGTGTGCATTATTCACTGAAACTTTGAATGAGAGGCCATATGATATAGACTCCTTACTATTGCCCCATTGTGCATTATTCAGTGATTCTCTGAATGAGTGGCTATATGAAATAGACTCCTGGCTACTCAACAGGTGTGCATTATTCACTGAGGCTCTGAATATGTGTCTACATGACATAGACTCCTGACTACACCACATTATTCAGTGAGTCTCTGAATATGTGGCTATATGAAATAGACTCCTGACTATCACCCAGGTGTGTATTATTGAATGAGACTCTGACTAAATGGGCATATAAAAGAGACTCAGGTGTATTGCCCAGGTGTTCATTACTTACAGAGACTCTGAAGTTGTAGCCACTGGAAGTAGATACTTGACTCTTTCTGAGGGAGTATTATTCACAGGGGAGCTGTAAGAGTGGCCATGTGACAGAGATTCCTGACTCATCAGATATACATAGTATTCACTAAAACACTGAAAGAGTGACCTTATGAAATAGACCCCATTTTACTCCACAGGTGTGCATTATTCAGTGAGTCTCTGAATATGTGTCTACATGACATAGACTCCTCATTATTCTCCATGTATCCATTATTCAAACAGGTTCTGTATGAGTGTCCATATCAAATAGTCTCCTGACTCTCACACATGTGTGTATCATTCACGGAGCTGCTTCATTTGGGGCTACCTTAAATAGGGTCTTACTACTTTACAGCTGTTTATTACACACTGAAGCTCTGAATGAGAGGCCATATGATATAGACTCCTTACTATTGCCCCATTGTGCATTATTCTGTAATGCTGTGATTGAGTGGCCATATGACCTGGACTCTGAGTATTCCCAAGGCGTGTATTCTTCAGTGCGTTTCTGAACGAGGGACCACATAAAATAGACTCCTTAGCCTATCCTTTTGACTATTTCTCAGCTCTGCATTTTCCACTGAGTCGCTTGGTGAACGGTCTTATCAAATAGTCTCCAGACTGTTCCCCAGGTGTGCATTATTCAGTGAGTCTCTGAATATGTGGCTATATATAATAGAATCCTGAGTATTTTTCAGATATATATAATTCTTCACTGAGGTTCTGAATAAATGACCATGTGAAGTACACTCCTGATGTTTCCATATGTCTGCATTATTCCATGAGGCTCTGAATGAGTGGCCATGAATAGGTACTCCTATCTACTCTTCAGGCGTGCGTTTTTACATTGGGCTCTAAATGAGTGGGTATACAAAATAGAATCCTGACTTTCCCCAAGGTGTATGTGATTCTGTTAGGCTCTGAGTATGTGGCTATATGAAATAGCATTCTGACTACAATACAGGTGTTCCTTATTCAATGAAGCTCTGAAATAGATGCCACATGTAATAGCGTCCTGAGTATTCCTCAGGTATGTATTATTCACCGAGGCTCTGAAACTTTGCCATATGAAATTGTTTCCTGACTAGTACACAGGTGTGTATTATTGACTCTGACTCTAAATATTTGTTCATATGGAATAAACTAGTCACTATTCCGAAGTTGTTTATTACTAACTCATGCTTTAATTTTGTGGCCATATATAATAGACTAGTGTCTATTCCACACGTGTGCATTATTCACTGAGGCTCTATATGAGTGGCTACATGAAGCAGACTCTTAACTCTTCCCAGGTGTGTGTTACTCAGTGAGGCTCTTCTTGTGTGACCATATGAAACAGGATGCTGTCTATCTTAAATATTTGTATTATTCAGTGAATCTCTGAATGAGTGGCTATATGAAATAGACTGCTGAGTACTTCACATTTGTGCATTATTCACTGAGGTTATGAGTCAGTGGCCATATGAAATGGAATCCTGACTAATCCAAACGTGCATATTATCCACTGAGGCTATGAATGAGTGTCCAAATGAAATAGACTCCTGGCTACTCAACAGGTGTGCATTATTTACCGAGGCTCTGAATGAGTGGCTATACGAAATAGTCTCCAGACTATTCCCCAGGTGTGCATTATTCACTGAGGCTCTGAATATGTGGCTATATGAAATAGACTCCTGGCTACTCAACAGGTGTGCATTATTCACTGAAACTTTGAATGAGAGGCCATATGATATAGACTCCTTACTATTGCCCCATTGTGCATTATTCACTGAAACTTTGAATGAGAGGCCACATGAAGAAGTCTCCTGACTATTCCACAGGTGTGCATTACTTAGTGAGACTCTGAATGAGGGGATAAAAGAAAATCCTGACTATTTCCCCAGGTGTGTACATTTAGTGAGGCTCTCAACGAGTGGCCATAGAAAAAGACTTCTGACTATTCCGCAGGTGTGCATTATTCAGTGATTCTCTGAATGAGTGGCCATAAAATAGACTCCAGACTATATCACAAGTATGTAATATTCAGTGAGGCTGTGAAAGAGGGCCATATGAAACAGACTTCTAATTACTCCACATGTGCCTTATTCACTGTTTGTCTGAATGAGTAGATGTATGACATAGACTCCTCATTATTCTCCATGTATCCATTATTCAAACAGGTTCTGTATGAGTGTCCATACCAAATAGACTCCTGACTCTCACCCAGGTGTGTATTACTCAGCGTTACACAGTATTAGAGTTCATATGAAATAGACTCCTGACTATCACCCAGGTGTGTATCATTCAGGAAGGAACTTAATTTGTGGCTATCATGACAGCGTCCTGATAACTCCATAGAAGTTCATTATTCACTGAAACTTTGAATGAGAGGCCATATAAAATAGACACCTGACTATTGCTCCATTGTGAATTATTCAATAAGGTTCTAAATGAGTGGTAGTATGAAATAGAATCCTGAGGATTCCCCAGGTGTGTATCATTCAGGAGGCACAGAATGAGTGGCCATAGAAAAATTCTCCACTATTATTCTGGTGTGGATTATTCACTGAGGCTCTATATGAGTGGCTACATGAAGCAGACTCTTAACTCTTCCCCAGGTGTGTATTATTGAATGAGACTCTGACTAAATGGGCATATAAAAGAGACTCAGGTGTATTGCCCAGGTGTTCATTACTTACAGAGACTCTGAAGTTGTAGCCACTGGAAGTAGACCCTTGACTCTTTCTGAGGGGAGTATTATTCACAGAGGCCCTGAAAGAGTGGCCATGTGAAAGAGATTCCTGACTTATCAGATATACATAGTATTCACTAAAACACTGAAAGAGTGGCCTTATGAAATAGACCCATTTTACTCCACAGGTGTGTGTTATTTTTTGACTCTCCAAACGAATCACCATATAAAATAGACTAGTGATTATTCCCACAAGGGCAGTATTCGAAGAGGTTCTGTATGAGTGTCCATATCAAATAGTCTCCTGACTCTCACACATGTGTGTATCATTCACGGAGCTGCTTCATTTGGGGCTACCTTAAATAGGGTCCTACTACTTTACAGCTGTTTATTACACACTGAAGCTCTGAATGAGAGGCCATATGATATAGACTCCTTACTATTGCCCCATTGTGCATTATTCTGTAATGCTGTGATTGAGTGGCCATATGACCTGGACTCTGACTATTCCCAAGGTGTGTATTCTTCAGTGAGTTTCTGAATGAGTGACCACATAAAATAGACTCCTGACTCTATCCTCTTGACTATTTCTCAGCTCTGCATTTTCCACTGAGTCGCTGGGTGAACGGTCCTATCAAATAGTCTCCAGACTATTCCCCAGGTGTGCATTATTCAGTGAGTCTCTGAATATGTGGCTATATATAATAGAATCCTGAGTGTTTTCCAGATATATATGATTCTTCACTGAGGTTCTGAATAAGTGACCATGTGAAGTACACTCCTGACGTTTCCATAGGTCTGTATTATTCTGTGAGGCTCTGAATATGTGGCTATATGAAATAGACTCCTGGCTACTCAACAGGTGTGCATTATTCAGTGATTCTCTGAATGAGTGGCTATATGAAATAGAATCCTGACTTTCCCAAGGTGTATGTTATTCTGTTAGGCTCTGAGTATGTGGCTATATGAAATAGCATTCTGACTACAATACAGGTGTTCTTATTCAATGAAGCTCTGAAATAAATGCCACATGTAATAGCGTCCTGAGTATTCCTCAGGTATGTATTATTCACTGAGGCTCTGAAACTTTTGCCATATGAAATTGTTTCCTGACTAGTACACAGGTGTGTATTATTGACTCTGACTCTAAATATTTGTTCATATGGAATAAACTAGTCACTATTCCGAAGTTGTGTATTACTCACTCAGGCTTTGATTTTGTGGCCATATAAAATAGACTAGTGTCTATTCCACACGTGTGCATTATTCCCTGAGGCTGTAAATGAGAGGCTATATACAGTAGACCCTAACACTTCCCCAGGTGTGTGTTACTCAGTGAGGCTCTTCTTGTGTGACCATATGAAACAGGATGCTGTCTATCTTAAATATTTGTATTATTCAGTGAATCTCTGAATGAGTGGCTATATGAAATAGACTGCTGAGTACTTCACATTTGTGCATTATTCACTGAGGTTACGAGTCAGTGGCCATATGAAATAGACTCCTGGCTACTCAACAGGTGTGCATTATTCACTGAGGCTCTGAATGAGTGGCCATATGAAATTGTTTCCTGACTAGTACACAGGTGTGTATTATTGAATGAGACTCTGACTAAATGGGCATATAAAAGAGACTCAGGTGTATTGCCCAGGTGTTCATTACTTACAGAGACTCTGAAGTTGTAGCCACTGGAAGTAGACCCTTGACTCTTTCTGAGGGGAGTATTATTCACAGAGGCCCTGAAAGAGTGGCCATGTGAAAGAGATTCCTGACTTATCAGATATACATAGTATTCACTAAAACACTGAAAGAGTGGCCTTATGAAATAGACCCATTTTACTCCACAGGTGTGTGTTATTTTTGACTCTCCAAACGAATCACCATATAAAATAGACTAGTGATTATTCCCACAAGGGCAGTATTCGAAGAGGTTCTGTATGAGTGTCCATATCAAATAGTCTCCTGACTCTCACACATGTGTGTATCATTCACGGAGCTGCTTCATTTGGGGCTACCTTAAATAGGGTCCTACTACTTTACAGCTGTTTATTACACACTGAAGCTCTGAATGAGAGGCCATATGATATAGACTCCTTACTATTGCCCCATTGTGCATTATTCTGTAATGCTGTGATTGAGTGGCCATATGACCTGGACTCTGACTATTCCCAAGGTGTGTATTCTTCAGTGAGTTTCTGAACGAGTGACCACATAAAATAGACTCCTGACTCTATCCTCTTGACTATTTCTCAGCTCTGCATTTTCCACTGAGTCGCTGGGTGAACGGTCCTATCAAATAGTCTCCAGACTATTCCCCAGGTGTGCATTATTCAGTGAGTCTCTGAATATGTGGCTATATATAATAGAATCCTGAGTATTTTCCAGATATATATGATTCTTCACTGAGGTTCTGAATAAGTGACCATGTGAAGTACACTCCTGACGTTTCCATAGGTCTGTATTATTCTGTGAGGCTCTGAATGAGTGGCCATAAAATAGAGACTCCTATATACTCCTCAGGCGTGCGTTTTACATTCGGCTCTAAATGAGTGGCTATACGAAATAGAATCCTGACTTTCCCAAGGTGTATGTTATTCTGTTAGGCTCTGAGTATGTGGCTATATGAAATAGCATTCTGACTACAATACAGGTGTTCTTATTCAATGAAGCTCTGAAATAGATGCCACATGTAATAGCGTCCTGAGTATTCCTCAGGTATGTATTATTCACTGAGGCTCTGAAACTTTCACCATATGAAATTGTTTCCTGACTAGTACACAGGTGTGTATTATTGACTCTGACTCTAAATATTTGTTCATATGGAATAAACTAGTCACTATTCCAAAGTTGTGTATTACTCACTCAGGCTTTGATTTTGTGGCCATATAAAATAGACTAGTGTCTATTCCACACGTGTGCATTATTCCCTGAGGCTGTAAATGAGAGGCTATATACAGTAGACTCCTAACACTTCCCCAGGTGTGTGGTACTCAGTGAGGCTCTTTTTGTGTGACCATATGAAACAGGATGCTGTCTATCTTAAATATTTGTATTTTTTAGTGAATCTCTGAATGAGTGGCTATATGAAATAGACTGCTGAGTACTTCACATTTGTGCATTATTCACTGAGGTTATGAGTCAGTGGCCATATAAAATAGACTAGTGTCTATTCCACACGTGTGCATTATTCACTGAAACTTTGAATGAGAGGCCACATGAAGAAGTCTCCTGACTATTCCACAGGTGTGCATTATTTACCGAGGCTCTGAATGAGTGGCCATAAAATAGACTCCAAATTATTCTCCAGGTGTGTATTATTCAGAGAGGCTCAAAAGATGTGGCCATATTAATTAGATTCCTTGCTATATCAAGGGTCTCTCTTATTCACTGAGGCTCTGAATATGTGGCTATATGAAATAGACTGCTGAGTACTTCACATTTGTGCATTATTCACTGAAACTTTGAATGAGAGGCCACATGAAGAAGTCTCCTGACTATTCCACAGGTGTGCATTACTTAGTGAGACTCTGAATGAGGGATAAAAGAAAATCCTGACTATTTCCCCAGGTGTGCATTATTCACTGAGGCTCTGAATGAGTGGCCATAGAAAAAGACTTCTGACTATTCCGCAGGTGTGCATTATTCAGTGATTCTCTGAATGAGTGGCCATAAAATAGACTCAGACTATATCACAAGTATGTAATATTCAGTGAGGCTGTGAAAAAGGGCCATATGAAACAGACTTCTATTTACTTCACATGTGCCTTATTCACTGTTTGTCTGAATGAGTAGACGTATGTCATAGACTCCTCATTTTTCTCCATGTATCCATTATTCAAACAGGTTCTGTATGAGTGTCCTTATCAAATAAACTACTGACACTCGTTTAGGTGTGTGTGACTCAGCGATACACAGTATTAGAGTTCATATCAAATAGTCTCCTGACTCTCACACATGTGTGTATAATTCAGGAAGGAACTTAACTTGTGGCTATCATGACAGCGTCCTGATAACTCCATAAAAGTTTATTATTCACTGAAACATTGAATGAGAGGCCCTATAAAATAGACACCTGACTATTTCTCCATTGTGAATTACTCAATAAGGTTCCAAATGAGCGGTAGTACAAAATAAAATTCTGAGGATTACCCAGGTGTCTATCATCTAGGGAGGCACAGAAAGAGTGGCCATAAAAAAATTCTCCACTATTATTTTGTTGTGGATTATTCACTGTGGCTTTACATGAGTGGCTACATGAAGCAGACACTTAACTCTTCCCAGGTGTGCATTATTCACTGAGGCTCTGAATGAGTGGCTATATGAAATAGACTCCTGACTATCACCCAGGTGTGTAATATTGAATGAGATTCTGACTAAATGGGCATATAAAAGAGACTCAGGTGTATTGCCCAGGGGTTTATTACTTACAGAGACTCTGACCTTGTAGCCACTGCAAGTAGATCCTTGACCCTTTTCGAGGGGAGTATTATTCACAGAGGCCCTGAACAAGTGGCAATGGGAAAGAGATTCCAGTCTTATGAGATATACATAGTATTGACTAAAACACTGAAAGAATGGATTTCTGAAATAGACCCCATTTTACTCCACAGGTGTGCATTATTCAGTGAGTCTCTGAATATGTGTCTACATGACATAGACTCCTCATTATTCTCCATGTATCCATTATTCAAACAGGTTCTGTATGAGTGTCCATATCAAATAGTCTCCTGACTCTCACACATGTGTGTATCATTCACGGAGCTGCTTCATTTGGGGCTACGTTAAATAGGGTCCTACTACTTTACAGCTGTTTATTACACACTGAAGCTCTGAATGAGAGGCCATATGATATAGACTCCTTACTATTGCCCCATTGTGCATTATTCTGTAATGCTGTGATTGAGTGGCCATATGACCTGGACTCTGACTATTCCCAAGGTGTGTATTCTTCAGTGAGTTTCTGAACGAGTGACCACATAAAATAGACTCCTGACTCTATCCTCTTGACTATTTCTCAGCTCTGCATTTTCCACTGAGTCGCTGGGTGAACGGTCCTATCAAATAGTCTCCAGACTATTCCCCAGGTGTGCATTATTCAGTGAGTCTCTGAATATGTGGCTATATATAATAGAATCCTGAGTATTTTCCAGATATATATGATTCTTCACTGAGGTTCTGAATAAGTGACCATGTGAAGTACACTCCTGACGTTTCCATAGGTCTGTATTATTCTGTGAGGCTCTGAATGAGTGGCCATAAAATAGAGACTCCTATATACTCCTCAGGCGTGCGTTTTTACATTCGGCTCTAAATGAGTGGCTATATGAAATAGAATCCTGACTTTCCCAAGGTGTATGTTATTCTGTTAGGCTCTGAGTATGTGGCTATATGAAATAGCATTCTGACTACAATACAGGTGTTCCTTATTCAATGAAGCTCTGAAATAGATGCCACATGTAATAGCGTCCTGAGTATTCCTCAGGTATGTATTATTCACTGAGGCTCTGAATATGTGTCTACATGACATAGACTCCTCATTATTCTCCATGTATCCATTATTCAAACAGGTTCTGTATGAGTGTCCATATCAAATAGTCTCCTGACTATTCCACAGGTGTGCATTATTCACTGAGGCTCTAAATGAGTGGCTACATGAAGCAGACTCTTAACTCTTCCCATGTGTGTATCATTCACGGAGCTGCTTCATTTGGGGCTACCTTAAATAGGGTCCTACTACTTTACAGCTGTTTATTACACACTGAAGCTCTGAATGAGAGGCCATATGATATAGACTCCTTACTATTGCCCCATTGTGCATTATTCTGTAATGCTGTGATTGAGTGGCCATATGACCTGGACTCTGACTATTCCCAAGGTGTGTATTCTTCAGTGAGTTTCTGAACGAGTGACCACATAAAATAGACTCCTGACTCTATCCTCTTGACTATTTCTCAGCTCTGCATTTTCCACTGAGTCGCTGGGTGAACGGTCCTATCAAATAGTCTCCAGACTATTCCCCAGGTGTGCATTATTCAGTGAGTCTCTGAATATGTGGCTATATATAATAGAATCCTGAGTATTTTCCAGATATATATGATTCTTCACTGAGGTTCTGAATAAGTGACCATGTGAAGTACACTCCTGACGTTTCCATAGGTCTGTATTATTCTGTGAGGCTCTGAATGAGTGGCCATATAAAATAGACTAGTGTCTATTCCACACGTGTGCATTATTCACTGAGGCTCTGAATGAGTGGCTATACGAAATAGAATCCTGACTTTCCCAAGGTGTATGTTATTCTGTTAGGCTCTGAGTATGTGGCTATATGAAATAGCATTCTGACTACAATACAGGTGTTCCTTATTCAATGAAGCTCTGAAATAGATGCCACATGTAATAGCGTCCTGAGTATTCCTCAGGTATGTATTATTCACTGAGGCTCTGAATATGTGTCTACATGACATAGACTCCTCATTATTCTCCATGTATCCATTATTCAAACAGGTTCTGTATGAGTGTCCATATCAAATAGTCTCCTGACTATTCCACAGGTGTGCATTATTCACTGAGGCTCTATATGAGTGGCTACATGAAGCAGACTCTTAACTCTTCCCAGGTGTGTATCATTCACGGAGCTGCTTCATTTGGGTCTACCTTAAATAGGGTCCTACTACTTTACAGCTGTTTATTACACACTGAAGCTCTGAATGAGAGGCCATATGATATAGACTCCTTACTATTGCCCCATTGTGCATTATTCTGTAATGCTGTGATTGAGTGGCCATATGACCTGGACTCTGACTATTCCCAAGGTGTGTATTCTTCAGTGAGTTTCTGAACGAGTGACCACATAAAATAGACTCCTGACTCTATCCTCTTGACTATTTCTCAGCTCTGCATTTTCCACTGAGTCGCTGGGTGAACGGTCCTATCAAATAGTCTCCAGACTATTCCCCAGGTGTGCATCATTCAGTGAGTCTCTGAATATGTGGCTATATATAATAGAATCCTGAGTATTTTCCAGATATATATGATTCTTCACTGAGGTTCTGAATAAGTGACCATGTGAAGTACACTCCTGACGTTTCCATATTTCTGTATTATTCTGTGAGGCTCTGAATATGTGGCTATATGAAATAGCATTCTGACTACAATACAGGTGTTCCTTATTCAATGAAGCTCTGAAATAGATGCCACATGTAATAGCGTCCTGAGTATTCCTCAGGTATGTATTATTCACTGAGGCTCTAAATGAGTGGCTATACGAAATAGAATCCTGACTTTCCCAAGGTGTATGTTATTCTGTTAGGCTCTGAGTATGTGGCTATATGAAATAGCATTCTGACTACAATACAGGTGTTCTTATTCAATGAAGCTCTGAAATAGATGCCACATGTAATAGCGTCCTGAGTATTCCTCAGGTATGTATTATTCACTGAGGTTATGAGTCAGTGGCCATATGAAATTGTTTCCTGACTAGTACACAGGTGTGTATTATTGACTCTGACTCTAAATATTTGTTCATATGGAATAAACTAGTCACTATTCCAAAGTTGTGTATTACTCACTCAGGCTTTGATTTTGTGGCCATATAAAATAGACTAGTGTCTATTCCACACGTGTGCATTATTCACTGAGGCTCTAAATGAGTGGCTACATGAAGCAGACTCTTAACTCTTCCCAGGTGTGTGTTACTCAGTGAGGCTCTTCTTGTGTGACCATATGAAACAGGATGCTGTCTATCTTAAATATTTGTATTATTCAGTGAATCTCTGAATGAGTGGCTATATGAAATAGACTGCTGAGTACTTCACATTTGTGCATTATTCACTGAGGTTACGAGTCAGTGGCCATATGAAATGGAATCCTGACTAATCCAAACGTGCATATTATCCACTGAGGCTATGAATGAGTGTCCAAATGAAATAGACTCCTGGCTACTCAACAGGTGTGCATTATTTACCGAGGCTCTGAATGAATGTCCATCGAAAACAGACTCCAAATTATTCTCCAGGTGTGTATTATTCAGAGAGGCTCAAAAGATGTGGCCATATTAATTAGATTCCTTGCTATATCAAGGGTCTCTCTTATTCACTGAGGCTCTGAATATGTGGCTATATGAAATAGACTCCTTACTATTGCCCCATTGTGCATTATTCACTGAAACTTTGAATGAGAGGCCACATGAAGAAGTCTCCTGACTATTCCACAGGTGTGCATTACTTAGTGAGACTCTGAATGAGGGATAAAAGAAAATCCTGACTATTTCCCCAGGTGTGTATTATTCAGTGAATCTCTGAATGAGTGGCCATATGAAATAGACTCCTGGCTACTCAACAGGTGTGCATTATTCAGTGATTCTCTGAATGAGTGGCCATATAAAATAGACTAGTGTCTATTCCACACGTGTGCATTATTCACTGAGGCTCTAAATGAGTGGCTACATGAAGCAGACTCTTAACTCTTCCCAGGTGTGTGTTACTCAGTGAGGCTCTTCTTGTGTGACCATATGAAACAGGATGCTGTCTATCTTAAATATTTGTATTATTCAGTGAATCTCTGAATGAGTGGCTATATGAAATAGACTGCTGAGTACTTCACATTTGTGCATTATTCACTGAGGTTATGAGTCAGTGGCCATATGAAATGGAATCCTGACTAATCCAAACGTGCATATTATCCACTGAGGCTATGAATGAGTGTCCAAATGAAATAGACTCCTGGCTACTCAACAGGTGTGCATTATTTACCGAGGCTCTGAATGAATGTCCATCGAAAACAGACTCCAAATTATTCTCCAGGTGTGTATTATTCAGAGAGGCTCAAAAGATGTGGCCATATTAATTAGATTCCTTGCTATATCAAGGGTCTCTCTTATTCACTGAGGCTCTGAATATGTGGCTATATGAAATAGACTCCTGGCTACTCAACAGGTGTGCATTATTCACTGAAACTTTGAATGAGAGGCCACATGAAGAAGTCTCCTGACTATTCCACAGGTGTGCATTACTTAGTGAGACTCTGAATGAGGGATAAAAGAAAATCCTGACTATTTCCCCAGGTGTGCATTATTCACTGAGGCTCTGAATGAGTGGCCATATGAAATAGACTCCTGGCTACTCAACAGGTGTGCATTATTCAGTGATTCTCTGAATGAGTGGCCATATGAAATAGACTGCTGAGTACTTCACATTTGTGCATTATTCACTGAGGCTCTGAATGAGTGGCCATATGAAACAGACTTCTAATTACTCCACATGTGCCTTATTCACTGTTTGTCTGAATGAGTAGATGTATGACATAGACTCCTCATTATTCTCCATGTATCCATTATTCAAACAGGTTCTGTATGAGTGTCCATATCAAATAGTCTCCAGACTATTCCCCAGGTGTGTGTTACTCAGTGAGGCTCTTCTTGTGTGACCATATGAAACAGGATGCTGTCTATCTTAAATATTTGTATTATTCAGTGAATCTCTGAATGAGTGGCTATATGAAATAGACTGCTGAGTACTTCACATTTGTGCATTATTCACTGAGGTTATGAGTCAGTGGCCATATGAAATGGAATCCTGACTAATCCAAACGTGCATATTATCCACTGAGGCTATGAATGAGTGTCCAAATGAAATAGTCTCCTGACTATTCCACAGGTGTGCATTATTCACTGAGGCTCTGAATGAATGTCCATCGAAAACAGACTCCAAATTATTCTCCAGGTGTGTATTATTCAGAGAGGCTCAAAAGATGTGGCCATATTAATTAGATTCCTTGCTATATCAAGGGTCTCTCTTATTCACTGAGGCTCTGAATATGTGGCTATATGAAATAGACTCCTGGCTACTCAACAGGTGTGCATTATTCACTGAAACTTTGAATGAGAGGCCACATGAAGAAGTCTCCTGACTATTCCACAGGTGTGCATTATTCACTGAAACTTTGAATGAGAGGCCACATGAAGAAGTCTCCTGACTATTCCACAGGTGTGCATTATTCACTGAAACTTTGAATGAGAGGCCACATGAAGAAGTCTCCTGACTATTCCACAGGTGTGCATTATTCAGTGATTCTCTGAATGAGTGGCCATATAAAATAGACTAGTGTCTATTCCACACGTGTGCATTATTCACTGAGGCTCTGAATGAGTGGCTATATGAAATAGACTGCTGAGTACTTCACATTTGTGCATTATTCAGTGATTCTCTGAATGAGTGGCTATATGAAATAGACTCCTGGCTACTCAACAGGTGTGCATTATTCACTGAGGCTCTGAATGAGTGGCTATATGAAATAGACTCCTGACTATCACCCAGGTGTGTATTACTCAGCGTTACACAGTATTAGAGTTCATATGAAATAGACTCCTGACTATCACCCAGGTGTGTATCATTCAGGAAGGAACTTAATTTGTGGCTATCATGACAGCGTCCTGATAACTCCATAGAAGTTCATTATTCACTGAGGCTCTGAATGAGTGGCTATATGAAATAGACTCCTGACTACACCACATTATTCAGTGATTCTCTGAATGAGTGGCTATATGAAATAGCATTCTGACTACAATACAGGTGTTCTTATTCAATGAAGCTCTGAAATAGATGCCACATGTAATAGCGTCCTGAGTATTCCTCAGGTATGTATTATTCACTGAGGCTCTGAATGAGAGGCCACATGAAGAAGTCTCCTGACTATTCCACAGGTGTGCATTATTCACTGAAACTTTGAATGAGAGGCCACATGAAGAAGTCTCCTGACTATTCCACAGGTGTGAATTATTCAATAAGGTTCTAAATGAGTGGCTATATGAAATAGACTCCTGGCTACTCAACAGGTGTGCATTATTCACTGAAACTTTGAATGAGAGGCCACATGAAGAAGTCTCCTGACTATTCCACAGGTGTGCATTATTCACTGAAACTTTGAATGAGAGGCCACATGAAGAAGTCTCCTGACTATTCCACAGGTGTGCATTATTCACTGAGGCTCTGAATGAGTGGCTATATGAAATAGACTCCTGACTATCACCCAGGTGTGTATTACTCAGCGTTACACAGTATTAGAGTTCATATGAAATAGACTCCTGACTACACCACATTATTCAGTGATTCTCTGAATGAGTGGCTATATGAAATAGACTCCTGACTACACCACATTATTCAGTGATTCTCTGAATGAGTGGCTATATGAAATAGACTCCTGACTACACCACATTATTCAGTGAGTCTCTGAATATGTGTCTACATGACATAGACTCCTGACTACACCACATTATTCAGTGAGTCTCTGAATATGTGTCTACATGACATAGACTCCTGACTACACCACATTATTCAGTGAGTCTCTGAATATGTGTCTACATGACATAGACTCCTGACTACACCACATTATTCAGTGATTCTCTGAATGAGTGGCTATATGAAATAGACTCCTGACTACACCACATTATTCAGTGAGTCTCTGAATATGTGTCTACATGACATAGACTCCTGACTACACCACATTATTCAGTGATTCTCTGAATGAGTGGCTATATGAAATAGACTCCTGGCTACTCAACAGGTGTGCATTATTCACTGAAACTTTGAATGAGAGGCCACATGAAGAAGTCTCCTGACTATTCCACAGGTGTGCATTATTCACTGAAACTTTGAATGAGAGGCCACATGAAGAAGTCTCCTGACTATTCCACAGGTGTGCATTATTCACTGAAACTTTGAATGAGAGGCCACATGAAGAAGTCTCCTGACTATTCCACAGGTGTGCATTATTCACTGAAACTTTGAATGAGAGGCCACATGAAGAAGTCTCCTGACTATTCCACAGGTGTGCATTATTCACTGAAACTTTGAATGAGATGCCATATAAAATGTGTCTAACGACCAATTCATGAAATAACAAATTTCATTGGGAAGACAGGTATAATTATCTTGTTGTCGTTGATATGATGAGTTTTTCCAGCCCAACGTAATAATATCTCAGAAGAGTTGGATTCAGAAGTTGGGCTCAGGAAGTCTTGGCTGTTAATGTCCATCCATATGTGGAAACAGTATTCCATATCCATAGGCTGATACCTACATAAAGACACTATGGTCGTTCAAATAAATGATTAGTAGAATTAACTTTGGGGTGTCATTAGTTGCCCTTAGTTATAATTTCCCCAGCTTGTAAGTTGTTGATGGGGCAGTCTGAACAGACATGCCCATTGGTGCTTTCATCTCATATGTGATATTGGATCATCACTAATATTATAACACAAGACTTTTATCTCTCCATAATAATAATTCCTCCAAGAATTACCATTCCTTCAGAGCTAAACTAGACCTAGCAGCTATTTGACCATAATATCCATGAGGTGTTCCTATGTGAGAACTAGGTTATTTGTAATAAATCATATCCTGCAGCTGAATTAGTGGCATTCCATGGTCTAATTACAGCAGGATGAAATTTCCAATTCATTGGAAGTATTGCTTGTTGTTGTACTTCCATGGTGGAGTAATCATTCGCTGTAAGGCGTTTGATGATTAGATAATACTCTGTTATTTAATTGCCACAAGGCGGTAAGCAAATGATCTTTCCATCCATGATAGGAATTATTCCTAGTTTCTTAATTTCTCTTTAAGCAGCCCATTCATTTGTTCTATTAATCCTGCAGCCTGGGGATAATAGGGTATATGATATATCCATTCAATATTATTAGTTGTGCAATAATCAATTATTAACTTACCTTTAAATGTGATCCATTATCACTTTGTATTTGCAAAGGGTTCCATAGTATAAAATAATAAAATCTAATGTTTTAATGGTATTAATCTCAGCATGTTTGAATGGGCAGCCAATTAACACTCCTGAGTAAGTATCTACTATGGTGCAAATATATGCACAACTTTTAGACATAGGGCTGGTTGTTTTCCTTGATAATTCCCTGTCACTATTTGGGGAATGGTGCAATCTATCTTGATTACAAATAGGCATTGGAGAACACAGTTTTACATGCATCTAAAGGCACATAGATAACTCTTTGTGCCCACCACTTTAAATCTTCTGAACTGGTTGCTGCAACATTAATTCCTGTCAACTCATCAGCCTTTTTATTATATAATTTTTCAGCTGAATCTACTGCAGTATGGGCATCTACATGGAAAACAGAAACATTAGTGCATTGCAAGAATACCCAAATGTCTTGCCATAAAGTAGCCCCACAAAGTTTTATCCTATATTTTCCAATCATTGGCATGCCATTGTTCAATCCAAGTTACCAAACCCATATATACCGACCAAGAGTCAGTAAAAATATGGCATGCTTGTCCTTGTTCCTTTTTTAAACACAACCAAACAGCGTATAGTTCAGCATATTGGCTACTCCCTCCTTCTCCATGATGCTCCAAACAATGTCAGTTGAAGGATTATATGCAATTGCTTTTCAGTATCTTTTAGCTCCTATATGTTTAGCAGAGCCATCAGTAAACCAGGCATGTGTCTTCTGAGATGGTGTAAGAGAGTCATATCCATTATTAACAATAACTTTACTTGCAATGTGCTTAATGGTCAGAGGTGTAGAATCATCAGTATTAATTGGACAAGAAAATACCTTTTCATGTAATTGCAATGTACCCTTGGCCTGCTTTGGCTCTATTCTGAAGATACCATTTCATTTAATAATATTTGCTTCCTGGGCATGACCTATTTTATGTGACACGGGGTCAGAAAGCACCCATTGCATAATTGGCCTTTGAGGTCAAATGATAACTTCATGCCCTAAGGTCAGAAATTCAGTTTCACTTAAAGCCCAATAAGCAGCTAACAATTCTTGTTCGAATTGAGTATATGGTTGTTTAGTACTAGGCAATTTACAAGACCAAAATCCTAAGGGCACTCGTTTTCCTTCCCAAAGACTCCAGTTAGCATATTGGTTTTCTGTACTAACCATCAATTCTATTGGCCCTGTTGTACAGCTTCTTTGCTTTGTCAAATGCCTGCTGTTGATCCGAAGGTGTATTTCTTCCTAGTGACTTTATATAACCGTTGTAGCAACAGACTTAAATGAGGAATGTGGTTTCTCCAATATCCAAATAGGCCAATATATTTTGGGCTTCCTTTTTGTAGTTGGTGTTGAAATTCCAAAATTCATTGCTTTGCTTTAGGGGTGATGCTATCCCACATTATACCTAGAAATTTTACATGCTGGGCTGGCCCTGTACTTTTGCAGGGTTTATTTTCCATCCTTTACCTTGTAGATGAGTAATTAAAGTTTCACAGCTTGTTGCATGCTGTGAATCATGTCCCTGTAGCATGATGTCATCAATATAATGGTATATTTCTATATTGGGAAAGTGCCATTCATCTAGATGTTTAGCCACTATTTTATGGCACAAAGTTGGGCTATGCTTATAGCCTTGTGGCAATCTTGTAAAAGTATATTGCCTCCCCTGCCAAGTGAAGGCAAAATATTTCCATTGATCTGAGTTAATTGGAATTGTAAAGAAGGCATTAGCTAGATCCAACACCACATACCATTGACCAAGATGTTTTTGAATATTCTCTATTATCAAAATAGTATCTGGAACAGCAGCATGTAATGGAGTTACTGCATTTAATGCTCGATAATCTACTGTCATTCACCAAGTTCCATCTGATTTTAACTGGACATAGGATTATTCCATTCAGAAGTGGTGGGGACAATAACCTCTGCTGCTACATAGTTTTTTCTTTGCATTTACATTCCCCTTCCTCTTTCTGTACTTGTATTGAGCACAACGGACTGCGGCTTTTTCAGCCACTCCCTGATAAGTACTAGCTTGATCTCCAAGGATGAAATTTTGGCACTGTAACATTGCTAATTTTCCCTGCAAATCTGCCAATTCTTTCTCCAGCTGCAATTTCTCTTGAATTAAGGCTTGGCATGCCTGGTATTGCTTTCTATATGCTGATAACAAAATCCAGCTCAACTGATAGCTACTAATTCCTTCCCTTTATCTAAAGGGACTGTTTCAAGACTTCTAGGACCTGCATAGGGTCAGCAGTGATAATAATTTTCACTCAATCCTGTTCCATTAGAACATACTCTAGCCAAAGGTGTAAACACCAGATCTTCCCAACCCGCACATCACAAACCACATATTTAGCATCTACAGATTTCTTAAACAAAGGCATGATGCCTCCTTCTCCCCGAATCCTGCCAACTACGCCAATTTGTTGCGCTAACTGCGTGTACCAAGCTTGGTTTTTTTCTTTCCTTTAACAGGCAGGTTTGTGGGAAGAAAACACCAGACCGAGAACAATAATAAAGTGATAGAAAATTTTAATGAGAGATGTGGGAGGATGGAAATATGATAGATATATATATATATATATATATATATATATATATATATATATATATATATATATGTGTGTGTATATATGTGTGTGTGTGTGTGTGTGTATATATATACACACACACACACATATGTCTCTGTGTTCCTCTGCTCCTTTATTGTATCAGCTTACATATGTAATTTATACTCATCTTTGGGTCAGTCATTAAACCATGGCAATAAGCTAATATTATACAAACACCCTGAAAAGGGGGACTCCACTCCTAGAAAGCTTATGGTTGATGGCTGAGCTGTAGCTACACAGATGGCTTGAGATCCTACTTCATATATAACAGAATAATTCAATATATGAAATAATGTAAAAGTACAACGATTAACTGAAAAGTGTAATAGACATGGTTCCATCTGTTGTTGAATACCATTACACACGGTTCCATTGTGTGTCTTTTTGCAATCATTTAAATTATAGGTAATATTCCTTTCATTGATATAGGAGCCTTTAAATTCAGGTTGCAAATAATACATACCTTGAATTATGAGTAACACATGATATGGGCATAAAATAGTGGTATTACTTGGTTTATAATAGGTTAATATTCCCCAACAATGTGTAGAGGTGCAAGTAAATGGATTATGAACAGATAACCATGCCCATTGTGGGATAAAAGTTTGCCATGTTATTTGTCCAGACATTAATGCTCCCTGTGTATGCTCAATCTGTATTAAAGTATATAAATATTGTAGGGAACATTTAGTCCAATTGAATAATGCAGAAATGTTAGTATCTACTTGGTGTTGGTTTATTTTGGTATCATTGAATATATATAATAATATTTTTTGATAATCGATTTGTTGTTGGTGTGCTTGAATGCTGGTAGGTAACCAGTGGGCATTAATAGTAGTGGCCATTGCCATATCTTGTCCTACTTTCTTCAATTTATATGCTAAAGAATCTAGGTCAAAACTATTTACTATTCCTATTCCAGTTCCCCTAACAATGTATCATACCAAGCTCTTCTCTTCCAGGAGCAGGAGGACAGTTTGGGAAAACTTATATTCATTATTATATGGTATGGCTGAGCTAACATAGATACATTAGTACAAGCATGTTGAAGTATGTACTTGGCTGTCGGTGTGTGATTGAATAATTTGATTTAATAATGACATGCATATAGTCTGCCCAATCAGATCTATTAGAAATTTCACTTGTGTTATGGCATAAAAGATATGTACTAATATTAAAAAGGAAATTAGACATATAATTTTTTTTTTTATCTTCATCAGTCATGTACATAATATGCTGCAGATCTACTTGACAACAAGAAACATTAACAATAGTAGTATAGTAACATTTACTGGTCCTATGCTATATAAAATGTGTCTAACGCGACCAGTACCTCACCAGGTTGTCATATTTTCACCTTGTACTGTGAAATTCATGAAATAACAAATTTCATTGGGAAGACAGGTATAATTATCTTGTTGTCGTTGATATAATGAGTTTTTCCAGCCCCAACGTAATAATATCTCAGAAGAGTTGGATTCAGAAGTTGGGCTCAGGGAAGTCTTGGCTGTTAATGTCCATCCATATGTGGAAACAGTATTCCATATCCATAGGCTGATACCTACATAAAGACACTATGGTCGTTCAAATAAATGATTAGTAGGAATTAACTTTGGGGTGTCATTAGGGGGTATCATGACATATACACAATTATCTTTGCCCTTAGTTATAATTTCCCCAGCTTGTAAAGGTTGATGTGGGGCAGTCTGAACCCAGACATGCCCATTGGTGCTTTTCACATCTCATATGTGATATTGGATCAGGGGGTTCCTTTAGCAAAGCCCAATTTGAAGTACATAAGCAAGGAAGGAAAAGTATTTGCGCAATTTGACTTCCTTTTGGAAGTACGATATCAGAATCACTAATATTATAACACAAGACTTTTATCTCTCCATAATAATCAGAATCAATAATTTCTCCAAGAATTACCATTTCTTTCAGAGCAAAACTAGACCTAGCAGCTATTTGACCATAATATCCATGAGGTATTTGCATTCCTATCCCTGTGGCAATCACTTGCTGTGTAGAACTAGGTAATTTAGTATCCAAATAAGTAAATAAATCATATCCTGCAGCTGAATTAGTGGCATTCCATGGTCTAATTGCAGCAGGATGAAATTTCCACCAAGATATAGTTAATTCATTGAAAGCAGTATTAATTGCTTGTTGTTGTACTTCCATGGTGGGAGTAATCATTCGCTGTAAGGGCGTTTGATGATTGGATAATACTCTGTTATTTAATTGCCACAAGGCGGTAAGCAAATGATCTTTCCATCCATGATAGGAATTATTCCCTAGTTTTCTTAATTTCTCTTTAAGCAGCCCATTCATTTGTTCTATTAATCCTGCAGCCTGGGGATAATAGGGTATATGATATATCCATTCAATATTATTAGTTGTGCAATAATCAATTATTAACTTACCTTTAAAATGTGATCCATTATCACGTTGTATTTGCAAAGGGGTTCCATAGTATAAAATAATAAAATCTAATGTTTTAATGGTATTAATCTAAGCAGCATGTTTGCATGGGCAGCCAATTAACATTCCTGAGTAAGTATCTACTATGGTACAAATATATGCACAACTTTTAGACATAGGTAAAGGCCCTATATAATCGATTTGCCAAATTTGAGCTGGTTGTTTTCCTCGTGATAATTCCCCTGTCACTATTTGGGGAATGAATTGCAATCTATCTTGATTACAAATAGAGCATTGGAGAACCACAGTTTTACATGCATCTAAAGGCACATAGATAACTCTCTTTTGTGCCCACCTGTACATAGACTGAGCTCCTGTATGACCTGTTTGTTAGTGTATCTATTGTGCACACTTTAAATCTTCTGAACTGGTTGCTGCAACATTAATTCCTGTCAACTCATCAGCCTTTTTATTATATAATTTTTCAGCTGAATCTACTGCAGTATGGGCATCTACATGGAAAACAGAAACATTAGTGCATTGCAAGAATACCCAAATATCTTGCCATAAAGTAGCCCCCCACAAAGTTTTATCCTATATTTTCCAATCATTGGCATGCCATTGTTCAAGCCAAGTTACCAAGCCCATATATACTGACCAAGAGTCAGTAAAAATATGGCATTCTTGTCCTTGTTCCTTTTTATAAACACAACCAAACAGCGTATAGTTCAGCGTATTGGCTACTCCCTCCTTCTCCATGATGCTCCAAAACAATGTCAGTTGAAGGATTACGTGCAATTGCTTTCCAGTATCTTTTAGCTCCTATATATTTAGCAGAGCCATCAGTAAACCAGACATGTGTCTTCTGAGATGGTGTAAGAGAGTCATATCCATTATTAACAATAACTTTACTTGCAATGTGCTTAATGGTAAGAGGTGTAGAATCATCAGTATTAATTGGACACGAAAATACCTTTTCATGTAATTGCAATGTACCCTGTGGGCCTGCTTTGGCTCTATTCTGAAGATACAATTTCCATTTAATAATATTTGCTTCCTGGGCATGACCTATTTTATGTGACACGGGGTCAGAAAGCACCCATTGCATAATTGGCATTTGAGGTTGAATGATAACCTCATACCCTAAGGTCAGAAATTCAGTTTCACTTAAAGCCCAATAAGCAGCTAACAATTGTTGTTCAAATTGAGTATATAATTGTTTAGTACTAGGCAATTTATGAGACCAAAATCCTAAGGGCACTCGTTTTCCTTCCCGTTTTTGCCAAAGACTCCAGTTAGCATATTGGTTTTCTGTACTAATCATCAATTCTATTGGCCCCTCCTTCACAGGCCACAGATCCAAGGCTTGTTGTACAGCTTCTTTTGCTTTGTCAAATGCCTACTGTTGATCCAGACCCCACTCAAAGGTGTATTTCTTCCTAGTGACTTTATATAATGGTTGTTGCAACAGACTTAAATGAGGAATGTGGTTTCTCCAATATCCAAATAGGCCAATATATTTTTGGGCTTCCTTTTTTGTAGTTGGTGTTGGAAATTCCAAAATTCGTTGCTTTGCTTTAGGGGTGATGCTACGATTACCACAATCCCACATTATACATAGAAATTTTACATGCTGGGCTGGCCCCTGTACTTTTGCAGGGTTTATTTTCCATCCTTTACCTTGTAGATGAGTAATTAAAGTTTCCACAGCTTGTTGCATGCTGTGGGAATCATGTCCCTGTAGCATGATGTCATCAATATAATTGTATATTTTTATATTGGGAAAGTGCCATTCATCTAGATGTTTAGCCACTATTTTATGGCACAAAGTTGGGCTATGCTTATAGCCTTGTGGCAATCTTGTAAAAGTATATTACCTCCCCTGCCAAGTGAAGGCAAAATATTTCCATTGATCTGAGTTAATTGGAATTGTAAAGAAGGCATTAGCTAGATCCAACACCACATACCATTGACCAAGATGTTTTTGAATATTCTCTATTATCAAAATAGTATCCGGAACAGCAGCATGTAAGGGAGGAGTTACTGAATTTAATGATCGCTAATCTACTGTCATTCACCAAGTTCCATCTAATTTTTTAACTGGACATATAGGATTATTCCATTCAGAAGTGGTGGGGACAATAACCTCTGCTGCTACATAGTTTTTTCTTTGCATTAACATTCCCCTTCCTGTTTCTGTACTTGTATTGAGCACAACGGACTGCGGCTTTTTCAGCCACTTCCTGATAAGTACTAGCTTGATCTCCAAGGATGAAATTTTGGCACTGTAACATTGCTAATTTTCCCTGCAAATCTGCCAATTCTTTCTCCAGCTGCAATTTTTCTTGAATTAAGGCTTGGCATGCCTGGTATTCCTTTCTATATGCTGATAACAAAATCCAGCTACGCCAACTGATAGCTACTAATTCCTTCCCTTTATCTACAGGGACTGTTTCCAGGACTTCTAGGACCTGCATAGCGTCAGCATATCGGAATTTACCATCCCAATTTTCACTCAATCCTGTTCCATTAGAACATACTCTAGCCAAAGATGTAAACACCAGATCTTCCTAACCCGGTACATCACAAACCATATATTTACCATCTACAGATTTCTTAAACAAAGGCATGATGCCTTCTTCTCCCCGAATCCTGCCGACTATGCCAATTTGTTGCGCTAACTGCGTGTACCAAGCTTGGTTTTTCTTTTTCCTTTTAACAGGCAGGTTTGTGGGAAGAAAACACCAGACCGAGAACAATAATAAAGTGATAGAAAATTTTAATGAGAGATGTAGGAGGATGGAAATATGATAGTTATATATATATATATATATATATATATATATATATATATATGTGTGTGTATATATATGTGTGTGTGTGTGTGTGTATATATATATACACACACACACACATATATATACACAGAAACCACTCCACCTCAGCACTGGCAAGACAGCAGCACGGGCGATTCGCAAGTCACATCTGGAAGTCGCTCTGATCCAATGTCTCTGTGTTCCTCTGCTCCTTTATTGTATCAGCTTACATATGTAATTTATGTACTCATCATTGGGTCAGTCAGTAAACAGGGAAGATCTGTTTCATAAGTGCCCTGTCCTTGACTGTTTCTTGGGCACCGGGAGTTGGCCAGACTCCAAGCCTCCAAGATATAGTTCTGAAACACCAAGAGCTCTTAGCCCCTGAGAACAGATCATGGACACTTCATGGGCTCACAGATCCTTCCCTGCCCACTTCCTCACCCCAAACACCCAATACAAGCAAGCTTTTTTACAAAACAGGACTTCTACATCAAAATCTTACACAGGTGTGCATTATTTACTGAGGATTTAAATGAATTTCCATCGAAAACACACTCCAAATTATTCTCCAGGTGTGTATTACTCAGAGAGGCTCAAAAGGTGAGGCCATATAAATTAGATTCCTTACTATATCAAGGGTCTTCGTTATTCACCGAGGCTATGAATATGTGCCTACATGACATAGACTCCTGACTACACCACATTATTCAGGGAAACTCCGAATGAGAGGCCGAATAAAGAAGTCTCCTGACTAATCCACAGTTGTGCATTACTTAGTGAGACTTCTAATGAGGGGATTAAAAAAAATTCTGACAATTTCCTCGGGTGTGTACACTTAGAGAGGCTCTCAACGAGTGGCCACAGAAAAAAGTCTTCCGACTATTTTGCAGGTGTGCATTATTCAGTGATTCTCTGAATGAGTGGCCATAAAAAATAGTCTCCAGAGTATAGCACAAGTATGCAATATAGAGTGAGGCTGTGAAAGAGGGGCCATATGAAACAGACTTCTAATTACTCCACATGTGCCTTACTTACTGTTTGTCTGAATGAGTAGATATATGACATAGACTCCTCATTATTCTCCATGTATCCATTATTCAAACAGGATCTGTAGAAGTGTCCATACCAAATAGACTACTGACACTACCTTAGGTGTGTATTACTCAGTGTTAAACAGTATTAGAGTTCATATGAAATAGATCCCTATCACCCAGGTATGGTATCATTCAGGAAGGAACTTAATTTGTGGCTATCATAACAGCTTCCTGATAACTCCATAGAAGTTCATTATTCACTGAAACTTTGAATGAGAGGGCACATAAAATAGACACCTGACTATTGCTCCATTGTGAATTATTCAATAAGGTTATAAATAAGTGATAGTTTGAAATAGAATCCTGAGAAATCCCCAGGTGTGTATAATTCAGGGATGCCAGAAGGAGTGGACATAGAAAACATTCTCAACTATTATTCTGGTGTGGATTATTCACTGAGGCTCCATGTGAGTGGCTACATGAAGTCGACTCTTAACTCTTCCCCAGGTGTGTATTATTGAATGAGACTCTGATGAAATGAGCATATAAAAGAGACTCAGGTGTATGGCCCAGCTGTTCATTACTTACAGACGCTGAAGTTGTAGCAACTGGAAGTAGACCATTTCTGAGGTGAGTATTATTCACAGAGGCCCTGAAAGAGTGTCCATGTGAAATAGATTTTTGACTTATCAGATATACATAATATTAACTAAAACACTGAAAGACTGTCCTTATGAAATAGACCCATTTTACTCCACAGGTGTGCGTTATTTTGTGACTAACCAAACGAATCACCATATAAAATAGACAAGTGATTATTCCCCAAAAGGGAAACATTCGAAGAGGTTCTGTATGAGTGTCCATATCAAATAGTCTCCTGACTCTAACACATGTGTGTATCATTCACGGAGCTGCTTCATTTGGGGCTACCTTAAATAGGGTCCTACTACTTTAGAGCTGTTTATTACACACTGAAGCTCTGAATGAGAGGCCATATGATATAGACTCCTTACTATTGCCCCATTGTGCATTATTCTGTAATGCTGTGACTGAGTGGCCATATGACCTGGACTCTGACTATTCCCAAGGTGTGTATTCTTCAGTGAGTTTCTGAACGAGTGACCACGTAAAATAGTCTCCTGACTCTATCCTCTTGACAATTTCTCAGCTCTGCATTTTCCACTGAGTCGCTGGGTTAATGGTCCTATCATGTAATCTCCAGACTATTCTCCAGGTGTGCATTATTCAGTGAGTCTCTGAATATGTGGCTATTTATAATAGAATCCTGAGTATTTTCCAGATATATATGATTCTTCACTGAGGTTCTGAATAAGTGACCATGTGAAGTACACTCCTGACGTTTCCATAGGTCTGTATTATTCTGTGAGGCTCTGAATGAGTGGCCATAAAATAGAGACTCCTATATACTCCTCAGGCATGCGTTTTTACATTTGGCTCTAAATGAGTGGCTAAACGAAATAGAATCCTGACTTTCCCAAGGTGTATGTTATTCTGTTAGGCTCTGAGTATGTGGCTATATGAAATAGCATTCTGACTACAATACAGGTGTTCCTTATTCAATGAAGCTCTGAAATAGATGCCACATGTAATAGCGTCCTGAGTATTCCTCAGGTGTGTATTATTCATCAAGGCTCTGAATGTTTCATCATATAAAATTGTTTCCTGACTAGTACACAGGTGTGTATTATTGACTCTGACTCTAAATATTTGTTCATATGGAATAAACGAGTCACTCTTCTGAAGTTGTGTATTACTCACTCAGGCTTTGATTTTGTGGACATATAAAATAGAGTAGTGTCTATTCCACACGTGTGCATTATTCCCGGAGGCTGTAAATGAGAGGCTATATACAGTAGACCCCTAACACTTCCCCAGGTGTGTGTTACTCAGTGAGGCTTTTCTTGTGTGACCATATGAAACAGGATGCTGTCTATCTTAAATATTTGTATTATTCAGTGAATCTCTGAATGAGTGGCTATATGAAATAGACTGCTGAGTACTTCACATTTGTGCATTATTCACTGAGGTTATGAGTCAGTGGCCATATGAAATGGAATCCTAACTAATCCAAACGTGCATATCATCCACTGAGGCTATGAAAGAGTGTCCAAATGAAATAGACTCCTTGCTACTCAACAGGTGTGCATTATTTACCGAGGCTCTAAATGAATGTCCTTCAAAAACACACTCCAAATTATTCTCCAGGTATGTATTATTCAGAGAGGCTCAAAAGATATGGCCATATTAATTAGACACCTTGCTATATCATGGGTCTTTGTTATTCAGCAAGGCTCTAAATATGTGCCTACATGACAGAGATTTCTGACTACACCACATTATTCAGTGACACTCCAAATGAGAGGCCACATGAAGAAGTCTCCTGACTATTCTACATTTGTGCATTACTTAGTGAGACTCCTAGTGAGAAGATAAAAAGAATTCTGACAATTTCCTCAGGTGTGTACGTTTAGTGAGGCTCTCAATGAGTGTCCATAGAGAAAATACTTCTGCATTCACTTCCAAGTTGGCGACGTAGTGGTGACTCAGTATTGCAGCTTTCAGTGAAGGCGCAGAGGGTGAGTCCTAGCCGCTTTCTCAGACGGACCTTCTTTGCCCACAGAATGTTGAAAGTCCCAGGTGTGGGAGAGACCCGGGATGCCAGCTCAGCCGGCTCCTGCAGCCAGTTTTTTTAGCGCCGCAATGCAGAGGCACCCTGCACAAAACTCACTGGTCTGGGTTCCCTGTTAAACCGGCAATCTGAGATTTGGAAGGGCAGATTGCCATGTCCATCTGATTTAACGGGACTTGGACAATGAGCCAGACCAGGAGATTCTTGGGAAGCGTTATCTGTGCTGGTGCAGTGGGCAGCGGCATGGGAGATTACATGGATCCCAGTGCCCTATCGGCAGGTGACTGGAGCACCAGTGAGAGAGTCACACGTTCAGCTTGGGGAGAGGAAGAGAGAGAGAGAGAGGACAGACTCTGAGGCAGAGATCTGGGTGATCAGATTCGGAGGGTCCCACCCTCATGGGGCAAGCAGGGCAGAGATTGGAGGCACTCGGGGCTGAGAGGTTTTTCTGCTGTCACAGTTGAATCTAGGACGGTGCAGACCGGTGGGGGAGGGGCGTCTGTCAGTACAGACCCAATCCACCCCTACTGAAGTACCGCCCAGTGCTGATGCAGCCTGCTGTTGCCGAGGCAAGCCGCCAAAACAGAAAGACTCCATTAGCAGGGTGGAGCACACCACTGCAGAATGGAGCCCAGCGCAGCAGGGGGGACCTGCGCTAGCAAAGCAAAGCCTCGGCAGGCAAATAGTGAATAGACTAACTCCTAGCTGAGCAGAACAGTGCAACAGATACTCATAAAGAAAGCCCCAACTCCCTGAGACAGAGCATCTTAGGGGAAAATAAAGGAGAGGTTAATGAGTTCTGTTGCAGCAGACATAAACACATCCTCCCAACAACCCTGAATAAACAATGGAGCTCACAGCTCAGCACTGGAGCTCCTATAAAGCACCGACCGTATCATCAAGCAGCTCTCTGACGCCTGTATATCCAAAGAGTCACCCCCAAAAAAGGACAAATCAGACTGATATTTTTTGGGCATCATTCTGGAACAAAGATAGCAGAAGAAGAAACTGGTAGCATTCCTCACAGTTCTGCAGCTCCTACAGGCATATGCCAGACAAGCAGGGCCTGGAGTGAACCTCAGCACTCGTACAGCAGAGGGGCTAGACCAATAGAAGGAAAACTAAGTAACAGCAATACTTCATCATGAAAAATCTGGGCATTCACTCAGAGACCCAATTGAAAAATCAGCAACTACTAAGACGACAGGTGGATAAATTCATAAAGATGGGAAGAAACCAGCGCAAAAAGGAGGAAAGCACCCGAATCCAAAACACCTCACCTCCTACAAAGGACCAGAACTCCTCACCAGCAAGAGAACAAAGCTGGATGGAGAAAGAGTGTGATGAAATGATGGAATCAGACTTCAGAAAGTGGATAATGAGAAACTTCAGTGAGCTGAAAGAACATGTTCTAAATCAGTGAAAAGAAACGAAGAACCTTGAAAAAAGATTTGAAAAAACACTCGAGGAAATGATAATAAGAATGGACAACTTAGAGAGGAATATGAATGAACTAAAGGAGATGAAAAACACAACACGAGAACTTCGTGAAGCATGCACAAGTTTCAAGGGCCGAATTGACCAAGCACAAGAAAGAATATCAGAAGTCGAAGATCAAATCAATGAAATAAAAGGAGAAACCAAGATTAAATAAAAAAGTGCAAAAAGGAATGAACAAAATCTCAAAGAAATGTGAGACTTTGGGACTATGTGAAGAGACCCAACCTACGTTTGATAGGTGTATCAGAATGTGATGAAGACAATGAATCCAAGCTGGAAAATCCTCTTCAGGATATTATCCAGGAAAATATCCTCAACCTAGCAAGGCAAGTCAATAGTCAACTCCAGGAAATACAGAGAACACCACAAAGATACTCTGAAATAAGAGCAACCCCAAGGCTTACAATCGTCAGATTCACCAGGATTGAAATGAAGGAGAAGATACAAAGGGCAGACAGAGAGAAAGGTCGGGTCACCCACAAAGGGAAGCCCATGAGACTCACAGCCGATCTCTTGGCAGAGACTCTACAAGCCAGAAGAGAGTGGGGGCAAATACTCAACATCTTTCAAGAAAAGAACTTTCAACCCAGAATTTCAAATCCAGCCAAACTGAGCTTCATAAGTGAAGGAAAAATAACATCTTTCATGAACAAGCAAGTACTCAGAGATTTTGTCACCACTAGGCCTGCTTTACAAGAGCTCCTGAAAGAGGCACTACACAGAGAAAGAAACAACCAGTACTAGCCATCCTAAAAGCATACCAAATACTAAAGAGCATCAACAAAATCAAGAATCTACATGAACCAATGGGCAAAACAGCCAGCTAGCATCAAAATGGCAGTATCAAATTCACACATAACAAAATTAACCCTAAGTGTAAATGGGTTAAATGCACCAATCAAAACACATAGACTGGCAAATTGGATTAAAAACAAATATCCGTGTGCTGTATCTAGGAAACCCACCTCACACGCAAGGATACAAAAAGGCTCAAAATAAAGGGATGGAGGAAGATTTACCAAGCAAATGAAGAAAAAATCAGGAGTTGCAATTCTCATCTCTGATAAAATAGACTTTAAAGCAACAAAGATCAAAAGGGACAAAGAAGGTCATTACATAATGGTAAAAGGATCGATACAACAAGAAGAGCTAACGATTCTAAATATATATGGACCCAATGCAGGAGCACCGAGATATATAAGGCAAGTTCTTAATGACTTACAAAGAGACTTAGACTACACAATAATAGTGGGAGACTTTAACACTCCACTGTCAATATCAGAAAGATCAACCAGACAGAAAATTAACAAGGATATCCAGGACTTGAACTCAGACCTGGAACAAGCAAACCTGATAGACATTTACAGAACTCTCCACCCCAAATCCACAGAATATACATTCTTCTCAGCACCACATCACACCTACTCCAAAATTGACCACATAATTAGAAGTAAAGCACTCCTCAGCAAATGCAAAACAACTGAAATCATAACAAACAGTCTCTCACACTATAGTGCAATCAAGTCAGAACCCAGAATTCAGAAACTATCTCAGAACCACACAGATACATGGAAACTGAACAACTGGCTTTTCAGTGTTGATTGGATAAACAATGAAATGAAGGCAGAAATAAAGAAGTTCTTCAAAACCGACGAGAACAATAGACACAACGTACCAGAATTTCTGTGACACATTTTAAAGCAGTCTGTAGAGTAAAATATATAGCAATAAGTGCCCACATGAGAAAAGTGGACAGATCCACAATTAACACCCTATCATCAAAATTGAAAGATCAAGAGGAGCAAGATCAAAAACCCTCTAAATCTAGCCTAAGACAAGAAATAACTAAGATCAGAGCAGAACTAAAGGCAATAGAGACAAGAAAAACCCTTCAAAAAATGAATAAACCTAAGAGCTGGTTTTTCTACAGGATCAACAAAACAGACCACTAGCTAGACTTGATAAAAAAGAAGAGAGCACAAGCAAAAGATGCAATGATAAACGATAATGGGGAAATCACCACAGATTTCACAGAAATACAAACCATCATCAGAGAATACTACAAATAACTCTTTGCACATAAACTAGAAAACCAGGGAGAAATGAATAAATTCCTGGATGCCTGTGTCCTCCCAAGCCTAAACCAGGTGGAAGTCCAAACTATGAATAGATCAATAACAAGGTCTGAAGTTGAGGTAGGAATTAAGATCGTACCACACAAGAAAAGCCCAGATCCAGATGGGTTCACAGCCGAATTCTACCAGACACACAAAGAGGATCTGGTACCATTCCTTCTGAAACTATTACAAATAATTCAAAAAGAGAGAACCCTTCCCAAATCATTTTATGAGACCAACATCATCCTGATACCAAAACCTGGCAGAGACTCAACAAGGAAAAAAAACTTCAGGCCAATATCCATGATGAACATAGATGCAAAAATCTTCAATAAAATACTGGAAAAGCGATTGCAAGAGCACATTAAAAAACTTATACATCATGATCAAGTAGGATTCATCCCGTGGGTGCAAGACTGGTTCAACATATGAGAGTCTATAAACGTAATTCACCATATAAACAGAACCAAAAACAAAAACACATGATTATCTCAATTGACCCAGTGAAGATATTTGACAAAATTCAACAGCAATTTATGCTAAAAACTGCCAATAAATTTGGTATTGATGGAACATATCTCAAAGTAATAAAAGCTATTTACGACAAACCAACAGCCAATATCATCCTTAATTGGCAAAAACTGGAAGCATTCCCTTTGAAATCCAGCACTACACAAGGATGCCCTCTCTCAACACTCCTTTCAACATAGTACTGGAAGTACTAGGCAGAGCAATCAGGCAAGAAAAAGAAATAAAGGGTATTCAAATAGGAAAGGTGAAAACCAAACTGTCTCTATTGACAGACGACATGATAGTATACCTAGAAGAACCCATCACCTCAGCCCAAAAACTGCTGAAACTGATAAGCAACTTCAGCAAGTCTCAGGATATAAAATCAATGTGCGAAAATCACAAGCATTCTTATACACCAATAACAGACTTAAAGAGAACCAAATCAAGAACGAACTGCCATTCACAATTGCTACAAAGAAAATAAAATACCTAGGAATATAACTCACAAGAAACGTAAGGGACCTCTTTAAGGAAAACTACAAGCCACTGCTCAATGAAATAAGAGAGGACACAAAGAGATGGAGAAATATTCCATGTTCATGGTTAGGAAGAATCAACATCGAGAAAATGGCTATACCGCCCAAAGTAATTTACACAATCAATGCTATCCCCATCAAACTACCATTGAATTTCTTCACAGAACTGGAAAAAGACGACATGAACTTCATATGGAACCAGAAAAGAGCCCGCATAGCCAAGTCAATTATTCTAATCATAAAGAACACAGCGGGAGGCATCACACTACCAGACTTCAAACTATACTACAAGGCTACAGTAATCAAAACAGCATGGTACTGGTTCCAAAAGAGAGATACAGACGAATAGAACAGAACAGAGGCATCGGAGGCAACACAACATATCTACAACCATATAATCTTTGATAAACCAGCCAAAAACAATCAATGGGGAAAGGATTCCCTGTTTAATAAATGGTGTTGGGAAAACTGGCTAGCCATGTGCAGAAAGCAGAAACTGGAACCCTTCCTGACACCTTACACTAAAATTAACTCCAGATGGATTAAAGACTTACACATACGACCTGACAACATAAAAAACCTAGAAGAAAATCTAGGCAAAACCATTCAGGACATAGGAGTAGGCAAAAACTTCATGAACAAAACACGAAAAGCATTGGCAACAAAAGTCAAAATAGACCAATGGGACCTAATCAGACTCCACAGCTTCTGCATGGCAAAGGAAACAGTTAATAGAGTGAATCAGCAACCATCAGAAAGGGAAAAAATATTTGCAGTTTACGCATCTGACAAAGGGCTGATATCCAGAATTTACAAAGAACACAAACAGATTTACAGAAAATAAGCAAACAACCCATTCAATAATGGGCAAAGGATATGAACAGACACTTTAAAAAAGAAGACGTACATGAGGCCAACAAACACATGAAAAAATGCTCATCATCACTGGTCATTAGAGAGATGCAAATCAAAACCACATTCAGATACCATCTCAGGCCAGTTAGAATGGCGATCATTAAAAAATCTGGAGACAACAGATGCTGGAGAGGATGTGGAGAAATAGGAACACTCTTACACTGTTGGTGGGAGTGTAAATTAGTTCAACCATTGTGGAAGATAGTGTGGCGATTCCTCAAGGACTTAGAAATAGAATTTCCCTTTGACCCACCAATTCTATTACTGGGTATATATCCAAAGGAATATAAATCGTTCTACTCTAAGGACACATGCACACGAATGTTTATTGCAGCACTGTTTACAATAGCAAAGACCTGGAACCAACCCAAATGCCCATCGATGATAGACTGGACTGGGAAAATGTGGCACACATACACCATGGAATATTATGCATAAATAAAAAGTGTTGAGTTTTTGTCCTTTGTAAGAACATGGATGAATCTGGAGAACATCATTCTCAGCAAACTGACACAAGAACAGAAAAAGGAATACCGAATATTCTCAGTCATAGGTGGGTGAGAAAAAATGAGAACTCATGGACACAGGGAGAAGGTCTACTACACACTGGGGTGTATTAAGGGGAATGTGGGAAAGATAGTGAGTGCCTGCTGGGGAGGGGTAGACTGGGGATAAATGCCAAGTTTGGGTGAAAACGAGGAAGGCTGCAAAACACACTGCCATGTGTGTACCTATGCAACTATCTTGCATATACTGCACACGTACTCCAAAACCTATAATGCAATAAAAATTTAAAAAAAATAAAAAAAAACTTGATTGCTGAACAAGAAAGAAGTAAATAAATAAATAAAATAGACACCTGACTATTACTTCATTGGGAATTATTCAATAAGGTTCTAAATGAGTGGTAGTATGAAATAGAAACCTGAGGATTCCCCAGGTGAGTATCATTCAGGAGGCACCGAATGAGTGGCCATAAAAAATTCTCTACTATTATTCTGGTGTGGATTATTCACTGAGGCTCTATATGAGTGGCTACATGAGGTGGACAGTTAAATCTTCCCCAGGTGTGTATTATTGATTGAGACTCTGAGTAAATGAGCATATAAGAGACATAGGTTTACTGTCCACGTGTC